>JASEVX010000006.1:15081071-15253571 GCA_031761405.1 Serripes groenlandicus
CTCACCAGAATTTCTTCAAATTTTTGGGATCCATGCAGAATTCTGGTTTCCATGCAACGAAACGAAAAAAACTTCAAAATTTTTCATCTCCAAACTGCTTGGCAGATTTTCAAATAATTTTGTAGAAATGTTCCTTGGATGACCCTCTACCAGATTCCTTCAAGCCATGTTGATTGGTTCGAAAAACACGGGCCGCCAGGGGTAGGCCGGGGGCTATTTTGCCTTACTATGGCTATAGTGCAAACTTAAAAATCTTCTCCTCCAAAAGTGTCATTCCGATTTTCAAATAATTTTGTAGAAATGTTCCTTGGATGACCCACTTTCAGATTCCTTCAAGCCATGTTGATTGGTCAAAAAAACATGGCCGCCAGTGGGGGCAGGGCTAATTATGCATTATATGGCTATAGTGAAAACTTAAAAAATCTTCTCCTCCAAAAGTATCTGGCCGAATTTTCAAATAATTTTTGTAGAGAATGTTCCTAGGGTGACCCTCTATCAGATTCCTCAAGCCAAGTTGATTGGTCGGAAACTATGGCTGCCAGGGGCGGGGCTTATATAGCTAAAGTGAACAAAAAAATAAAATCAGGTGAGCGATTCAAGGGCCATCATGGCCCTCTTGTTTACTTTTTCTGTTAAAAGTTTTGCATTCAACTAAATTAAGAGTCCATTATCTCAGTATTTACTTGATGCATTGCATTGAACTTTATGCAACGCTTCACAACCATCACATCCATGTTAACAATTAAGTACGATAACTCTATCCAGCATATAATACCTGAAAAAAACTGGAAACTCTCTTTAAATGAAAGTGCAATGATTGAATAGAGTTGAAAAACATAGTGCCAAATGGGGAAATTTCTCATCTTGAGCAATTTCTTCTTTGTCGCCATGTTTTTAAAAAGTTGTCAGAAAGCGCCTTACATGAGGGAAAGGGATAACTTATAGTTGAAAGGGACCCATATACTACTTTGATTTATCGACATGTTCAATTATGTATCGTCAGCTTTATAATTCATTTATACTTAACCCTTTTCCTCATATATAGTTTTTTCTGACGCATCTGCAGCAGACGGCTTTTTGAAAACATGTTGACTAAAGAAGAATTTGCTCAAACCAAGCAATTTCTCCTTTTGTCGCTATGTCTTCAACTCTTTTTATTAATGTACTTTCATCTAAAGAAGTTTTCAAAAATATTTGGGTAAGATTTCAAAGTCATCTGCTGCAGATTTGTTGTATGTGGGAAAGGGTTAAGTGTTTATTTTGAATAGCAAGTCAGAGGAAAAAATCATACAAAGTAAAGAGCAGGTATCATCATCTGAACTGCTGATAGGATGTTCTCATAAGAAACATCTGTTCCAGGAAAAAGGTTTGAGTTAAACGAACATGTTGGAGTTGATTTGATAGGGTTAACTATTTACAAATTGCTTAACCCTTTCCCTCATATATCCGCTGTCTGACGCCTCTGCAGCAGACGGCTATTTGAAAACCATAGTGACAAAAGAAGAAATTGCACAACACTTTTTTGTCATAGGTTATCCATTCAATTATGGAGATTTTCTATGTTTTGACAAAATACTTTCAAAGTCGTCTGCTGCAGAATTGTCGTATGAGGGAAAGGGTTAAAAGGAAAACTCATTATATTGATATATTTCTTACAGATCATGTTAAGAGCACATTGTTATCATCACGGGTAGAGGAAGCCACAGTCGAGGGGGCATCGCCCGATTACGTCCTTCGGTGATCGCCTATTTGAAAAGATTTCACTATACGTAAGTTCAAAATAAAACCAAAACATTAACCCACATAGAGACATTTTCGGACACCTATCCAGTAGATGACTTTTAAAAAACATTGTGACAAAAAAAAGAAATGCTCAAAACAAGCAATTTTTCCTTTCGCCACAATATTTATACCCCCACAAACAGTTTTAGGGGGGTATATAGGAATCACCCTGTCCGTCCTGTCCGTAGGTCCGTTCGTCCGTCTGTCTGTCCATATGTCTTGTAAGCGCAACTCCTCCTTAACGGCTGGACCGATTCTGATGAAACTTTACACAGTTGCAGTACACAACCTGATGATGTGCATGAAGTAAGATTATCCCGGTCAGAAATATTTCAAGGGAGATAATTGCCAGTATTAGTCCAATATTGCAATATAGCCACAGCGCAACGGGGGTATCCTTTTGTGAGTTCACTCACAGTTCTAGTTTCAGTGGTCTAGATGTTTTCAAAGATGTTTGATTTAAGAAAGGGTTACCCTTTCTCACATACAACAAATCAGTAGCAGACAACTTGATACATCAAGTCAAAAATATGGAAAGTCTCTATCAGGGAGAGAGGGAGAGTTTACTTATTGGAAGAGTTGAAAAACATTGTAGCAAATAGAGAAATTGCTCATTATGCAAAGTTTCTCCACAATGTTTTCAAAATTGTCTGCTGCAGAGGCTTCAACACGGTTTTGCAAATGGGAAAAGGGTGAACAGTCCAGAGAATTTAAAGGCATGTAGGAAATGGTAAACAAGTACAATCATTAACAGAGACGTTTGGATATATATACTATATAGCCAATCTCAATGAATGGATGTTTGGGACGTTCAGATGTGACTGTGTCTCATATTTTGAATCTTCTAAATATGTACATGCTCAAACAAAAACTATTGCACATGGTTTGCAATTTCACTTTTTCATAAAAGATGTCATATTTTGGCTAACATAAATATCAACTAAAGTGGGCTTAAATCAATTGTATTCATGTAGAACAAATCTGCAGCAGACAACTTTGAAAACATCTAGACTAAAATATGGATTATTGCTTGAAAAGAAATAATGGTTATTGAATGAAATGAAAACATTGTGGCAAATGGAGAAATTGCTTATTATGAGTAATTTATCCTTTTGCTACATTATTTTTAAAAAATCATCAGCTGTGTTTGCGTCGGAAAGCATCTTTATTGGAGAAAGTATATTAATTTAACCTTCTAACTTTCCTTTCAGATTTGTTGAAGAACAGACTGGTGTTATTAAAGTTAGCTTGAAGTACAGAAGGTCGGACCGCTAAGAGATGGATGGCTCCATCCGATGCCTTAAGATGTCAACATCACACCTGTTATGGTTCCAGATATGAAATGTGGAATTACAGTCCTTTGGAAAGTCAGAGATTGTGATGGGGTGTAATTTAATGCAAATTGACCCCTCAACTTAACCCCTTTCCCCATGACTTTGAAAACAACTGGCCAAAAATTTGGAAATTCTCTATAAATGAAATATGTTTTCACAATGTTTTCAAAAGTTTTCTGCTTCAAAGGCGGCTATATGTGGTGAAAAGGGTAAACTGTTTGGCTGGTCCCTGTTTTGTGTTCCATGAGAGCTCATGTTGTCGTTGGCATCGTCGGTGACCTTGTTGTTTCTGCAACAGTGGATTTTTGAAAACGTTATGACAAAAGAAGAACTTGCTCGGAGCAAACTATTTCCCCGTTTGCCTCATTTTTTGGCCGGATTGCTCTAGCAATTCCGGTCTATAGATTGGCGATGTCCGTCTGTCCGTCTGGCTGTCAACATTTTGGTTAAAGTTTCAGGTTGAGGCAAAATCTCAGCACTGGAAAGGGTTACAAACTTCAAACTTTGCCTGAACCAGTAACAAGTTCTATTGATTTCTATGGTTACCTTGACCTTGGTTTGTTGATTTTCAAGGTCAAATTGCCGACAATCCGGCCTTACCGTCTTCGCGGTTTCTTGTTTCAACTTTATTTCAATTATTACACTGAGCAATTTCCCCTTTTGCCACATTGTTTTCAACTTTATATGAATTATTACACTTTAATTGATTAAGTTATTCCATATATCAGTCATGATGATTTCCATATCTGCTGCAGATTTGTTGTAAGATGGATAGGAAAGGGGGTTTAACCCTTTCCCACCTATAGACGCCTCTGCAGCAGACAACTTTTGAAATCATTGTGGCAAAAGGAGAATTTGCTCAAAAAGAGCAATTTCTCCATTTTCCACAATGATTTCAACTCTATTTAATAATCATACTATCATTTAGATGGATTTTCTATACATTGCAGTTGATAATTTCAAAGTCGTTTGCTACAGATTTGTTGTATGTGGGAAAGGGTTAAAGTGTGAAGAACAATCAAGCCCTTCTGCATATGGCAAGCTATACTGTTTCCGGACCGGACTTGTTTGTACTTTTTTTTAATCAAGATTTTGCTCATACATTTTACATGTGGCTTATCACATCAAAGGACCTTCAGAGCTCGGTTCTTGACTTTTGTACAGGGTATATCATTTTAAGTGTGTATTATAAATATATTTTTGTCAGGAAGATTAATTTTTAGCTCGTCTGTTTTTTTTTAAGAAACCAAGTTGAGATTTTGTGATACCCTTGGCATTGACGTCACAAAACTTAAACCTTACTTCATGACTCAAAAAGTGTTCAACATTTTCAAATCAAACTTGGTACACATGTTTCTAGGAACAATAAACATGTCTATACCAAGTCACATAACTCTGGCTTTAATAATTATTCAGTAATGCCCCGTTTTCGTCCTAGAAAAAAGTAGATGAGCCTTGGCTTTTTCTTGCAACCTTTTGTTTTTGTAAAGATAAAACAATTTTTGTTTTTGTAAAGATCGTAAAGATAAAAAAATACTTTTGATCAGTATGGCAAAAAAGAAGCAAGTGCTGTCTTTCATTTGAGGTGTGTTAGGCGATTCAGGGGTCCTGTTGACTCTCAGCATTAGCATCAGTTTCATTGACACACTACTAGTAGGGCTACACTTCTAGACTTTTTGTCTGAAATATGCATCACTGGCTATATAAACTAAAGGTGGATAGGCCCGTTTCTTTCTGATCATACTGTGTATGTGCACAAGTTCCCTCAGAATCATCATTATACGCTGATGCTTTAACCCTTTCCCTCATATAGACGCTTTCTGACGCATATGCAGCAGACAGCTTTTTGGAAACATAGTGACAAAAGAAGAAATTGCACAAAACGTGCAATTTCTCCTTTTGCCACAATGTTTTCCACTTTTTGTCATAGGTTATCCATTCAATTATGGAGATTTTCTATGTTTTGACAAAATACTTTCAAAGTCGTCTGCTGCAGAATTGTCGTATGAGGGAAAGGGTTAAGACCCAAAATCGCCGGACACAGCTCTTATAAATATATATATATATACTGTTTAGGTGGTAAAGTTAGCAACATGGACGTGTTGAAATATTTGGTAATATATCTGCCAGCGTAGATATCACTCAAACAGACTCGTTGATTGTAATATTTTTCATTGTTGAAATCTGTCCTAAAAGGATATCACTATTGGTTTTTATTTTGTCCATTCTTTTCTACAGATACTTTCTTTTGGAAGACTTTTACTAGTGTATCAGGTAATGGATGATTTTATGATTTTGCTGATGAAGCAGATAATGAAGTATCTTTGTACAGTTAAATTTTTATATATATATTGTTTCTTGTTTCAAATATATTTTTAAATGCTGTATGTTTGTTTTACTTTATATGCTCTGCAATATACAGGGAAACTGCAGCAGGCGACTTTGAAATTACTGAGGTAAATATATGAAAATGGTTATCAATAAAAGTATAATATTTGAATAGAGTTGTAAACATTGTGGCAAAAGAAGTAATTGCTCATTTTGATCAATTTCTCTTTTTGCCTCAATGTTTTCAAAAATCATGTGCTGCTAATGCAGCAAAATGCATGTAAATATGGGAGAGGGTTGGCCTTCACCCACATACAGATGCTTTTTGACGCCTCTGCAGCAGATGAATTTTGAAAACATCATGTCAAAAGGAGAAATTGCTCTTTATTTTTGCCACAATGTTTTCAAAACATAATAATGATCATTTTTGAGATTTTCCATATTTTTGCAAAGATGTTTTCAAAGTTGTATGCTGCAGATTTGTTGTATGTGGAAAAGGGTTTAGCAGATAATGAATTGTTGTTTTGTACAGTTTAAAAAGTGTTATTTCTTTTTTCAAATATATGTGTATATATAACTGTAATAGGTCTGATGTCTGTATCATTTCTGTCATGCCTCCAATGCTGGGTATTTTGGGGGTGCAGGCATGTTTGTCCCACTTGACATTCACCATTTTTTTTATTTGTTCCTTTTCCCTCATTTGGACAATTTCTGACCCATGGTAGCAGACGTTTTTGGAAAACATTGTGACAAAAGGAGAAGTCAACTGCAGCAGAGGCATCAGAAAGTGTCTATATGTTGGAATGGGTTAAACAAACATGAGAAAGACGACTTTGAACATATTTTGTCAAAAAGTAGAAAATCTCTATAATTGAATGGATAACCTATGACTACAAGTGGAAAACATTGTGGCAAAAGGAGAAATTGCTTGTTTTGAGCAATTTCTTCTTTTGCCACTATGTTTTCAAAAAGCCGTCTGCTGCAGAGGCATCAGAACACGTCTATATGAGGGAAAGGGTTAAGCCTTCCCCTCATACAGCAAATTTGCAGCAGACAACTTTGAAAACAATTATGTAAAAACATGCAAAATATCTATAAATGAAAGTTTACTTGCTAAAAAAGTTAAAAACATAGTGACAAAAGGTAAAATTGCTCGTTTTGAGCAATTTCTCCTTTTGTCACAATGTTTCTTAAAAGTCTTCATATGCAGATGCGTCAGAATGCGTCTACAAGTGGGAATGGGTCAAAGACAATTTTGCAAAATTGTTCCTTCACGATCAGAATACAAGTGCTTTATTGTTCTGTAAATATATTGATCTGGTCTCACCCCAATCCAACATACATCACATCTGCAGCACAAACTTTGAAAACTTCTGGACAGACAAAATGGAAAATCTCTATAAATGAAAGTGTAATTATTGCACAGAGTTGAACACCATGTGACAAAAGGAGACATTGCTAATTATGAGCAATTTCCTCTTTTGCCACACTGTTTTCTGCAGAGACGTCAGAAAATATGTCTGTATGCGGGAAAGGGTTAAGAGGACTCATTTTCAGGTGAGCATTCAAAAGCCTCATGGTTTATCGGTTATTTTACTTCTTTGTTATTTTTACTTCTTTGTTATTGCGTACTACAATCTCTCTATGATTCCGTCATGAATGACAAAGGATAGAAAGATTTTTAATTAAATTAAACAAATGTAGACTCATATAGTTTACTATGTATTATAAGCGTTTAAATGCTAAGAGTTTAAATTAAATTAAACAAATGTCAACTCATACAGTTTACTATGTATTTTAAGCATTTAAATGCTAAGAGTTTAAATTAAATTAAACAAATGTCAACTCATATAGTTTACTATGTATTATAAGCGTTTAAATGCTAAAAGTTTAAATTATGTTTCTATGAAATCCACTCAAAGTTCATCTACTAGTTAATTGACCCTGTCCCCCATTTCTATGCATTTTGACAGGCTTGTAGCAGACACTGTTTTAAATCATGGTGTCAAAAGTAAAACTTGCTCATAATGAGAAAATTCTACATTTGCCAGTGCTTTTAACTACATAATTATGATCATTTAATGAGAATTTCCATGTTCATGCCTCGATGTTTTCAAAGTCGCATGCTGCCAATTTGTTGTATGTAAGTAAGTAAGTACATGTAAAAATTGTATTATAGTGACATGTGTATAACAATATATATAACAAAATATAATAATGAAAAAAAAAACATGGCCCGGTGGGCCTATATATAACTGTTAATAAAAATGATATTTAAGCAGTGAGAACATTTCACTCCTCCAAGGCATAAACACAAATGTCGATATAAATACACAGCACGGAGTCGCTTATGTTCAATTGACAGTGTTTGTATGGTTTTAATAGTTACGCCACTTTCAACATTGTTAGCTTTGCTCAAGGTGAATTATTGTGATCGCCTTTTGTCCGGCGTCCGTTGTGCATGAACTTTTTCTTCTCAGTAACCAGTGGGTCAATTGGGATGAAACTTCACAGAAAGCATCCTCTCAATGACCTCACCAGAATTCCTTCAAATTTTTGGGATCCATGCAGAAACTGGTTTCCATGGCAACGAAATGAAAAAAACTTCAAAATTATTCTTCTCCCAAACTGGTTGGCAGATTTTCAAATAATTTTGTAAAAATGTTCCTTGGATGACCGTCTATCAGATTCCTTCAAGCCATGTTGATTGGTGAAAAAACATGGCCACCAGGGGGCGGGGCTATTTGGCCTTATATGGCTATAGTGAAAACTTAAAAAATCTTCTCCTCCGAAAGTGTCATGCCGATTTACAAATAATTTTGTAGAAATGTTCCTAGGGTGACGCTCTATTAAATTCTTTCAAGCCAAGTTGATTGGTTGGAAAATATGGCAGCCAGGGGGCAAGGCTTATATGGCTAAAGTGAAGAAAAAGAAAATCAGGTGAGCGATCCAGGGCCGTCATGGAACTCTTGTTTTCAGTTATATCATGGCGTTTCCTGGGTAATTTACCAGTACTACTGGTCCATTTAACCTGACACAAGCGAGTCAATTGTAATGCTAACCCAACAACCCTTAGCACCAAGGAAGGAAAGCCATAACTACCCTTTTTGGTATGACATGACATCAAACCCAAGACCCACCCAAGAGTGATACTTGACCACTTCACCACCGAAGTTAAATATGAATGATACCATGGAAACTACTGATCTACCAGTCTTATTGTCGAGAGCGCCTTATAGTCGAGCTTTTATGGTACACTTCAGTCTGTACCTCCGCCCAGTCGAATCCGGGTGGTCCCCATTTGCCTTCAAGTCACTCAATCATTGTTCAAACTTATATTGGTCATACCAGGGACACTATATGTAATAGAGTTTGCCTTGTCATACAGATAACTTTTGCTTCTCTTGAAACATATGACTTCAAAACTTGGTGAAGAAATTGCTTATATCAAGCAATTTATCCTTATTCCACAATGTTTTCAACTCATCGTTAAAATTATATTGCTAATATTCCAGTTGTTAAATTATTTTTTCAAAAGAAGATTTTAAAAAATATCCCAACATATATATATATATATAGTAAAACGCTGACAGGTTTACTATTACTTGTATATAACAAAACGTGTAACTTAACACTTTCCCACATACATAAGCTTTCTGAACTCTCGGTAACAGACGACTTTTGAAAGCATTGTGGCAAAAGAAGACATTCATCATGATGTGTAATGTCTTCTTTTGCCACAATGTTTTCAACTCTTATCAATTATTTCTCTTTCATTCTTAGAAATGTTCCATATGTTTTGTCACGATTATTTCGAAGTCTGCTACAATTGTATTGTATGTGCGAAAGGGTAAATATCACTTGTGTGTGTATATGTAAGCCGTTCCACGAGAAAACCAACATTGTTTACTCTGCGTAAAGTATCGACCCGGATCAGCCTAAGCATGCCACGCAGACTAACCCGGACATACACTTTTCGCTTTCTGTGGATTTTCTGTTTCAGAAATCATTACTCTTTACAGGCTGATCTGGGTCGATACATCACGCAGAGTCCATACTGTTGGTTTTCTGGTGTAACGGCTCCTATATATATAGCAATACATATTACAAAAGATTTATAGTTTTAGCACCTATTACATGTAGTATTAGTGGATACATAGTGTTTCTGTTTGACAATTTTTATGTATTCAATATTTAGATTTAATTAATTTTGTTACGCAAATAATTCGAATATCTAGGATGAAATATAGGCAATACGTTTTGTTTAAAAACACGAGTTTACTGTAGCCTTTATACATGTATATATATACATTTATCAGCAAACAAACTGAAAGCATATAAATAGATTGTAAATCTTTTATTTTTGTTTGCACTATATTTTTGAAAAATATATATCAAATTATTAGTTATTTTTTATTTTCTTTCAAGTCCAATGGCATCTGAGCAGTTCTACGGGAATTCAGCCCACAAGGCATTACATTTATACTAATTTATTTTACATTGATTGCGAAAGAAGCTTTCAGCTTATATTAATCAGACTAGATGTCTACTTCTAGGAGTATTTACCAATAATCGCGCCGTTTGTGTGAAAAAAAAGTCCGATAGGCAAACCATAATGAACTAAGACCAATGTAGACCCACATCAATCTGTTCATCCACGCTGTTGGATAAAGGTCAGCACGGTTTGACTAAATGATCTCAGAAGCATGAACATTTTGAAAAAAAAAATGGTTTACATTTGGTTCAAATTGCATAGGACAGGCTTTATCTAAAATTGTCAGCAATATGCTAAGATTGGTTTGTCCTGGAGCACTACCCGATGTCGATTTGTTATTACCGATCCCAACAGTGTAGTGGTTAAGGCATGCGATTCGGGAGCTTGAGATCGTAACTATTAAAACCATACAAACACTGTCAACTGAACATAAGCAGGGACCGTGTATAACATTATATATTGTCCCTGACATAAGCGACTCCGTGCTGTGTATTTATATAAACAAACACTTTACTGTTTTGTATTATGTACAGTCCGATAGTCATAAAGCCGCTGTCATTGGGAATTCCAATACGGAATTGGAGACATCAATCAATCTTATGGGGTTGTTTACCCTCGCCTATCGGCATAAAGCCATTTGGCGAGCAAATTTGGAGACATCGGTCAGTTATCTCCCTTTAATACTCTCTACATCTAGCTAGGTCCTATCATTTGGTTTCCTCTGTTTTTATCTTTGGTTTCTTTGCACTGGATGGTGCACATATAATTGCATTGTCTTGGCCAACTGTTATTAGATTGAAACAGTAATTCCACATTTGTTTTCTTTATACACTGCTATGTAAATTTTCTCTTTTGAATCGTCACTTTAATTAACACATTTATGATTAATGTGTACAGAATAATTGCAATATCTCATTGCGAAATAGCGATAAAGACAAAGGATTCCAACTAAATGGACCTACCAACTATTTGGTCTTCCTTGGTCTTTATCTGACAAGGGAGATAATATAATTATCACTGATGTCCCTCATTGAGCCATTCTATGAGAAAATCAACATTATGGACTCTGCCTAATGTATCGACCCAGATCAGCATGCGCAGGTTAATCCGGACCGACACATTCCGTCTTAGGGGGATAGGTGTATAGAGGAAGGATTCCTGAAACAGAACATCCACAGGAGGCGAAAAGTGTCTCCGGGGTAGCCTGCGGTTTATGCTTAGGCTGATCCGCGTTGATATTTTTCGCAGAGACCGCGCTGTTGGTTTTCTTGCGGTAGGGCTTATATGATGAATCGTGTCCAACAAGCATTTGACTTAAGGTTTTACGTCACTTTCAACATTATTTCGTAATATCACGTTAACAGAACGAAGTCATGTCCCCTGGTTGACTTACCAGTACTAGGCTAAGAAATGAACTTTGTACCTTGTACCATGACCACTGCGAGCAAGGATCGAACCCGGGGGACGCCCTGTCCAACATTCACAACGTGTAGCCACTCTAACACGGCGAATTCTCGGGTGAAATAAAAGATAGAAAGACTGAGTGGAAAAGGGAGTGAGAGAGAAACATAGAGACTACAGAATCAATACAATAAAGGATAATTGAGCCGTCCCGCGATAAAACCAAAAGTTTGGTTCGGCGTTAATTATCGACCCGGATCGGCCTAAGCATGCCACACAGGCTTACCCGCACAGACACTTGTGGATTTTCTGTTTCAGGAATCATTACTCTATACCTCTTTCTCCCTGAGACGGAATGTGTCGGCCCAGATCTGGGTCGATACATTACGCAGAAGCCATAATGTTGGTTTTCTCGCGGGACGGCTCAATTATGTATAATTATAATAGCTGTTTACCATACCAGTAGATGAATGTTGTACACTCAGAGAGGCGGACTTTGGTAAGATTAACAATCTAAAACCTTTGTTGGTCTCGTGCGTTTATTTACGCAAAAGGTGATTACGCTTTATTCTTTTTGTCAGTTTATAAATACAAATTGATAATGGTTGCGTTATCAAAAGCATTATCTTCCGTATAGAACAATATTTCAGTTTCTATTAAAAGTTTTGAAATGATAGTATTGAGAAGTACCATGTTCCTCTTTCTATTTTGGTTAGAATTTCATGCCTTGCTGCCTTGTCCCTCTGTTTATTTTCTTGTTTTGACAATGCAAGGAAAAGCGAATTTTATCTATAAATACATACTGTCACATGAGTTGAAAGCATAAAACAAGGTCAGTTTACTATATATATATTACTATGTTAAATGTCCTTGTTTTTTGGCTGTCAATAAAATGTATATCCGATCCAACTCGGTTATTTACGGAAAAAGACTACGATATGACCCGATTGCAATAATTCAATTGACGAGTTCAGCCGAGTTTGTCCGATTGCTATCGGCTGTTAATAATAAATGGGAATTCCCATTTTGTTATTTTTAAATCCAATATGTTAACACAAAAGGGAGTGGACATTTAACAGATTCTCATCATGAACGGCAAGTTAGCTTAACTATTTCACCTCATATCAATTTAATGGTAAATACCTTTGAACGTCGATGTATTTTCTTTCAGGGAAACAGAGTCATTATACACAAGCTCGACTGGACTGGCTTCTTTCCCTCTTCCGGGTTCACGCGTATCTTATACTTGTATAATGCTCCGTATAGCATCCTATCATTTGTAGAAGAGCCATTCAATTTGGTTGTACTTTATTTTTTGTATCTTGTATCTCTTGTAACTGTAGAAAACGAACGTGTGTATATATATCACTAACATCAGTTCATCGAGAGTAATTTTTCTACTTTCGTTTTCGTTTTCGAAGCTCAGACTAAACAACAGCTTAGTTACCGTAAAACTTGCCAGTATAAACTTGAACCTGGCATTTTTTGAAAATTTATAACAATATTATCAGAGGTCCAGATAAGGCAGGATTAACAGCTCTTTTTCCCACACTGTCTCTCTTACTATCCAACCAAACCCTATGTTGTAGGTACTCAAACGAATCGTCTCATTATATGACAAAGCCATGATAAACATTGATATATATATATATATATATGCAAGAAGTACGCTTATAACTGTATAACATAAATGTATGCCCGAATGCGTGTTGTTATATTTACACATATGTGCTTTGACAGAGCAATGCTACACATTGATATATATATGCAAGAAGTACCTTTATAACTGATCAAAACTGTGTAACATAACTATATGCTCGAATACGTTTTGTTAATATTTACACATATTTTCCGTGAAAGATTGATATATATGCAAGTAGTACGCTTATAACCTAACCGTATGCCCGAGTGCGTGTTGTTTATATATATGGGTCAATCTCAGAAAATGTAGCAATTACTGTCCAGGGTTTATTTACCTAGTATAATTTCCTTTTTAATTTAAAAAACATAATAATTAATGCAAGGTTATGTAAAATATACCTTTGCTTACTAATAAATATATTAGTAAATATGTTTATTGAAGTTAAAACATATTTTTACAAGACCCCCCCTGAAGGAAGTTGTCTGAAATCAGTGTCCAAAACACTAAATCTGATTTTTAACTCATTATATTACTACCGTTTATTTAAATTACAGCAAAATTTCTGTGTGGTTTTTGGTAAATATATGTTCGGAGATAATATACATAATTCAGTTTTGTTCGAAAATTATTATTTTCTAATTGAGAAACATAGGTTTCTTTGTCCATAAATTGATGTCCCTGCCGTTACCAGTGCCCCAAAATAAAATAATAACAGCTCCCTTAGGATTGTAGAACAATTTGGAGGTACTCCCTACTAGTTATTCATCCTATTTCTTCAATGGTGTCATGTGCAACAGATATATAATTTAAGCTGAAGAATTTTAACATTTATGAGTTAAGTACACCTAGTGCAGTACCTTTTATATTTGTCCATGATGTTACCATTTATTTTTTAAAGAAAACATGTTAGGTTTCAAAACAACATTTGTCCTTCCCTACAATTAACAGACCATATAAAATACCATGTAATATTTAGGTTGAAGGAAGAGCCCATTTCTACACAAAACCCAAAAGTGTGTGCAATCATCCCTGCTGTTACCGTCCATGCTGTTACCTTAAAACAAAGTAACATGAGGGACATACAAAAGTTACAGCATGGACATTTAAGCCAATTGACTGTTTGTATCTAGATAATGGTATATGCCATCTGATTTATATAATGAACAGGGTACTAGTATTATGTAATACTGACATGGAAAGGGAATACATTGATTTTTATATATGGCTTATTTAAATTTTAAGATTCATACATCGTACTAACACAAGGGACAATAAACAGTAACAGCAGGGATATATCAGCACCCTAAATGTTTGTAATGATGTAGTGGTGTAAGCCATCAAGATTAACATGTTAAATCATTATTACTCTGATATTTTCAATGTAATACTTACACTCTAAAGGTTAATTTAAAATTTATATAAGATTAACCTACACTTTATTTTATTGTGGTAACACCAGGGACATTAACTACTTACAGTATAGACAATCAACCTAAATGCGCATATTGAGTAAAAGTGTTTTCTGTCATTTTGTTTATATAATAACAGAGTAATTAGTTTTCCCATAATGCTTGTAAAAACACAAAATGTGATTAATTGTTTTATACTATATTAATATTCTTATAATGTTATTTTTTATGGTAACACCATGGACAATGCATAGAACTATCATACTAATAGAGGTAACTTATATTTGTATTATAATTTAATTTCCATATTATTAAGACCGCCTTGGTGGTGTAGTAAACTTACAAACCCAGTAAGGATCACAATAGCTTTTTTGGTTCATTAATAAGTCGTATACGCATCAATTTAGTATATAAAGCTAAGATTCAAGGATGATGTCCTTGCTGTTACTTTACCGTCCATAATGTTACCAATTTCCATTACTTTGTATTAGTTCAATTTTAGGAAGTATGCAAATAAAACTTGCCTTATTTATTAAGTATAACAAAATATAGTAGCTGGATGGTTCTAATTGTAGAAATGCAGAAAAAAACAAATAAAGCTGCATTTGTCTCAAGTTGTTAATGGTAACACCATGGACAGGTGACTTTGACCTCGTTATCATTTATCCCTACAACATCAAAATTAGATGGAGTTGAGATGTCATATTTTAACTCTTATTTTGTCTGTTCTAGTTTAATGAGTTGGATAAAAAAAAATCATAAAATATCATATATTAATTTTGTCTTTTTATTTTTGCAAATTGCTACATATTTTGAGAATGACCCATATACATATTTTCTTTGACAGAACCATAATACACATTGATATATGCAAGAAGTACGCTTACAACGCGTGAACACAAACATAACTGTATAAGAATGGAAGAGCAGTTTGTTGGTAGAGAACGATATCTTGCGGAACTAGGGAAATCGTTCAAAAAGTATCCAATTGTTTCTGTGTGTGGACTTAAAACTATTGGCAAATCTAGACTTGTCAGTGAATTCCTGACATCGAAGATTTCAAACGATGACCACGGATGCACGTATATTATACACACTGACATGCATCACCATCGTAACAGGGAGTCTCTATATTCCTACATGTGCTCTAAACTAGAGACCGTGCCCCAAAATGATGCCGCGAAAACTAATGACTGGATTAATCATCTGGTTCTAACGATACAGAAAGATGTAGATAAAAACCACGTACTTGTGTTTGATAACGCAGAAGACGCAGTGGAAGAGAGGATGTACAGTGGCTTTCTAAATCTAATACACATGATGGTCAAGCATTGCAAGAACGTCAAGGTCATAGTGACCTCAACGACAAATATGTTATTCTCGGCAATGGGACGAAGTCATTATGTTATAGAACTTACTCCTCTTTTGGAGTTGGAGTCCCGACAACTGCTCATGAATGTCACACAAGGAATGGTCATTGACGCCAGAGAACTAGATGCAATCGTGAAGCTAAGCGAGGGTCTTCCATTACTGCTATTAATGATTGGTTCCGAACTTACGGACACAGATCGGGGAATATCTCCGGGACAAATGGTGGAGATGTTGGCGGAATTTAGACTAGAAGCGACGAGTCCAAAATGCTACCCACAGGAAAGGAGAGCAGGTAAATATACCAAGCTTGGTCCCATTCTACCAACCCAACTTAGCGCTAATTAATACTTAAATACCAATTCTCTGTAACAATCAACCAAACTTGGCCACGCAATGTCACCGATTTTTATGAAACTTTGTCAGTTCGTAGGTTTTGATGAAAAAAAATGGGAAATAGTAACACAAATTTATGTTGTACCTTAGTTGCCATGGCAACAGACAAATTAGTTTTTAGCTAAAAAAGTGTTACTTTTCGAGTGTAAATTGGGTACAATTACAAGGAATAATACACTTCAACTATGGTTATTTGAATACATTTCGATTTTGTATGTGTAACTTTGACATCTAATTGACATATAAGCTGTGTAAATTGGGTACAATTACAAACTTTTATCGGGATATTTTAGGCATGGTTGGAAGCAATAGGAAGATCGTGATTTTGGTCCATTTTTCCTTTTTAATGGATCTCTGTAAATGGTGAAAGTTTCAAGCAAATCGGAGACTATGCGTGCCAGGGTCCCTATATAAAAAAGGTTGATGATTACAGAGAATTGCTCTTAACTACTTAAGAGCGTATTTTATCTTTTCTTTTCCTCTAATATTTTTTAAACATACCTGATGGATTTTTTTTAAAAAGTAAATGACTAAGTTTTCATAAAAGGTGACATTGCTTGCTTAAAATACTTGTTAAGAAGTAAATTTTTTTGGCATTTTTATTAGGTAAACACAAGTGATGCTATTCCCTCTTATGTATTACTTAGCGCTAAGTAAGGTTGGTGGTATGGGACCCTGGTCACAATTACATTCGGTAAGTTATCTCTTATCGTCATGCATTATTTTCAATAGTTATAATCATACTCTATAAATCCTCGATGTATTGTATATATGTTTAATGATGTAAATATGGAAAAAAATGTTTTTTTACAGCCGATGTGTATACCAAGTTTATACAGCGTTTGTCCGAAATTCACCAAAGTCGACTTGCAATTCTCAACTTTATCCCAGGGACATTCAACGTGCGGGAAGCCAAGGAAATGTTAGGTATAACATAACTAGTATTGAATTCGCTCCTTTCTCTTGAGGACAAGCAACGGATATGACATGAGTTGTCATTTCATATAAAGTTGTATTAAACGAGTTCAAGAAATGTGTTATTAAGCGAGCCTCTGGCGGGCTTAATAACACATTTCTTGGACGAGTTTAATAACACTTTATGAAATGACAACGAATGTCAGATTCTTTTTATCACATGACGAAACACACACAATTCTTTTTTTTCGCTGTCAGAAAATAGTCCCAACATGTAAAACTTAATAAACTGGTAACTAATTACACACAAAATATTTGTATGACCGATAATGGTCCCTTTACCTCGTCCATCTATTTGTGTTTACCGGATACACGTTCTCAGCCATTTTGTAAACATTTGCGGATGATTACAAATATAGTGATTCGGCCATGTTATATTACACGTGTGACATATAAAACAATACGTAATGGGTATATTAGATCGGATACAAGCATTGTCATGTGATAAATAGATAAAATTCACGTTTGCTTTCAAATATCAAAACATGAAACTAAATAATGGATCTCGACAAGGCGTGATATGTCAAACTTATCATAACACAATGGGTGGAGGTGCAAAGGTACATTTCGATACACTCATTAAAAAAAGTATATCTTACTACATGAATTGCTTTGATTTTTGCTAAAGATAATGCTTTTGATAATGCAATTATTATCGAATTGTATTGATACTGGTTGTTTTATGATATAATTTAATCATTGTATAAATTAAATGATAACTATTCTTTTTTACAAACCAAAATCAATGATTTATGCAAGAAAACTACACTTAGAAAGTGCAGATTTTGTTATTATCGAAAAGAATTTAGTGTGTAAATGTTTTTTAGCAATAGTATTTGCTCCTTCAATTAATACTGTCTCAAGTTGTCACGATGATATCATTCTCTGCAGATGTGAAAGGGTTAAGCTATGCGTTTTATACTGTCTCAAATTGTCACGATGATATCATTCTCTGCAGGTGGGAAAGGGTTAAGCTATGCGTTTTATACTGTCTAAAGTTGTTACGATGCTATCCTTCTGCAGGTGTGAAATGGTTAAGATATGCGTTTTATACTGTGTCAGGTTGTCACGATGTTATTTTCTGCAGGTGGGAAAGGGTTAATATATGCGTTTTATACTGTCTCAAGTTATCACGATGATATCCTTCTCCAGTTGGGAAAGGGTTAAGATTTGCGTTTTATACTGTCTCAAGTTGTCACGATGATATCTTTCTGCAGGTGAGAAAGGGTTAAAGCTATGCGTTTTATACTGTCTCAAGTTGTCACGATGATATCCTTCTGCAGGTGGGAAAGGGTTAAGATCTGCGTTTTATACTGTCTCAAGTTGTCACGATGATATCCTTCTGCGGGTGGGAAAGGGTTAAGATCTGCGTTTTATACTGTCTCAATTTGTCACGATGATATCCTTCTGCAGGTGAGAAAGGGTTAAGATCTGCGTTTTATACTGTCTCAAGTTGTCACGATGATACCCTTCTGCAGGTGGGAAAGGGTTAATATCTGCGTTTTATACTGTCTCAAGTTATCACGATATATCTTTCTGCAGGTGGGAAAGGGTTAAGATTTGCGTTTTATACTGTCTCAAGTTGTCACGATGATATCTTTCTGCAGGTGAGAAAGGGTTAAAGCTATGCGTTTTATACTGTCTCAATTTGTCACGATGATATCCTTCTGCAGGTGAGAAAGGGTTAAGATCTGCGTTTTATACTGTCTCAAGTTGTCAAGATGATATCCTTCTGCAGGTGGGAAAGGGTTAAATAATACGTTTTATACTGTCTCAAGTTGTCACGATGATATCCTTCTGCAGGTGGGAAAGGGTTAAGATTTTCGTTTTATACTGTCTCAAGTTGTCACGATGCTATACTTCTGCAGGTGGGAAAGGGTTAAAGCTATGCGTTTTATACTGTCTCAAGTTGTCACGATGATATCCTTCTGCAGGTGGGAAAGGGTTAAATCTATGCGTTTTATACTGTCTCAAGTTGTCACGATGATATCCTTCTGTAGGTGGGAAAGGGTTAAGCTATATGCGTTTAATACTGTCTCAAGTTGTCACGATGATATCCTTCTGCGGGTGGGAAAGGGTTAGGGATCGTCTGGAGCCTATCCGTAGCAACACCTACTTATGTTTTATTTCCCCTCCAGACTTCGACACCGACGCAGTTACCAAACGCGATGCCTTACAACCAATGTTACGACGTCACGTGATGTATGATAAACGAAACTGGCGGTTTGATATCCATGGGATAATACGAGAATGTATGGATACATTCCCGAAAATCAAGAACTTACCAGGTATAGTAGTTGCTTTATTATTGTTATGCATGTGGACAAATTGAAAATACATTACATTACCTACTTGAATGTCCCCGCTACAATGATATTAGACATGGCATGCTAAGAGAACTTCCCCAAAACATTAGGCTTGATATTTTGTTATATGGAAATCCAAACTCATCAGTCGAAGAAAATGATGCTGTTTTTGAATCAGTCCAACAATTTATAATCGGAACCAAAAGGTTTAGCTCACGATAATTTACCCTTTTCCTTAATTTCTTTTTTGTTAACTTGCAACTTTTTAAGTATCTTTTTATGTTATATTTTATTTGGTATGAATAATCGACATATATACATTAACTAACCTCCCATACGCGCACCACCCTCCTTTATCTATTTCTGCTCTCTTTACATCTATCTCTTTCTTCCTCTTTCTCCCTCCTTGCTCTCTCTCCACTCTCTGTTATGTATCTGTTTCTTGTATTATAAATTACAAAGCTAAAGTAAGCTGATATTTTCTGAACATGTTAAATATTCACCGTGCTTCCTGTAAAGCAATCTTTATTGGAGAGGACCTTCAATAAGCTATGAGCTTTCAGTCGAATCCATTTCTCCATTGTATATTTTTTGATGTTACCTACTATGTAAAAATATATGAGAATTAAATATGTTTAAATTAAACTGGCGGTTTGATATCCATGGGATAATACGAGAATGTATACGTTCCCGAAAATCAAGAACTTACCAGGTATAGTAGTTGCTTTATCGTTTTTATTGAAAAAAACATGCTTAAATAACGTTCCAGTTGGAATGATCTACGAAAACAAGTGACTTCACTGCCCCTCACAAATAAAATAAAATGAATTACCTCTTTCATATACACTTGAACCTGCATATCATATTTATAGTAAATAGCCTCCAAATTGACTTGGTCATAAGCCGGGAAGATCACGCGTTTTATAGGTAAGCTTTTGTCAGGATAACTTCCATTCATCTATCGCACTAATATCTAAAACTCTTCCAGAAATCCAAACGCGTTACTATCGGCTGTTTTCCGAGGTGATGGCAGAAGTTTGTCTCAAGTTCGGGACAGCAGAGTATACGAAAGCCTTGGCCGAATTTAGTTTGGAACAGCCAAACTTCACCAAACTCCTGACAGAAGTAACAAACTCCACACAGAATAATTACACGTTCTTTATCCATGTGGCTAAAACGTGTACCAACATGCTTGACCAGTACATGGCAGGTACGGATATAGGTAACAATTGGTCTTATCTCAGTCTTGACTTAACCCTTTCCCTCATAGAGACGCTTTCTGACGCCTCTGCAGCAGACGGCTTTTTGAAAACATAGTGACAAAAGAAGAAATTGCACAAAACGTGCAATTTCTCCTTTTGCCACAATGTTTTCCACTTTTAGTCATAGGTTATCCATTCACTTATGGAGATTTTCTATGTTTTGACAAAATATGTTCAAAGTCGTCTGCTGCAGAATTGTCGTATGAGGGAAAGGGTTAACGTCTCCGAGGTGTAGTTGTTGGATCGTCAGCCTTGGGAACGAAAGTGATTGATTGATTGATTGATTGGCGTTCAGCGCCGCTTTCAAACGTTTTTCAGTTATATCACGGCGGCCAGTTCACCTACTCATGTGTTTCCAGGTGTTCTAACACCAGTAATTCGCACAACATTATTTCCCAACAACTGGCTGCTTTTCCACTAAGGCTGTTAGCCCATTGGTGGGACACGAATGACGCTTGTCACAGTGACTTTTGTAAAACGTCGGAAAGAATGTTGACCGAGCTGTGGTGTTCGAACTCACTACCCCTTGATTGACTTACAGCCATCTTCGCTATTGACTGCGCTGTCGGGGCTCAGCCTTGGGGTTCGATCCAAAAGAAAAAATAGTTGAACGACAATATTTATAACAGGGTATAAACTGATCAGACTGCATTGAGGTGCACGCTGACCCGGTTCTCCCCTGATCGGAGTTTCCCGATTATCAGGTTGTGTAGTATGAGGCAAACCCATTGAACCAACGTTTCAATGTGGAAACCCTTTATCATGTGCCCTTTTCGCTTTATGCTTGCCTCTTCGGGCATAGATGGATTTCTTAACATCACTGATTTGGCATCACATGCAAATTATGGGTTTGAAATGTACGGGCGTACAGCAGGCGTCTTCACTAAGTTACTTGCGAACAGTATTGGGTCTTGCAGACGTCCGGATAAGGAGGGGTATTAAGTTCTTTTTCCAACACTTTCTCTCTTATTATTAAAGCAAACACTATGTTGTGGGTACTCAAAAGAATCGTCTCACCGAGACGATTCTTTTGAGTACCCACAACATAGGGTTATGGGGGTCAAATAAGGATTTTAGAACATGCAAAACGCCCCTTATATAGAGCTCTGGTCTTGTGAGAAAGTGTGGATGCACAGGCTTATCCGAATCATCACTGTTCGCAGATGCAATAATACCTGAACGTTTAGACTGATATGATTATATTAACTGACAAGTTTTACCATGGAAGGGTTCAGCTGTTTGAGGTTAAAGTGAAACGTGTTACCATCTTTCTCTGATACCTCTTCAGATTTAAGTGAAATGTTTTACCAATGATGTGTGACACTGTTTGAGGTTTAAAGTGAAACGTTTTACGATGATTTCCTGACACTTTTTCAATGTTAAGGTAACAAGTTTTGATGTAAGGCACTGTTTGACGTTAAAGTGACACGTTTTACCATGGATGTGTGACACTTTTTAAGGTTAAAATTACACGTTTTACCATGATTGACCAACACTGTTTGATGTTAAAGTGACAAATGTTACCATGCTTGTCCAACACTGTTTGATGTTAAAAGTGACAAGTTTTTCCATGATTGTCCAACACTGTTTGAGGTTTAAGTGACAAATTTTACCATGATTGTCCAACACTTTTTCAGGTTTAAATGACACGTTTTACAGTGGATGTCTGACACTGGCTGATATGTATGGAGAGGAATGTGATAAAGCGGCTGTGTATATAGCCATGGGAAGTCTGTCCACCAATGGGAAGGTAAAAGGGCGTTAACGCTTTCCCACATACAAAATATTTGTAGCAGACGACTTTGAAAACATGTAAAAGAAATATGGAAACTCGCTAAAAATGAAATAAAATTTATTGAATGAAGTTGAAAATAGTGTAGGAAAAAAAGAAATTGCCCATTAAATTGCCAAAATGGTTTCAAAATTGATCTGCTGCAGAGGCGTCAGAAAGCGTCTGTATGTGGAAAAACTTTAATTGATAAAGAGTATAATAATGTTTTTTACATGAACCGAAAGAGACAAATTCACGAATTGCTTTTCAAAAAGTGAACGTAGACACGATTGTGTACTTCTTCGTTTTATAGAGAAACCGGCATATATGTAATGTAGTTCTAGACTCAAAAATGTAGAATAAAGGCATTATAAAGGGGAATAAAGGCATTTTCCGTCACCTTCTTTTGCATTTTCTAAAATGCCTTTATTCAAGTCAATATATTTATTGATAATAAAGTTTCGGTTAGAAACTTCTTACGGTCCAGGTCAAAGGTCACACATACTATGGTGCGATTTTTGCTTTTCATAAAACGAATTCTATGGGGCATCCGGCTCTACTCGGACATCCGATTTTCCGATTTTAGACTGTATATCAAATGTTATCTGTATAGTCGGTCCAAAATATGTTGTCATACATTCATAGTACATGCTGTGTCCCCTATTGTGTTATATGACTATTAAAAGTTATATAAAGGACATGATATACAAAAATACAAATATTCTTTAGATAAATGTCGTCTAAAGATGTTCCCTTTTTATACCAACTTAAAAGAAATTGCTCACGCATAAGAGCACATTTTAGACAATGGAAGAAAGCATGATATTCACAGTCAATTACCTCTTTGTTGGTAATTGACTAAAACTATACGCATATTCTCCTTTCTATAGGAATGTTGGTATGTATACCAATTTTAATACGAAAAAAAACCATAAATGTTTTTTTTCGTTCATAGGTAACAGGTGTGAGATTTTTTATTTTTTAATTTTTCAATAACCCATGAAGCTTTCTGAAATGAAACTGGCCAAATCCATGGGGCCCGCCATTTTGGATATGTATAAAATGAGACGAAAAACACGGATTGAAAATTATTGTCGTCTTTTTAATCATTTTTCTTTAAAATCGATATTTAAGATCATTAAAGTGCTGTATTATGTGGGAATTAACAGTTGTACGAAAAGTTAAAAATAAATGAAACTCTGTAAGAAATATGTTTTCCCGTTCGTCAAAAAAACGACAGCATTAGTCACCTTACGCCCGAACCTAAATTTTGACTGTATTGTAGCCAAAGAAGGACGTGACGTCATTTCCGTAACACTTCATCTTGGCGTAACGCCAATGGAGCGACGTCGTTTCCCGCAACAAATGTGGTATCAACATGAAATACCCCAAATTCCTATACATGAGCTATTGACTCACTCATTCAAAGTATATTGATAAATTTACCAGTAGTAACTTATTTTTTTAAGCGGCGTAAACATAATAAAGAAAATTAAAAATTATTAGATTTCATGCACGACGAGTATTAATAAAAGTCAATTTATGACCTTGATTTGTTGTGTGTAATACTAGTGCACGACAGACAGGCTTGGTTAGGTGAATGTTATAGCATGGATTCGATCTACGTGATATAACTGAAAAGTAAAGACTCGATGTATGCTCAATACGATGGAGTCGCTATCAAAATCGAATGGGATCCATAAATTACTTCGAGATATCGACGTGTTAGATGGACGACCCAAGTACAGTGGTCTCACTATATCTCGAAAACGAAGGAGGCCGATAAAATACTTCGAGATATCGGCATGTTCGAGCGATTCCTCAATCTATTCTTATATATTAATATATGTGTTTTCAGCTTCATAATTCACTAATACTTAACTATTTATTATGAAAAACAAGCCAGTCATAAGATCATATCAAGAAAAACAGCACAGAAGCAGTTCTGATTGATTGCACGTCAGACCAATAAGAACTGCTGTTACACTATTTCCAAACGACAGATTCCTCACAGGAATTGGTTCGAGTTATACGGTGTATCCAAGTTATAGAATGTTCGTGCTATCGCAATCACTGACAATTTTCAACAAATATGAAATTGTTTATAGGTTCTATGCAAGATACCTCGGGATTCTTGAAAGCGCCGTGTTCGAGTGGTTAGCGTCGTGTATTTGAAAACGGGCGTCCCGGGTTCGATCCCATGTCGCGGCACTACGGTCATGGTGGAATGAGGCAAATTGTCTAGCCTAGTACTGGTTTGTTTACCCAGGGTCATGAATTAGTGAACTGTAGCCGTGATATAAGATAAATAATGTTGAAAACGGTGTAAAACATAAATTAAAAAAATGTTTCTTTTAAGAGTATAATCTGCCGGGCGAAATATACATTGCGGCATTTTTACGGAAAACTAAAATCGTAGTAAATTAAATTTGAAAAGCAATCCTTCCCTCCTAAACACTACGTGTTAGTTACAATACGTGTGTTAATTCAGGAAACATGAAGACGTGAACTGTCGCCGTGATATTATTGAAATAATTTTGAAAACGGCGTAAAAAACAATTAAAATAAAAATAAGATCAACTTAAACTAAAATAACGGAACATGTTTCATTCAAATTTAACCTTGAGTGTGTTTTCCACATATAATACATATGCAGCAGACAATTTTGAAGACATCAATGCCAAACTATAGACATCAAAGAGCGTCTTCAAGTGGGAAAGCGTTTAAGTTTTCGATTTTATTTGTAGAAATCTTTTCTTTCGTGGGAAATATTGTTATCGATATTTTGGCATATTCTAACAAGCATAAATGGTCACGCGACCGGGAAAGTAGAACCTCGTCTTCATAGGTTAGATTTACATTACGCAAAGTCCATAATGTCGGTTTTCTCGTGCGACGGCCCATATGATATACTTGAATCGCTAACCACACGCAACTAGGAACTTTTGTTTATGTGTATATTCGGATATGGAACGTCTTTACTATCTTAATATGTTGTATTGTATTAAACGCCGTACATTTTCACGTATACGAGGTACATTGACATGGTACAGTTTACATGATATGCAGTGCTTTTTCTGTTATACATGGTGGTTATTTAATAATTTGCAATGCAAAAAAGTGTAGATACACTAGAATAATCTTTATGTGGTGTACAAACAAATCATATGCAATACAAACAATATTGTATGCAGTTCAAATGACATTATATGCAGTCATTTTTTTCAAAACATGTGGTGGTAGTTTGATTATTATACAGTAGATTTACCTTCATATGCGGTGCATTTTTCTTTACGAGGATCGTACTTTCGGCATTCTACTGAATAATTTCGGAAATTACCGAGTATGACAGTCTATTTCATTCAAAGTGCTGAAAGGATTGATGGTAAAGGGGTGTCTGTAAGTTGAAAAGATATGGCATAGTGTATATGGATGCACGTTGTCAACAATGTATCATCGACATGTTAACAAACCAAAGCAGATATGTTTGAAACAACACGAATTGCCTGCCAATAACCGAGCAGCGACCATTAAGCATACTATTTCCTGTTCAGTTGACACTAAATATCCACACTGTATATTGGAATCATGCTGTTACATGTAAATGACAGACAATCGAAAGCATGCTATAGTTATGTTTGTTGTGCAATTCACATCTGCAGGTCATAGGTTTCCTATAAACCAAGTTTGAAATTGATGCATTGAAAATTTACTCAGACAATGGCAGAAGAAAACATTGGCAAATAGAGATTATACCTAATACACTCACATGATATTTATGTTCGAAATATTGGATCGTTCTCCTGATCACAATAGTGTATAAGTGTGACCATGAAATGAATCTGCCAAACAGAAACAGCGTTTAGACCAATGAATACAAACCGTGACGAACGTATGGTCAAACAGACGGAAAGACAGTCGGTTGCTCCAGACAAAGTAAACTCAGCTTGGTGAAAGAACAAGAGCCCTTCCATGTGTTGCATTCGAGAAAGTCATATATAATAAGTGAGAACATGGAAAGATAAAATAAAGACATTCTCCAAAAAACAGCATGCTAGAGTGTTAGTGTGCACTGCATATCTGCAGGAGATAAGTTACCTTATAAACAAGTTTTAAAATGTATTGAGACAATGGCCGAACTTTATAAGGAAACATAGAATAACTCCTATTACTGCTTTATTTGTTCCTATCGGGTGCATTGTTTCCCATATACAATAAATCTGCTGCAGACGATATTTAGGGAAATGAAAAATTCTATTCTATCTATAATTTATAGTATAAATGGATAAAAAATTACATTATGCTATATAATTCAGCAATAGGCTTTAAATTCGGTCTCATTCAAATCATTCCTCTTAGTCACTCTGTCTGACGTACTTCATTATGACTCACTCCATTCAGTCTAAGTCAATCACCATCACTCTCTCACAGCTACCCTAATTATCTCACAGCCACCATTACTCTCTGACAGTCACCATAACTCTTTCACAGCTACCCTAATTCTCTCACAGCCACTATCAGCCACCATCACTCTCTCACGGCCACCATCACTCTTTCACAGCTACCCTAATTATCTCACAGCCACCATCACTCTCTCACAGCTACCCTAATTATGTCTCCTCCCTCCGGAGGAGACATATTGCTTTTGCCTGCGCCGTCTGTCTGTCTGTCTGTCTGTCTGTCTGTCTGTCCGTCTGTCTGTCTGTCAGGGCGTCCACATTTCTTGTCCGGCCTTTATCTCACAACCCCTTGGCCACATTTCTATGAAACTTCACAGGAGTCATCGGTACAACGTCTAGTTGCGCATATTACGAGGGCGTTTAATTTGACCTACTTTTGGATGAGTTATTGCCCTTTCTTAAAATTGCCATTTCATTCTTGTCCGGCCTTCATCTCACAACCCCTTTGCCACATTTCTATGAAACTTCACAGGAGTCATCGGTACAACGTCTAGTTGTGCATATTACGAGGGCGTTTAATTTGACCTACTTTTGGATGAGTTATTGCCCTTTTTTTAAAATTGCCATTTCATTCTTGTCCACATTTCTTGTCCGGCCTTTATCTCATAACCCCTTGGGCACATTTCTATGAAACTTCACAGGAGTCATCGGTACAACGTCTAGTTGTGCATATTACGAGGGCGTTTAATTTGACCTACTTTTGGATGAGTTATTGCCCTTTCTTAAAATTGCCATTTCATTCTTGTCCGGCCTTCATCTCACAACCCCTTTGCCACATTTCTATGAAACTTCACAGGAGTCATCGGTACAACGTCTAGTTGTGCATATTACGAGGGCGTTTAATTTGACCTACTTTTGGATGAGTTATTGCCCTTTTTTTAAAATTGCCATTTCATTCTTGTCCAGGGCGTCCACATTTCTTGTCCGGCCTTTATCTCACAACCCCTTGGCCACATTTCTATGAAACTTCACAGGAGTCATCGGTACAACGTCTAGTTGCGCATATTACGAGGGCGTTTAATTTGACCTACTTTTGGATGAGTTATTGCCCTTTCTTAAAATTGCCATTTCATTCTTGTCCGGCCTTCATCTCACAACCCCTTTGCCACATTTCTATGAAACTTCACAGGAGTCATCGGTACAACGTCTAGTTGTGCATATTACGAGGGCGTTTAATTTGACCTACTTTTGGATGAGTTATTGCCCTTTTTTTAAAATTGCCATTTCATTCTTGTCCGGTCTTCATCTCACAACCCCTTTGCCACATTTCTATGAAACTTCACAGGAGTCATCGGTACAACGTCTAGCTGCGCATATTACGAGGGCGTTTAATTTGACCTACTTTTGGATGAGTTATTGCCCTTTTTTTTAAATTGCCATTTCATTCTTGTCCGGCCTTCATCTCACAACCCCTTTGCCACATTTCTATGAAACTTCACAGGAGTCATCGGTACAACGTCTAGTTGCGCATATTACTAGGGCGTTTAATTTGACCTAATTTTGGTTGAGTTATTGCCCTTTTTTTAAAATTGCCATTTCATTCTTGTCCGGCCTTCATCTCACAACCCCTTTGCCACATTTCTATGAAACTTCACAGGAGTCATCGGTACAATGTGTTGTTGCGCATATTACGAGGGCGTTTAATTTGACCTACTTTTGGATGAGTTATTGCCCTTTTTTTAAAATTGCCATTTCATTCTTGTCCGGCCTTCATCTCACAACCCCTTGGCCACATTTCTATGAAACTTCACAGGAGTCATCGGTACAACGTCTAGTTGCGCATATTACGAGGGCGTTTAATTTGACCTAATTTTGGTTGAGTTATTGCCCTTTTTTTAAAATTGCCATTTCATTCTTGTCCGGCCTTCATCTCACAACCCCTTGGCCACATTTCTATGAAACTTCACAGGAGTCATCGGTACAACGTCTAGTTGCGCATATTACGAGGGCGTTTAATTTGACCTAATTTTGGTTGAGTTATTGCCCTTTTTTTAAAATTGCCATTTCATTCTTGTCCGGCCTTCATCTCACAACCCCTTGGCCACATTTCTATGAAACTTCACAGGAGTCATCGGTACAACGTCTAGTTGCGCATATTACGAGGGCGTTTAATTTGACCTAATTTTGGATGAGTTATTGCCCTTTTTTAAAATAAATCACTAACTGACAAAATACAGTCAGCCAGACAAATACCCCTTGGGGGAGACATATGTTTTTCCCAAAAACAACCTCTAGTTGTCTCACAGCAACCAACACTCTCTCACAGCTACCATCACTCTCTCACAGATACCCCACTTACAGCCACCATCACTCTCTCACAGCTACCATAATTCTCTCACAGCTACCATAATTCTCTCACAGCCACCATCACTCTCTCACAGCTACCATAATTCTCTCACAGCCACCATCACTCTCTCACAGATACCCAACTTACAGCCACCATCACTCTCTCACAGCCACCATCACTCTCTCACAGCCACCATCACTCTTTCACAGCTACCCTAATTATCTCACAACCACCATTACTCTCTCACAGCTACCCTAATTATCTCACAACCACCATCACTCTCTCACAGCTACCATAATTCTCTCACAGCAACCATCACTCTCTCACGGCAACCATCACTCTTTCACAGCTACCCTAATTGTCTCACAGCCACCATCACTCTCTCACAGATACCCCACTTACAGCCACCATCACTCTCTCACAGCTACCATAATTCTCTCACAGCTACCATAATTCTCTCACAGCCACCATCACTCTCTCACAGCTACCATAATTCTCTCACAGCCACCATCACTCTCACAGATACCCAACTTACAGCCACCATCACTCTCTCACAGCCACCATCACTCTCTCACAGCCACCATCACTCTCTCACAGCCACCATCACTCTCTCACAGCCACCATCACTCTTTCACAGCTACCCTAATTATCTCAAAGCCACCATCAATCTGTACAGCCACCATCACTATCTCACAGCCACCCACTAACAACCCCCATCACTCTCTCACAGCCACCCTCGTACACGTTTGACAAATGTCAGAAACAATGTTGACCTAGCTGGGGCTCGAACCCACAACGCTTGTATTTTGAATAGACAGACGGCTGCTCTACCTACTGAGCTACCGAGTTTCATACAAATCGATGCCATTACAAAATATGTATTTATGAAAAGTTGATTACCAGGTCAATACTACGCAGTAATATTAAAAATATGTTTTATGTTATCATCGACATAGAGTGGTATCTCATCATAATTATATAAGTATTCGTGTCGTAATTTTAAACATTTTAAATGTATTACTAAATAAATATAAGTTACAGGTTTACCCATCAATCTTAGTCTGAAACCAATTAATACGTAAACTCAGGTGCTTAAAATAACACCGTTGTTATAGCCTAGTGGCTACGAACGAAGCGCTTCAAACCTTAACGTTCACTTTTCATTGGTTCGATCCTTATGCTAGGCGTGTATTTTTGTCTGTCTGTTCTTTTTTCTAAATTTGATTTGTATATATTACATATACGACCATCTATTTTTCTTTTCAGACAATTTCATTCAGTCGATCATAAGATTCCTTTCATCTTCAAATGTTTTAATTCTAGTGCAATGTCAATGTACGTGTAATCTTGCCCCAAATGTTACAACGTATCTTACATGCACATATATCTTTTTTTATAAGATTAACTCGACAATATAAAATACATATAATTAATCGGCAAACCTGTACTTTAATCATTTAAAGAAAAAAGAATCATGCTCGCATAAAACAAAATGAGCATCATGATAAAAAGGCCAAAATTGTAAAAGACATTCCGATTTAGATATTCTAACCCGTGACAATTGCAATTGCACCTATGTGTGTTAAGTACAGAGCTATCTACGAAACAATGATAGGTAGAACTTATTTTAAATTGGATGCTGTACATATATTATACTGTGTCTCACGAAATTTAAATTTAGAAAAAAACATTACGAATATTTATGAGTACGAGACAGTTAAAAGTGAACGAGACAGACACAGGGGGAGAATAGAGACAGACAGACAGAGATAGCGAAAAAGAGACATAAAGACATAGTGAGTGTAGAGAGAGAAAGGGAGAGAGAGAAACAGAGGAAGAAAGAAAACGAGAGAGAGAGAGAGAGCGAAAGGGAAAACATGAAAGAAAGACAGCAGACAGACAGACAGCCAGCTCCATAAATGCCTCTCAGCTTTACAGACAAACGAATTCAAATTCAAATTCAAATTCGATAATACTCAGAACAATTCAATGATTGACATAAAAATAATGCAGTCATTAAACAATGGAAACGATTTAACCATTTCCATGTTACTGACGCTTGTTAACGCATATGCAGCAGACGGTATTTGAAAACATCGTGACAAAAGCGGAAATTGCATTTCGTACATACAAACGTATAAAGGTAAAACTACTGCATATAATTAAAAATCTACCATATGTATCGAGACACTGACTGCATGTTGTATTGCATATGAAGTTATTTGCACACCATAAAAAGGTTATTGTACTGTATATATATATAATGTAAGTATGTGTATGGGTATATATATATATATATATATATATACAATTGCGTGTGTATATGTGTGTATTTATACATATGCATATAAACTTGATTTTAAACTTATTTAATTTAAACTTAGTTAAGTACTATTTCTCAACTATTTCATTGTCTTAACCATTTCTGTATGTATATTTGTGAATATCAACCATGAGCTGTTTGTGCTTAAGTTGAAAATAAAATTTCTGTTCTGTTCTGTTCTGTATCTGCACACTTTTGCACTTCATATACATTGAATTACCACCATATATAACGGAAAGAGCATTTCATATCATGGATAATGTACCATGTCAAATGAATTATGTACCTCGTATACATGAAACTGTACTGCGTATAATACAAACCAACATCATAATACAGTAAAGGCCTTCCATATTCGGAGTTAACGGTAAACTGTTGAGTGCTGGTATCCGAAAACATGATCCAATAGACCAATACAACTGCAATATTTGTGTACATTTACATGTACATAAGTAAATTATTTTGTACAATAAGTATTGTAGAGTTAAAGAACATACGAAGTAGAAATATTAAATTGAAATGCTTTGCAAAAACAATTGCTTTATAGATTGATTGATTGATTGGTTGATTGATTGATTGATTGATTGATTGATTGACTGACTGATTGATTGATTGATTGATTTATTGATTTATTTATTTAAGTGTAACGACGTTTTGGCGATTTCGGTGATCACGACAGCAAGTTCACCTTAAGTTTTTTCCCTGGCTTTATCGAACCAGTACTACTGCATATAATTACAAAACTACCATATGTATCGAGACACTGACTGCATGTTGTATTGCATATGAAGTTATTTGAAACGTTATATGACGTTATTCACAAAGCACTTGATCAATTATCGGAAAAATGAATGACCGATCCGAGGTTCGAACTCTCATCCCTTGGCTTGAAATGTCTCGTAGTTCCTGACTGAGCTATTGCGATTCGACATTTAAAAACATGTAAGGACAGACGGACAGACGGACGGACTGACAGAAGGGCGGACTGACAAAAGGGTAAAAGGAAGGAAGAACAGAAGGACGGACGGCCGGGCAAACTGAAGGTTGGTAGGAAATCTTGAATATTAGCCCGCAATGTACTAAGTGGTGGACTATTTATTACGCTTTCGCGGATTTATGAGATTTTCGAACGTTTAAGATTGCACTGTCTGATAACCAGTCGTATAACCTCGGCTGTACTAGTTAACATAAATGAAATATCGTACGGCGTTCTGAAAATCAGTCGGATGACCTCGGCCGTACTCGTTAACACGAATAAAATATCGTACGGCGTTCTGAAAACCAGTCGTATAACCTCGGCTGTACTCGTTAACACGAATGAAATATCGTACGGCGTTCTGAAAACAAGTCGTATAACCTCGGCTGTACTCGTTAACACGAATGAAATATCGTACGGCGTTCTGAAAACCAGTCGGATGACCTCGGCCGTACTCGTTAACACGAATGAAATATCGTACGGCGTTCTGAAAACCAGTCGTATAACCTCGGCTGTACTCGTTAACACGAATGAAATAGCGTACGGCGTTCTGAAAACAAGTCGTATAAGCTCGGCTGTACTCGTTAACACGAATGAAATATCGTACTGCGTTCTGAAAACAAGTCGTATAACCTCGGCCGTACTCGTTAACACGAATGAAATATCGTACGGCGTTCTGAAAACCAGTCGTATAACCTCGGCTGTACTCGTTAACACGAATGAAATATCGTACGGCGTTCTGTTACACTTGTGTCTTAAGGGACTGCTTCAAGACATTTGATCTCCAATCTTCATATGATTGATGGTTTGGTATTTTGCGCCGTTTTCAACATTATATAACGGCGTACCAGTACTACTTTATTACCCCGTTCTAATTAAGCCAGTTATTGGGGAAAAAAGTAACTAGTTGGCTTTTATGAACAGTCTATATCGAGATCATTATGAGCAACTTCTCTTTTTGCCACAATGATTTCAAAAGTTGTCTGCTACAGAGGCGTCATAAAGCGACTATATGTGGGGAAAGGGTAAACTGCAATCAAGAGGGATTTACTTTATTATTTTCTGTTCGTAATAATAGACGACAGCAAAACGAATTCCAAACATTTTGTGATCATGCAGAAAACATGAGATTAACATTATTATCGTATAGTCAATTACTTATAAATCATTTTTTATTGCCAAAGTATGCACTTTAATTTTTATTTACAATCATCTTACTTTTTTTTCGTAAATAGGTAGCACCTATAGATATATTACCCAACATATGGTTAAAACATCTAAATTTAGAAAAATATCTTTTATATTTATATGGTTGATCTAATACTAAGTATTTTTCAACATGAAGCAATGATTATTCGTATAACCCGTGTTAATTTTATTTTTCTATAGGGTTCTTTTGTTTCTGGAGAAGAAAACTACAGATTAGCTCTGAGATTATTGGAAAGACATGGGAAATCGAAAGATCTAACCTCACTGTATCAGCGTATGGGATGGAACTTACACAACCAAGGACGAAACTTTGAATCGTTGGGGTTTGTATAGTACATTGAGCCGTCCCGCGAGAAAATCAGCATTGTGGACTCTGCGTAAAGTATCGACCTGGATCAGCCTAAGCATGTTGAGCAGGCTAACGCGCACAGACACTGTTCGCTTCCTGTGGATTTTCTGTTTCAGGAATTATAACTCTATACCTCTATCCCCATGAGACGGAATGTATCGGCCCGGATCGGTCTACGCAAGCTGATCTGGGTCGATACATTACGCAGACGTCATAATGATGGTTTTCTCGCGGGACGGCTCAATTCTATTTGTTCGTGTCATCGAAAACCAACCATAAGTTAATTGCGAGCATTGTAGATTCAAATCTGCCAGCGCATGCGCTGTTCGCCAATAATTCAAAGAACGTTTCAAGCGGCATCTATTTGGATCCTTCGAAAGTGCGCAAGACAGTTTTGTTTCCGCATACATGTCTGATGACTACGCTATGAAGAACTCTAGAGTTTTTCACATTCTAAAACCCTTTTTTATCCCCTCGGCTAACGAAGTTTGCGATGGGGATATAGTAACGGGACTGTCAGTTCGTTCGTTCGTTCGTCCGTGCGTCTCAGTTATACGAATCTTTTGAATACCCACAACATAGGTTTTTTATTTATTGATATGATATATATAGGTGGAAAAATACCTCCCTGTCTTATCCTCTGGCCAAAGTTGGGTTTCCATGAAGCACCTTTCACATACAATTGCAGGTATCTTGAGAAAGCCTTAGCAATGAGTAATACCGGAGGACGTGAATATCGTGACATCATGATTCAAACCTTGAATAACCTTGGAACTGCGCACAATTGGATTGGTAAGTATATCTTCTGTTCGTGGTAAAGTATTTTAAAGGGAGGTATATTAACCCTTTCCCTCATACGACAATTTTGCAACAGACGACTTGAAACATATTTTCTCAAAAAATAGAAAATCTCTATAATTGAATGGATAACCCATGACTAAAAGTGGAAAACATTGCGTCAAAAGAAGAAATTGCTTGTTTGAGCAATTTCTTCTTTTGTCACTATGTTTTCAAAAAGCCGTCTGCTGCAGAGGCATCAGAAAGCGTCTATGTGAGGGAAAGGGCTAAGCGCCTATGAACGAACAAAAGAATTGTCTTTTTTAAACCAGGTTTTCGACAAAGCGGAAACCTGGTTTTTAAAATGGTGGTGTCGTTGTTTATCCGGCGCGTTTTGGGCGCGCGGGCAGACCTTTGAGCGTCTGATTGGGTTAGCGCGCGGGCGGACCTTCGAGCGTCTTATTGGGTTAGCGCGCGGGCTGACCGTTGGGCGTCTGATTGGGTTAGCGCGCGGGCGGACCTTCGAGCGTCTGATTGGGTTAGTGTTCGGATGAGAGTCAAACGTTTTTGTTTTTAGCTCACCTAAGCTCGGGGGGGGGGGGGGGGGGGGGGTGGGGCAGGGCTATTTTGCATTATATGGCTATAGTGAAAACTTAAAAAATCTTCTTCTCCCAAACTGGTTGGCAGATTTTCAAATCATTTTGTAGAAATGTTCCTTGGATGACCCACTATCAGATTCCTTCAAGCCAAAGTTGATTGGTCAGAAACAATGGCCGCAAGGGGGCGGGGCTTTTATAGCTTAAGTGAAAAAAATAAAAAATCAGGTGAGCGATCCAGGGCCATCATGGTCCTCTTGTTTTCAACAACTTTCTTTAGACTTGACTCCGAGCCCTAGATAAGTGGCATTTTTCATGTTCGAACATTTTTTATTTGACAGTCAAACCCAATGTTGTTGGTACTCACTTGGACGATTCTTTTGATAAGCAACAACATATGGTTCGTTTGTGTAATAAGACAGACATTCTCTAACACTTTCGACTCATTCATGTATGTGGGTGTAAGGAACGACAACTCTGCGAAGGAAATTCGGTGGAAAATGAGAAGTTCACTCCCCCTTATCTCGCCCTCTGTTGACAATCTCAATCTCCGTTTCTTACACTCACTATCATAATGATAGCCTATATAGTGTAAGAGAGTGCTCTGTTGACCGTTTCTAACTAAATGCGATAGGGAGGTAACTTTGAAGGAGAGGAAGCAGAGGATTGTTTTATGTGTCATTGTTAAAAACAATGATATAAAAATATATGAAAAGATCTCTTCAGATCAGCCTGCCTCCCAGATTCGTTCTAAGATAGATTTTCGTTTAACGAGGCCATCTTACACGAACAAATAAAGACAAATATACGCATTACCTGATTCTACATAAGGAAATAGCACTGTATACATATACACTGGAACAAAATGTGATGACGTCACATCATATTTTATTGACGTGCCATTACCAAATATGGTACCGTATTTGACCTAGTCAATTACCGAATTTTGATCCGTCGTGTTTGCGCATGACAATCAGTATGTATTTGCGCCGGAAAATGTGCAGGTCTATAAAAAAAAACCTATTTGTTATTGTCTGTCCTATATTTTAGGAAATTATGAAGATGCAAAGAAATGCACGTTGAAGGTTATGAAAGAGCGGAAGGCAACCCTGGGCGACAAGCATCCATATTACGCAGTTTGTTTAAACCAAATGGGTCTTATATCAGATCAGCTAGGACTACCCGAGGAAGCTATGAAATACTTTGAAGAGTCACTGAACGTGAAACGTAACTCAAATGCCACGGTCCACACCTTGACGATATCCCTGAACAACGTGGCTAACAAACACAGGGGAATGAAACGTTTTCCTGAGGCCAAAGCATTGCTTGATGAAGCCATGAGTAAGATGAAGTCGCTTGATCAGAAAAATCAAGGTGGCGTAAGTCTAACATACAATTCGTATGGAAAGCTGTATACAGACATGAAAGAATATGACAAGGCCGAGGAAAATTACAGGATAGCAGCAGAAATGCGACAAACCATCATGCCGCGTAGCATACCTTATGTTTGGACAGCCATTCAGTTAGCTAGAGCGAAAGTCTATCGAAAGAAATACAAAAGTGCTTTAGGTATCCTTGATGGTATTTTGAAGGATAAAACACACGTTCTTGAGTCAATGCCACACAATGATTTTGTTTACGAAGTTCTGAAGATTAAAGCAGATATATATCTTGAACACGGACATTCGGATATCTATAGGGATACTCTTAATGAAATGCAGCTTGAGTTAGCAAGACTGCTAAACATTCACATGGAAAAGGAAAACTATAAAAAGTACGATGCTGTACGGAAACTATGGGAAGATGTAACAACGAAAATCGAATCGTTATAATTAAGGTCGGGGAAATGGACACCAAGTCTTTTAAACCCATACTCTGCTTAGCGTGACGTTAAACAGGCTTTACGAACAATGTCGACACATTGTTTGTTTTTAAAACATGCCATTCCCTACGAACTGCTTATGCTAGGGTCTTGAAATTTCGTACAGTTCATTTCCAAGTAAATAAAGCATATAATTATACGAGCCGTCCCGCAAGAAAACCAACATTATGGCCTCTACGTTATGTATCGACCCATATCAGCCTGCGCGCAGACTGATCCGGGCCGACACATTCCGTCTCAGGGGAATAGAGGTATAGAGTAATGATTCCTGAAACAGAAAAACCACAGGAGGCGAAAAGTGTCTGTGTAGGTTAGCCTGCGCGGCATGCTTAGGCTGATCCGGGTCGATATTTTACGCAGAGTCCACACTGTTGGTTTTCTCGCGGGACGGCTCATTTATGTACTATTTTCTTTTAAAGAATTTTTTATTTTTTTTATTCATGCTTCTGTTTACGGCATCAGTTTTGTTGGTTTTAAGATAGTGTGAGGTGAGAAATTTTATTAGTTTATGGACAGGCATACGGTTGGAGAACAATAATGTTTAATAAATTTTTACAAAAAAAAATCTAGTTCATTAATTACTTACAAAGATTGTTCTGTGCTCTGTGAAATGAGGTAAAGTTTGACTTTTTTCGATCGTTATTACAATCAACTATCAAATCCAACTGGAGCGAATAAGCATTGATTTTATGCGTTCCCTATCTATTTTTCTCTCTCAATTTGTCTGTCTATCTCTTTCTCTCCCTCTCTCGTTCTCTCCCTATCTCCCTCTCTCTCTCTCTCTCTTGCTATCTTGTCTGTCTTTGTCTGTATGTCTCTGTGTCTGTGTCTGTATCTGTATATCTGTCTATCTATGTATGTATGTCTGTTTCTCCCCTTCTTTCTCAGAAATATGTCAGATATTAGTTCATAAACACATATGGAAAACAATAGCTTGTAAGCTAGATTAGTAAGTTTGTTTATACTGTTAGTACACACATTGGTAAATCTACATTATGTCACTCGATCATATCTGAACTTCTTCCAGAAGCACGGAAATATTATCTTAGAAATATTATTTTCAATTAAAAACACGGATCACAATCTGTTGTAGCGAGGGGATTTCCCGCTTTGCGGAGCCCTTGTTAATACTGTCCGAAGAAGATCGATTTCCATAAATTGAGCCGTCCCGCGAGAAAACCAACAGTATGGCATCTGCGTAATGTATCGACCCAGATCAGCCTGCGCAGCCCCCGCAGACTGATTCGGGCCGACACATTCCGCCTCAGAGGTATAGATTAATGATTCCTGAAACAGAATATCTACAGGAGGCGAAAAGTGTCTATCCGGGTAAGTCCTGCGCGGTATGCTTCAGCTGATCCGGATCGATACTTTACGCAGAGTCCACAATGTTTGTTTTCTCGCGGGACGGCTCATATGGTACTGATTCGTCTATTGAGCGGTGTACGGGGAAAACCAATCTTAGCGCAATCATTACACGTGTAAATAAAAGGTATGAAGCTGTGCATCTATACTTTAGATCCAAAAGTATACTGTTTCCTCCTGAAATTTCTTGGAACAATTTACGTCTACTTTGGGAAACAGTGTAGTGTCTGATCAGACTACGCGGACGAAAGCGTTGGGCTGGATCTACGCAAATCACTTAAATTTGGTTTTCTTAGAGCAACGCTCAATTGTTGATCTATTGTTGTTCAAAATATTTAGCGGATGGCTTCGATTGTAGACCACTTGTCGAAGACAGTGGAGATGCGTTCAGCTGACATAATGACTGTGTTTTATCGAAGAAGAACGAGAGGCACTTTTCGTCACGACCACAATACATGGCACATTCTATTTGTCGCTCGCATTTTATCGACCTCAAAGATTGTTGCGAACGAGCCACATACCTCGATGTTCGATACGTCCATCAACTGTTATATAGGAATAAAATATATCAGAGCTGTAGCTAAGGTGTGTCTTTTGTGTTCTGTATTCCTTATTATACCACTAGTTACATAGTATATGGGGGCTATATAGGAGTCACGCTTGTCGGTCGGTCGGTCCGTTGGTCTGTAGACATTTCTTGTGAACACTATTTCTCAGCAACCCTTGGTCAGAATTCAATATAACTTCACAAGAATGATTGATACCAAGCCTAGTTGTGCATATTGTCGGCGTGTTGCACTGGAATTATTTTTAAATGAGTTGGTCCCCTTGAATTTCTCATACATATGTATATAGTCAGGCACCAGATGGGGGTATTCATTACCTTTGGTGATATTTCTAGTTTGGATTATAAATACAATAGATTCCACTCTTACTTCAGATATATAGTCGAAGAAATGTATTAATTAAATACCATATTCTTTGATAAAATATGGTACACATAACTGCATTGTGACATATAAAGTGTCTTATCATAACTGTTGATATGTTTAATATTTGCTAATATATGTCATTATATTTAAATTCAGTTTGCATCTCGTGTCTTGCCTGCGTATGGGCAGCATGCATATATGTACAATCATGTTTATATGTATGTATTTAGGTACATCTAAACAAGCGTGTATATGCAACGGATTGCTACAATGAAAATGAATATATGAGCACATGTATATACCAATGTTTTGTTGTATTTTTTAACCAGGTTTTTCCGAAGGAAAAATCTGGTTATTAGTTTGGCGAAGTCGAAGGGCGGGCGGGCGTCAACTTTCCTTGTCCGGACCATAACTTTGCCATGCATAGAGATATTTTCAAATAACTTGGCACAAACATGCACCATATCAAGACGATGTGCCAAATGCAAAAAATAAATCTTTAGATTCAAGGTCAATGTCACAGTGATAAGAAATATACTTTAATTGAACTTTTCTTGTCCGGACCATAACTTTGTCATGCATAGAGATATTTTCAAATAACTTGGCACAAACATGCACCATATCAAGACGATGTGCCAAATGCAATAAAAAATTCTGTAGATTCAAGGTTAAGGTCACAGTGATAAGAAATAGACTTTAATTGAACTTTTCTTGTCCGGACCATAACTTTGTCATGCATAGAGATATTTTCAAATAACTTGGCACAAACATGCACCATATCAAGACGATGTGCCAAATGCAAAAAATAAATCTTTAGATTCAAGGTCAATGTCACAGTGATAAGAAATAGACTTTAATTGAACTTTTCTTGTCCGGACAATAACTTTGTCATGCATAGAGATATTTTCAAATAACTTGGCACAAACATGCACCACATCAAGACGATGTGCCAAATGCAAAAAAAAGAATCTGTAGATTCAAGGTCAAGGTCACAGTGATAAGAAATATACTTTAATTGAACTTTTCTTGTCCGGACCATAACTTTGTCATGCATAGAGATATTTTCAAATAACTTGGCCCTGTTACTTGAATTACTAGCTTTGATAAACTATTAACAGAAAGATTTGACAGATCTGTTAATTCTTAATTAAACACCTTCCATTATAGAAAACCTGGTTTCATGGAATTTCCATGTCTTGTTTGTATGTTTCACTGTACATACATTGAGTATGTAACACTGTTGTATTATTGTGTTTGTTACACTGTTGTATTATTGTGTATGTTACACGGTTGTATTATTGTGTATGTTACACGGTTGTATTATTGTGTATGTTACACGGTTGTATTATTGTGTATGTTACACTGTTGTATTATTGTGTATGTTTCACTGTTATATTATTGTATATGTTACACTGTTGTATTATTGTGTTTGTTACACTGTTATATTATTGTATATGTTACACGGTTGTATTATTGTGTATGTTTCGCTGTTGTATTATTACACTGAATACACAGTTGTATTATTGTGTATGTTACACTGTTGTATTATTGTATATGTTACACTGTTGTATTATTGTGTATGTTGTACAGTTGTATTATTGTGTTTGTTACACTGTTATATTATTGTATTGTATATGCACGGTTGTATTATTGTGTATGTTACACTGTTGTATTATTGTATATGTTACATTGTTGTATTATTGTGTATGTTACACTGTTGTATTATTGTGTTTGTTACACTGTTATATTATTGTATATGTTACACGGTTGTATTATTGTGTATGTTTCGCTGTTGTATTATTACACTGAATACACAGTTGTATTATTGTGTATGTTACACTGTTGTATTATTGTATATGTTACACTGTTGTATTATTGTGTATGTTGTACAGTTGTATTATTGTGTTTGTTACACTGTTATATTATTGTATTGTATATGCACGGTTGTATTATTGTGTATGTTACACTGTTGTATTATTGTATATGTTACATTGTTGTATTATTGTGTATGTTACACTGTTGTATTATTGTGTTTGTTACACTGTTATATTATTGTATATGTTACACGGTTGTATTATTGTGTATGTTTCGCTGTTGTATTATTACACTGTATACACAGTTGTATTATTGTGTATGTTACACTGTTGTATTATTGTGTTTGTTACACTGTTATAGTATTGTATATGTTACACGGTTGTATTATTGTGTATGTTTCGCTGTTGTATTATTACACTGTATACACAGTTGTATTATTGTGTATGTTACACTGTTGTATTATTGTATATGTTACACTGTTGTATTATTGTGTATGTTGTACGGTTGTATTATTGTGTTTGTTACACTGTTATATTTTTGTATTGTATATGCACGGTTGTATTATTGTGTATGTTACACTGTTGTATTATTGTATATGTTACACTGTTGTATTATTGTGTTTGTTACACTGTTATGTTGTATTATTGTATATGTTACACTGTTGTATTATTGTGTATGTTACACGGCTGTATGATTGTATATGTTACACGGTTGTATTATTGTATATGTTACACTGTTGTATTATTGTGTATGTTACACGGTAGTATTATTGTGTATGTTACACGGTAGTATTATTGTATATGTTACACAATTGTATTATTGTGTTTGTTACACTGTTGTATTATTGTATATGTTACACGGTTGTATTATTGTATATGTTACACTGTTGTATTATTGTGTATGTTACACTGTTGTATTATTGTGTATGTTCCACTGTCGTAGTATTGTATATGTTACACTGTTGTATTATTGTGTATGTTACACGGTTGTATTGTTGTGTTTGTTACACTGTTGTATTATTGTATATGTTACACAGTTGTATTATTTTGTATGTTATACACGGTTGTAATATTGTATATGTTACACTGTTGTATTATTGTGTATGTTACACGCTTGTATTATTGTGTATGTTACACTGTTGTATTATTTACTTACCACCTTGGTCTATGACCTGGTGAAATTTGAATAACATTTGAAACTTGAAAACTTTGAACCTTTTCCCTATTAATTTTTCGTTATGACCTGGAGTACAATTCGCTAAATAATAATCGCGTGACGGCTCAAATAAAGTTCCTCGTCATTTCAAATGTACATGAGTTATTATATGTGCATGTGCATATATTTTGCATGATACTCAAAATTAAATTAAATTTTCAATTAATTTATTATTTGACTTGAAATTTATTAATGTTCCTCGTCATTTCAAATGTACATGCGTTACGACACAGCCGAGCGTGGTCAATACATCTGAGTCAGAGTCTTTACCAGAGTCTTTGCCCGAATCTTCTGCTGTTATAAGCATATCAGACACAGCAATTAACATACAAACACATGATTCACACTGGATAAAGGCATTTCATTGACACATGATCACAACACTAGAATAATAAATGGCTCTCTTAAGTCAAGCTATGATTAAAGATCAATTTTTGCTGGATGGATTCCAAAGTACTTCATTATTTCAAAATATTAGCAAGTTCAAACAAGTCTCTGATACGTTTGTTCAAATATGATTTCAATGGGATATAAAGTATGGTCATTGGGTAACAGATTATAATAAGTTTGGCTGCGAACACCACGAAGTAAAGTTGTTTGATAGTTTGAATCCCATAACTATACATTGTGATATTCGCCGCCAAGTCTGTTCTATTTTAAAATCAATTCGTTATGATTTAGAGAATCAAGAAGGGGGCTGGATTGTGGTGTGTATGCAATAGCGTATGCTGTAAGTGTAAGTCAAGGAGAGAAACCAGAAATTTTAAAATTTGATCAAAAAATAATGCGACATCATCTAATAAGCTATTTGGAAAGAAACACTTCACTGTCTTTCCGTCTGCACCTTTTCAGTATGAAAATATGAAATATCCTACAGTTAAAGAAATATATATTTTCTGTAACTGTAGATTGCCCCCATGACGACTCAATGATAGAGTGTTCAAAGTGAGAAGAATGGTTTCATTTTAGCTGTTTAAACATATCTGAAGAATTTAAAATCAAATTTAACAGTTCAAATGACAGATTTTCTTGCAGCGAATTTTGTGAACGGTCATAAAAAGTAATAATCAATAAACATTTTTAAAAAAACAACAACACTATTAATCAATGAAATAAATTAATAACAAGGTATTAAATCAATAAACAATAAAATTAATAAATAAACAAAAAAATAAATAAATAGACAATATAAATCAAAAAAATAAGGAAATAAACATTAATAGTCAATAATATTAACTGAATTAACTGATCTACTAACTTCGTGTTTATACTAAACCAAAAAAAACACACGGTTGCTTTAATCAACTAACTGTTTACAATATTTTAACACCATCGGAATTAATCCATCATTAAAAACGCGTAGATCGAGATAACATACGTTGAAAAATAAATACGTGGCAGGAGACAACATTTAGAAGAAAAAAAACAACGTACGTGGCAGGAGACTCGGCCTAAAACATACTGTCAAAAATTTGAAATATTTCAAAGAATGAGATTTTACATAATTATCAAATAAAGTTTAGGACATTTCGGAAAAATGGAAATGTTCATATTTTAAGCAATTTCTCCTCTTGTCTCTATTGTTCAAGACTGCCAGTGTCTGCCGCAGAGCCTTCAAACACATTTTTAAGTGAAAAAAGATAATAGGACACTCCTTCACACTTAAAAACTATTTTTGAAAACATTGTGGAAAAGGAGAACTAGGTCAAGATGAACAATTTCTGCTTTTTTCAATGTTTTCAACCTTTTCAATGAAATCTGCTGCAGATTAATTGTATGTGGGAAAATGTTTAACAATGCAATAAGTTAAAGATTGATTAAATTGGTTATAAATTTAACGAACACTTCATGCACAAACTCATTGCTATGATAAAAGGTAAAATTGTCACAAATTTGTGTAATAGATCAGCCTGTTATAATTCAGAATTGACAGTCCTTATTTTCCGGGTTTATTTCTATTATAATATTTCATTAAAAGCTGTGAATTTCTGATTGAAAAATTATATATTCTAACATGAATGTTTGTTGTGTTTGATCAGGGACATACATATATTTTATAAGTCCTTTCTTTTCTGGGTTTATTACTATTATAATTAAAAGCTGTGTTTTCAAACAATTATGAAATTCGGACTGAACAATTATATTCTAAAATGCATGTTTGTTGATTTTTTATCGGAGACATAAATATATGTAATATTTATGTTATACGTTTCTGGTTTAAGCAACCTCTTTTCATAAACTTCTAATGTTATTTTCATATGGTAAAACGTCATTTTGCTTACACATGGACATGTCATGATCCTGAATTTAATATCTTGTATAGATCTATTTCATTTACTTTCTCAAGGCCTGTAAAAATAAAGAGTGTGCTTATTGCATTGTCTATATATACAGTTATAACCCCCTCTGCTAAACAATAAATAAGAACTTTCTCATGTTTGTTTAATCCATTCCAACATACAGACGCTTTCTGAAAAGCGAGTTTTGATATTTTTGCCTAGATGTTTTTTTTAAAGCATTCAGTGTTTGTTTATTGCATTTTCAAATCTACATTTATAAACCGCTCTCCTACACATTGAATTATTACTGTCTCATGTTTGTTTTACCCATTCCAACATACAACATGTCTGCAGTAGACGACTTTGAAAATATCTACACGAAAATATAAAGATCTATATAAATGAAAGTATAATAATTGAATTGGCAGAAGGAGAAATTGATCATCATGAGCAATTTCTCCTTTTGTCACAATTTTCTTTAAAAAACGCCTGCTACCAATGCGTCAGATATTGTCCAAATGGGGGAAAAGGAAAAAATAACAGAATGGTGAATGTCAAATTGGACAAACATGCCTGTCCAAGATACCCAGCATTGGAGGCATGAAAGAAATTATACAGACATCAAAGCAGACCTATAACAGTTATATACACACACATAAATGAAAAAGTCTGTATATTGTTGTATGCTGATGACATTGTTCTTCAGACTCTATTTGATGCATTGTGTGTTTAGTGTAACCGTAATGATATGACTAATAATTGCTGTAAAAGTAATGCTGTCCATTTCCGACCAAAGAGTGTTCAGCGTACTGCTTACGATTTCAGGTGTGGAAATGACCATTCAGGTGTTGTCGATAAATATACTTATCTAGGCCTAGTTCTGAACGAATACTTGGACTACAATGTTTCAGCAAAAGTAGTTGCTCAGAGTGCTGGTCGCGTGCTTGGTCTTATCGTTTCAAAATGTAAAAGTGTTGGGGAAGTTCCTTACGACGCTTTTACAAAGTATTACGTGATCAACTATGGTGCGCATATATGGGGTGTTAAAGTATAATCTTGTATAACCGACGTTCAAAACAGGGCCATGCGTTTCTTTCTGGGAGTTGGAAAGTATACGCCAAATGATGCTGTTTTGGGTGAAATGGCATGGATTCCACCCACTGTCCGCCATTGTAAATCTGTTGCGGGCTATTGGTGTATCCTATGTAACTTACCTTTGCAACGTATAAACAAGCGAGTAGCACTCTGGGCAGATAGTAGTGCTAATCAATTTTTTAAAACTTGGTTTTATTATGTCAAAGAACCCATTTCTAAACTTAATATAGATGTACGACTAGACTTAAATTATCCCTTACATAAACGCACTTTCGTCAGTACTATACAGGAGCAGTTAGTGTATGCTTTTAATAATGATTGGATAAAGAGAATTAATAAATATGAAAGTAAATGTGGCAAGGGCAGAAATAAGCTTAGAAACTATTGTAAAATGAAAATTAGTTTTTTTACAGAACATCGTTGTAAATTAATATTGCCCCAAACACATAGGTCAGCTTTGAGTAAGTTTAGATGCGGTGTTGCACCTTTATTTGCCAATCTGTCCGATATAGATAAGTTATCATTTATATTATCAAATAGGGAGATAGCAAGAATTAGTGCAAAAAACATGTAATAATATTTTAAAAACTAGATTATTTTATCTTTGTAAATATTCTTTCACTTGTTTACATACCAGTATTTTACAATTTTGTGTCTTTTTTTGTTTGTTTGTATTTGTTTTATTTCATTTTATTTTTATATGTTATAAATAGCGCATCTGTTTATTTGAAGTTATACAATATGACGAATGTAATATTTGCTATATATGTATAAACTTTTGTTTCTTAAGTCAATTCAATTTGATTCATTTATGTATAATTCCCCGACGGGAAAAGCATCACATCACTTTTAACATTTTTAAATGTCTAGGAAGGTATATGTGATGATTTCTTAGTCTCTTATAATTCTGTTTTAGAATGGCTTTGTACAATTATTTATCAACTGTATTGGTGTATCTTAATTTATATTATGTAACATGTACAAAGATGAGACTTTAATAAAGATATTTATATATATTTGAAAAAGAAATAACACTTTTTAAACTGTACCAACAATTCAATATCTGCTTAATCCTTTCCAACATACAACACATCTACAGCCTACAACAAATCTGCAGCATACAACTTTGAAAACTTCTTTGCAAACATACGGAAAATCTCAAAAATGTTTATATCATTATTATGTTTTAAACATTGTGGCAAAAATAAAGAGCAAATTTCTCCTTTCGACATGATGTTTTCAAAAGTTATCTGCTGCAAAGGCGTCAGAAAGCATCTGTTTGTGGGTGAGGGTTAACCCTCTCCCATATGTACATGCATTTGCTGCATCAGCAACACATGATTTTTGAAAACATGGAGGCAAAAAGAGAAATTAAATAAAAATCAGCAATTACATTATTTGCCAAAATGTTTACTCTATTTAAATATTATACTTTTATTGATAAAGATTTTCATATATTTACCTCAGAAATTTCAAAGTCGCCTGCTGCAGTTTTCCTGTATATTGCAGAGCATATAAAGTAAAACAATCATACAACATTTAAAAATATACCTGAAACCATAAATATATAACAATTTAACTGTACAAAGATACTTCATTATCTGCTTCATCAGCATAATCATAAAACGAGCCGTCCTGCAAGAAAACAAACATTATCGCCTTTGCGTAATGTATCGACCCATATCAGTCTGCGTAGTCTGCGCAGACTGATCCGGGCCGATACATTCCTTCTCAGGGGATAGATTAATGAATCCTGATACAGAAAATCCACAGACGGTGAAAAGTGTCTGTCAGGGTTAGCCTGCGCTGCATGCTTAGCCTTATCCGGATTGATACTTTACGCAGAGTCCACAATGTTGGTCTCGCGAGACGGCTTATCACACACGGCTTAAATCACACATTAACCTGATACAAAAGTAAAAGTCTTCCAAAAGAAAGAATCTGTAGAAAATAATCATGGAAATCATCACGACTGATATATGGAATAATAAATAATAACTTAATAAATGTAAGTGTAATAATTCATATACAGTTTAAAACAATGTGGCAAAAGGGGGAATTGTTCAGAGTGTAATAATTGAAATAAAGCTAAAAAAATGCGGCAAATGGGGAAATTGTTTGCTCTGAGCAATTTCTCCTTTTTGTCATAACGTTTTCAAAAATCCCCTGCTGCAGAGACAACAAGGACACCAACGATGCCAACGACAACATGAGCTCTCCTGGAACACAAAACAGGGACCAGCCAAACAGGGACCAGCCAAACAGTTCACCCTCTTCACCACATATAGCCGCCTATGAATCAGAAAACTTTTGAAAACATTGTGTCAATCGGAGAAATTGCTCCTAATGTGCAATTTCTCCGTTTGTCACAATGTTTTCAACTCTTTCCAATAATTATACTTTCATTTCTAGAGAATTTCCAAATTGTTGGCCAGTTGTTTTCAAATTCATGGGAAAGGCTTAAGTTGAGAGGTCGTTTTGAATTAAATTAACACATCCCAATATTTGACATTCCAAGGACGGTAATTCCACATTTCAAAACAGGCGTGATGTTGCCATCTTAAGGTATCCAAGAAGCCATCCATCTCTACCGGTCCGACCTTCTTTTTTTCAGGCTTACCTTAATGACACCAAACTGTTCTTCAACATACCTGGAAGGAAAATTTGAAGTTAAATTTATACTTTCCCAGATATAGATGCTTTCTGACGCAACTACAGCTGACGACTTTTCAAAATATTGTGGCAATAATAAGCAATTTCTCCTTTTGTCACAATGTTTTTATTTCCATCCAATAACCATAATTTCATTTCAAGCAATAATCCATATTTAAGCCTAGATGTTTTCAAATTAGTCTGCTGCAGATTTCTTATGTGTGGAATATAGGTAATACTATTGATATAAGTCCGATTGGTTGATGTTTATGCTAGCAAGATTATGACAAAATATTTTAAAACTTACACGTTGATAACTTTACCACTTGACCCTTTCCAACAAACAACAACTCTGCAGCAGACCACTTTGAAATCATCAAGTCCAAATTATAGAAAATCTTCATAAATGATACTATAATTATTGAATATAGTTGAAAACATTGTAGCAAATGGAAAATTTCATCATGAGCAATTTCTCCATTTGTCAATATGATTTCAAGAGTTGTCTGCTGGCGTCAGAAAGTGTCTGTATGTGGGAAAGGGTTAATAAGTATACATATTCTTCAAGATGAAGTTACAACTGTTTTGCATGAAACCATCGATATCAGCTGTGGCAGGCGAGTTGGGGTCTTAAAGCATTAGCATACAATGAAAGCATTAGCATACAATGAAGACTTGGATGGGCTTGTGCAAACATACAGTCTCACCAGAGCCTTCACTTTCTGCCTTTATGTTATATAGACCTACATGCATTTACAGATTTTTTTTTTAGAAGTGCTGTTAATGAAACTTTGAAAACAGTTTTGAAAAGATAAAATTGTAAATCATGTGAAAGTTTTTTTTTATCTACAGATTTCCAACCCGATCTACAAATAATAATTTTGTTTGTACATATTCATGAAAGTCACATACAAGGAATTTGAAGCAGACGACTAAGAAATAAACTTAATAAAATCATGAAAAATCTCTGCAAATGTGAAAGTTTAATAAATGAGTACAATTGAACAATTTAATTTTTTTAAGTTATTTTTGTCACAATGTCTTTTAAAAATCATCTGCTGGAGAAGTGTCAGAAAGTGTGTATGTTGGAATGGGTCAAATGTTTGGGTTTAGTTTTTAACTTACTTGTAGTCATTTCCTTTCAAATAAGCAATCACTGGAGGTCGTAATCGGGAGATTCCCCCTGGACTGTGGCTTCCTCTACCCGTTAAGATAACAATGGGCTTCTTATCTGTAAGAAATATATCAATAGAATGAGTTTCCCTTTGGAGCAATTTGTATAAAGTTAACCCTATCAAACTAACTCCAACATGTTCGCTTAACTTAAACTATTTCCTGGAGCGGATCGTTCTTATGAGAAAATCCTATCAGCAGTTCAGATTGCTTATACCTGCTCTTTTAATTTTGTATGATTTTTTCTCTGACTTGCTATTCAAAAATAAACACTTAAGTATACATGAATAACACAGATGACAATACATAATTGAACATGTTGAAAAATCAAAGTAGTATATGGGGTCCCTTTCAACTTCAAATTATCCCTTTCCCGCAACTAGACACTTGCTGACGCCTCTGCAACAGATGACTTTTGAAAACTTTGTGTCAAAAGAAAAACAAATACTCAAAGAAGCAATTTATCCTTTTGACACAATGTGTTCAACTCTATTCAATATGTATGTCTTCATTTAGAGAGATTTTCCATACTACTGTTGAGATATGTTATCTGTTGCAACTTTGTTGTATGTTGGAAAGGGTTATAGCAGGACCACTGTAAATCGTTATAATATAATCCCCTTACTCCCTCTGGATAATCCCTTTCCCACATACAACCAATATTTAGAAGATGATTTTAAAAATGTTTATTAAACAAATACAAAACATCCCAAAACAAGAGGCCAATGAGGGCCTATGCTCTACTGGCATGGGGACAACAAAAGAAAGAGGAATAAGCAAGTCTAGTTTATAATGAAGTGTGTATTTATTAAAATGAACTAGTAATTTTGCAAGTTGCTGAGTGTAACTGGTGATGTGTTTAAAAAGTAAACTACAGACATAATATTGATAAAACAAAGGTAGATGGAATGCAGTTGTGAACTAAATGTATGCCTTTATCAAATATATGATACATATAAAGAAGCATGCAAGTTTAATTTATGTTTTGAATAGATATACTAACTAAAAGTGATGGATAAAAACAATGCGAAATATTATCTGATACGAGAAATGAGTTGTGTATGTCTGCAGCATTATGGCGACAGAAGGTTGCAATGTTCGCAAGTAAGACAGGCAAGTCTCTTTTTAGGTATTGGGTAGACTTTATCGCATTCACAAGCTCTATTATAGCAATTTTGACAATTTCAAGGGCCATAACCCAGTCTTGCATGGGCGGATCTAGCTGGTTTGCGAAAGGAACCAAACTCTCATGGATACCTAACTACTGTGTAACTTTGGTGAAGATCAGATACTAAATGGAGACTCTTTTGTGTTCACAAGCTCTATTATAAGAATTTCGACAATTCCAAGGACCATAATCCAGTATTGCATGGGCGGATCTGGCTGGTTTGCGAAAGGAACCGAGCTCTCATGGATATCTAACTACATGTACTTTATAAGTTGTATTGAGATACAAGCGAAACTGAAGACTGTATCGCGTTCACAAGCAATTGTTTACGGACGCACGGAATACGGACACCACGCAACGACATAATGAAAGTTTTGAATGGATAGAATTGAAAATATTGTGGAAAAAAGAGTAATTGCTCATCATGAGCTATTTCTCCAGTTGCCACAAAATTTTAAAAGTCCTCAGCTGCAAATATGTCAAAATGCATCTACATGTGGGAAAGGGTTATATATACAACGTTTGTTTTTTGAAAAGCATGGCTCACATGATACCTCTTTTTAGGACTGGCATGCTTTCGTCCAAAGCATCTATCGCCTCAGCAATGGTTAAGCCGTGAAGATCCAACTTCCCAGTCTTGGTCAAATGATTAATCCTACAAAAATCAGAAGATGTGTTATTCAGAGTATACAACACAGGGTTTTTATAGAAACAGGACCTCTTGTAACCCTTTCCAACATATAAGACCATTTTGACGTCAACTTTTGAAAACATTGTGGCAGAAGGAGAAATGTCTCACATTTATTAGCATTTTCACCTTTTGCAACAATGTTTTCAACTCTTTTTAATAATTAAACTCTCATAAAATTGAGATTTTTCACATTTGTTCCCAGACATTTTCAAAGTTGTCTTCTACAGATTTGTTGTATGTGAGACAGGGTTAAATACACACAGCACAGGGTTGAATTGAGTAATAATATTATAGAGCATATCGGGGTTTCCCTCGAAATGAAAGTCCCATTATTCATATTATCACAAACTTCTGCTGGGCTTTCTAAAATCATGTTACAAACAAGACGAGCTCTGTTTTCCAAATTATTTTTGTGTTGAAAAGAGGACTGAATTAATCAATGGGTAAGGCAAGGCTTTATCTATCAGATATGTTTCATTAAGTGTTAGCAGGATATTTCTTGGAATGCTAGGGCTCACACACATATAGACAAGGATATCACAACACTTACTGTAACCAGTACTACCAGCAATATCAATACATCTATCCTTGCAATCAGTGGATTAGTTGTAAAGTCTTTCTCGAAACACCTTAGCACAACGGCTATCAAAGTCTTTGAAATGACCAAAATGGGGATCAAACCTTAGTCGCAAGGTGGATGCTCTTATCACATTGAATTGCTCGGAATTAATATACACTTCTGGGAAAGACTACTTGTGTTTTTTCTAATGTTCATTTGGGGCCATTTTTCATTTCTTTTTTTGTTGTTTAGGGATTTCAAATAATTAAGCTAGAATCAAAATACAAGGTACAGATGACACACCCACAAGTGTTCACAGAAATAGTTGTGTAACCTACCAGTATGTCAGTAAGATGGGTGTGACAGACAGACGGACGGACGACGGAGAGGTGATCCCTACGAATCTCCCTTCCAAAGTAGGCAACACCAAGACATGAAGCATTGATCTGGATAAGGAGTATATTTCATATTCTAAATTCCTTATTTGACAATCAAACTTTATGCTGTGGGTACTCAACAAATATCGTCTTCATGAGACAATTATTCTAAGTACCCACATGATTTGGCTAACCCTTTCCCACATACAACAAATCTGCAGCAGACGACTTTGAAAACATCTAGGCTAAAACATGGAAAATCCCCATAAATGAAGGTATAATTATTGAAAAAAGTTGAAAAAATTGTGTCAAAAGGAAAAAATGCTCGTTTTGAGCTATTTCTTCTTTTCTCACATTGTTTTCAAAAGCCGTCTGCTGCAAAGGCATCAGAAAGCGTCTATACGTTGGAAAGGATTAAGAAGTAACCAGTAAGAGAGAATATTGGTGGGAAAGGACCAGTTTACTCCTCCTCATCTAGTACATGTACTCTGACGATGTATCTCTTACCTTTCAGCCCGTATCTGCTCTGGTCCCCTCTTATTTGCTTCCTTAATTTTCTTTGTACGGCGATGACCCTAGAAACATAACAATAATTGATAACAGACCTCTAGAAAAGCTGAGTCTTATTTGACACGCAAACCCTATATTGTTGGTACTCCAAAGAATCGTCTAAGTGAGATTAATCTTTTGAGTGACCCACAACATAGGGTTTGAGTGAGTCATAAGAGAAATATTGATGGTAAAAGACCAGTTGACTCCTCCTTATCTAGTCCTCTGACATAACATTTAGAACACATTATTTCACATTGATTTTAATCACTCTATTTAACCCTCTCCCACATGCGGACGCATTTTGATGCACCTGCATCATGAACAATTTCTCAATTTGCCACAATGTTTTCAAAAGTCGTCTGCTGCAAAGGCTTCAGAAAGCGGCTGAATGTTGAAAGGATTAACATACTATTCAAGTTTCAAGCATGATTGTCATTCCTTTCAGAATAATCTCAGATGATTTTTTGTTTGATATGGGTTTGACGCCATCAACACTTTTTCAGTGATATCACGACGACAATTCAGTTATATCACTACGACAATTCAATTATTCATGAACCCTGGGTAAACAAACCAGAACTAGTTTAGGAAATGTGCCTTGCCCAACGGCACTCCACCATGACTAGTAAATCTCAGATGAACACACAATGGTAAAGTTCAAAGCCACCTCCCTTCACACACAAATTTAGAGGAAACATTTTAATTGTTTGAATAAGGCATAATGCTCAATATTGAGTACTAAATTCTTTCCCCACACAGTTTTCAAAAGTCGTTTGATTAAGAGATGTCAAAAAATGTCTGTTTTAGGTGAAATTCTTGTTGCAAATTTAACACAAACCCTTTTTCCTTGTGGACAAACCCAGTCACCGTCATTATCTTGGTCTGCTCCATCTTGGTAGTCCTTGAGACGTGTAAAGAAAATAATAATAGAAATTTCACAAATAAAGAGGCTAGATTTCAACAAAGCAGACTGTCTAGTCCATATTTTAGTAATTAGATTAAAACGGAATATATATTTCGTCAAAGTTGTGTGATTTAAAATGTTAAGCTTTTTATCCAAACAATCACGATAAAGCGAACCGAGCTGTGACGTCATGACACGGGTGCCACTCAAAATCCCCCAGGTCCAAAAATGGCTAGGTAGTCAAAATCCCCTAGGTGTAAAATACAGGGTACTCAAAATTCCCTAGATGATATTTTCAGGGTACTCAAAATTCCCTAGACAGACAGTTGAAGGTAGTCAAAATCCCCTGATCTAGGTTTGCTCTGTTCAACTAAACTGACTATGCCAAATCAACAACCTACATTTTCACCTTCAGACTTCACATAACTGTAGCACAAGAATAGCACACTTGGATAACTCTTAAACTGCTTTTAATGCACATTCTACAATAAATAAAGTTAGAACTGGTTAAATATAAAAATATACCTATTTCAATCACATTACATAAAACGTAGCAAGCAGTATAGATCCAGATAAGAGAGAAAATGAACCCTCTGATCAGATTTATATTGGGTTCTTAACTTCTTTCCCTACACAGTTTTCAAAAGTCGTTTGATTAAGAGATGTCAAAAGTTGTAAGTTTTAGGTAAAATACTTGTTGCAAATGTCACACAAACCCTGAAATCTTCACAATCTGGGTCTGCTCCATCTTGGTAGTCCTTGAGACATGTAAAGAAAAATAATAGACTTGATTCCAACAAAGCAGACTGTCCAGTCCATATTTCAGTAATTAAATTTAAACGGAAGATATATATGGTCAAATATGACGTCATAATGAATCCAGCCTTTACGAACAGTCAGATAGTATAGATTACTGTGAAGATTTGGTAGTTCGTGAAGAATTTTGACAGAATAGTGTATTATGGTGCACATATGTAATCCCAGGATGATAGACAATACAGTTCTACTAATAGACATTTCACAAAATAAAAAAAATGAAACTTAGCTTTTATAGTTTTGTTGTTATTTTAGGCTATTTACTTTACTATGAGTATGTCAACTATTAACAGATCTGCATCCATGGGGTCTAATCCAAGTTCTTATGATAATAAGTCTTCCTTTTAAACATTTCATAAACTATGTGTGAACAGTATATGATCTGATCAAACTATGCGGATACCAAGAGTTATCTTAATCTATACTACGCCACAGACCTAAACTAACCTAAACTAACAAGTCTTTATTAATTCAGGTTTCTGACTGCGCAAAAGTTCTGTCATTCGATTTCCCGCTTAAACACATATTTACCATATGTCTCTGTATTTACTGAACGGCATTACAATTAGATTCATGTCAATTAAGGTTCACGATTTCCCACATATAGACAGATACCTTTTGACACACCTGCAGCACAGGCACTTGGAGAACAGTGTGACAAAAGGAGAAATTGCTCACAATGGGCAGTTTCTCATTTTGACACAGTATTATTTACATGATACAGTAATTGTACTTTCAATTATAAAGAGTTTCCATGTTTCTACCCCGATGTTTTAAAAGTCGCCTTCTGTAGGAAAGAGTGAAACAGTTATTCGAATAAGTAGGCGTACTTCAGTATTATTGTTCCGACTGACTTCTGGTAGCTCAGTCGGTCTAGAGTTTGAGTTTAAAGCCAACATCGGCCAATATTATTCCCGTAAGAGTAATGATTCAAGTGGAAAAGCAGCCAGTTGCTTGGTAATACTGTTATGCTGAGTAATGGTGTCAGGAAACACATGGGCATGTGAACTGTTCGTCTGTATCAAACATTAAAGTAGTATTGACACTTTGATTGATATAGTCTTGTGTAATTGATATTATAACGACAGCAGGTTATCACTACCATTTTTCTTCTTCGTTAAAATAGAAAAAAAAAATACAAAGAAAGCTATCAAGTTCTCTTATTTCACTCCCTTTCAAAACAAAATTATTCTCATAATTTGAAATCATCATTATACAATCCTATTTCAGTCAAGTAGCTCCAGTTTTTTGTTCCATTACACAATAGTGTGTATGTGCGAATATTTTTGTCATTTAATTTCAGACAATACACCATCAAATTGAAAAGTTCCTCTGGATAATAAAGGGTTTGTGTGAATGCTAACGAGATTTTTTATATTTTGTTATATTTAAATTTATAGGTAAAAATAATTAAATTTGATTCATTTAAATTGCTGTTGCATTACATGTATGCACGAAGTTAAAACAGGCAATACATTCTTAGATTTTGATTAGGTAGCATGATATATGTTATAGGTTCTTAGGCTGGATTTATAATTTAGTTTAAACATAAATATATGTTAACCTCCTTCGGTATTATTTGCCTTCTAGGTCTGGTTATAAATATATGACATTTGATGTTACCGTTTTTATTCTTACAAATTACTAAGTAAGCTATAGAACTTAAAACATATATTGATTATACTATAAGCCTTCAGGTCTGTATCAATATTCCGATTCAAGTGTTTATCAAAATACACATGGTCAAGATCCCCATGGGTAAAAATTGCCCTAGTAATCAAAATCCCCATTGCAAAAATGACAGGGTATTCAAAATCCACATGATGGGTAGTCAAAATCCCCATGGCTAAAATGACAGGATATGGGTAGCATAATCCCCCAACTCAGTTACTGTTTAATCTCATTTTGATATTTGGTCTTTGTCATTAGGTGACAGCAAAGGTGTTGAGTAGGGAAATTAGTACAATCAGAAAACAGGACGTGGTAATCAACAGAATAGAAGGGCCATATGCTAATATAAGCGAAATAAAAGACAAATGAAACCATGAGCAATTTTAATAATTTTAATTCATATATATGCATTATATTTTATTTGGCTGAACTCCAAATTATAGATAATAAAGAAAAGTTTAAACACTGTTATGGTAAATATTAGAACCATAAATGTGGGATGAATTAGAGAAATAAATTCACTATCAAGTACAATAACCATCTAAATCCATATATTTTATAGTCTTCCTTTTAACTGGGTATTTCTACCCAGTAAGCCAAATGTTGTACAAGTTTTGCATCATTTACTGCCAGAATAGTTTTGAAACATTTATTACTTATATTGTTGTCACTATTAACAACATTTGCAAAACTTTCCAACGTTTCAAAATGTTGATATGATTATTTTAAAATAATTATCATAATAGATTCTAAGCATAATGCAATGAACTTAATTAAGGAGCAATCATACAATGAATCTAATTAAGGGGCACGATTGTTTTAATGATATTCATCATAGGGATTTTGAGTACCCTGTCATTTTGGCCATGGGGATTTTAAATACCATTTCCGCAATGATACGACTATGGCATAGACTTGTTACGATGCCTGGTGACAGGCTAACAAAGAAAGTGTTTCTCTGGGACTATTATCAACCACGCAGCTGGTGTTCAGATATTAAAAACATCTTTGAAAAACTAAACCTCCAGGACCTGTACCAAAGTCAATCTATGAACGGTAAATCGTTGGATACGATTTTACGGCATACATTTGAAACTTACGAACAAATGAACTATTTACAATGGACAGAAAAACTTCAAGCGCAACCGAAATTAAGGACATATAGAGACCTAAAAAATGAATATATATGTGAAAACTACGTTAAAATGTTCCTACCGAAACACCTTCGCTCTTTCATAGCACAAGTTAGGACTGGAACTTTACCTCTTCGTATTGAAACAGGACGCTTTAGGAATTTAAAAATTGAAGAAAGACTCTATGAGATATGTAATTTACCAAAAGTGGTGGAAACAGAGTATCATTTCCTGTTTCAATGTATAAAATACTCTCACTTGAGACTTTTATTTTATAATTATGCAACTAGAATTTTGCCAGACTTTTTAGATGTGTCATTTGCCCAACGACTGAAATACATGTTGACAGATAAAAGACTTATTAAGAAATCTGCTATATATATACAAAATTGTTATTTAAAAAGATCTGAAATAGTTTACTCCATTTAATCATGTTTAATAACTATTCATAATATCATATTATCATTTATTATCATTTATTATCATTTAATTATCATTATTATCATTTATTATCATTTATTAACACTTCTTATTAGTACTTATATTGATTGATGTCTAGTGACTCATAAGCCATTTGTATGGCTGGGTAATACGCCCAATATGTACAATTATTACTAACAAATGTGAATGTTATACTGTTGTATTATTATATTGTATGTATAACTTGTATTACGTGTCACTTAAATAAAATATAAAACTACTACTACTACTACTACCCTGTCATTTTTGCCATGGAGAATTTGACTACTAGGGAAATTCTAACCCATGGGGATTTTTTTGAAATGGGAATTTTGACTACTAGGCCAATTTTAACCTATGTGGATTTTGAGTGTCTCCCTTCTGATTCATACAGGGTCTATCATAGACCCTGATAAATACAACCTACAAAGATAAATATTCGCGCAAACGCAGTGAAAAATGTAATAAAAAACTAGTTGAACAAAACTAATTAACCAAAAATTATACTGGTGTTGTCATTTATTTTGTATTACACGCTGAAAAACCTCTTAAATTTCTATAAAGAGTAGTGTAATCTAGGGGTGTGTTCCCGGGACGCCTACTTGACTTAAAGTGCATTAGGGAATTAGGAGGCCTTGTAAAGTTTAAATTATTGATTGAATGTGGAAAGCTTTATTTTAAACTTATGATATTAATTGAAAACAAGTATTACATATCTTTATTGTAATCTTAGAGAGTACATTTTGACCAGGTAGAGATTAAATCGAGTAGGCGTTCGGGGAACCAATCTAGGAAGTAATGATCTGGGATAAAGTTACACCCGAATTTGTCACGTGACAAAAAAAAAAATCGATTTCCTATATAATCGAAGCCTTATAAAAGCGGTTAACGCCCATTTCGTCTACACTTTTTGCACTTTGTCCCATTTGGTCTACTGTCCGGTGCCATTTCATCTACACTTAAATTAAGGTGACAGACAGTCCCTAAATAAGTTGCTAATTCAATAAGACAGACATCTTTTGATTAAAATATGTGGGTTATACATACAGTGTGGAACCATAACAGAGCATCTTTTCATTTGAAATTGTGTTATTTTATCAAAACAAACTAACTGATTGGACAATTATCAACAAATATGTTTTTTTTATTTTTTTGCACCTGTCGCATATTAAATGAAGCAGGCAACCTAAATCTTCTCTGTTTGCAAAGTTCGAAGGCACATGACCTTTGATTTTTTTTCTGTTATATTTGAATGTCACACTTACTTTAAGGGACTCACGGCATTCATTTCATATTTCGTGCCAAATACAAGATAATATATGTAATGCATTGTATGCTAAATACTTTCAACGCTGAGCCATAAACATATAAAATGTTAAATATACAAAACTGACTGTCTCCTCTCATTTGAACTTTAGTAAATGACTACTATTTATGTGCTACAAATGTCTGCTCAATTCAACTGATCTGGAGCTAAACTGTTTATATTTTAGGCAAAAATACTTTAAGGATGGTCTATGTAAGATGAAATGGCAATCTCCGTAGAAATATTAATTTTATGAAGAGTAGAGGAAACGGGAATAAGAGTGTAGACGAAATGGGTTGTTCTTTTTTCACAATGATGAATGGAATTATTTTATGCCTAATTTCTGATTCGTCCAGTATTTACGACATGTTTAAACGGTTGCAGTGCCACTTAAACCTTTACCACATACTGATCCTGAGTAATTTCTCGGTTTGCCACAATGTTTTCAACCCAATTCAATATCATACTTTCATGTAAAGACATTTTCGGTAGTATTTCCTAAATCATTTTTAAAGTAGCTGCTGCAGATTTGTTGTATGTGGGAAAGGAGGGTTAAGGCAACCAAACAGATAGGGAATCACATAAATTACAACCAAACAGATAGGGAATCACATAAATTGTAAACAAAGTTCATAATGATCTAGCCAAAGGTGAAATATCATTCTAGTATGTTAGACTTAAATATCAGTCAGGATAGAAAGTATCAAACGTTAAATAGTAAATACATTTGATATAATATATACAATCAATGAATATTTTTTTCATTTTCTAAAGTATGTTTTGGCACTTGCATGACGTAAGCCGAGCCTCGGTAGCTCAGTCGGTAGAGACGCGGGCTGTCAAATCGACAAGCGTCATTCGTCTTCCACCAATGGGCTAACAATCTTTGCAGAAAAGCAGCCAGTTACTTTGAAAGACTGTTGTGAGAAAACCAGGACACATATATGGCAAGCCAATTGTCCAATAATTACGTGAACCCAGGTTCACGTTCGAAAAACTAGGATTAACGATCGATTAACTAGGTTTTTCGAACGTAAAACCAGGTTTATCGAATACTAACTTATATTTTCGAGCGAAAACATAGGATAACGGGCGTAAACCATAGTTTACGCTCGTGAACCCATGTTCACGCTCGATAAACTAGGTTTCTCGATTGAACTAAGAATTTCGGTCGTTATCCTAAGTTCACGAGCGTGAACCTATGTTTACGGGCGTGAATCTGGATTCATGAGCGTGAACCATAGTTTACGAACGTGAACCTAGGTTCACGGTCGTAAAGATAGGTTCACGTTCGTAAACTATGGTTCTCGCTCGTAAACATAGGTTCACGGTCGTAAACCTAGGTTCACGCCCGAAATTCATAGTTGATTTGATAATCCTAGTTTATCGACCGTAAACCATGGTTTACGTTTGATAAACTAGGTTTCTCGATTGAACTACGAATTTCGGTCGTTATCCTATGTTTACGTGCGTGAACCGGGGTTCACGAGCGTGAACCTATGTTTACGAGCGTGAACCATAGTTTACGAACGTGAACTTATGTTTACGACCGTGAACTTGGGTTTACGAGCGTGAACCTACGTTTACGAGCGTGAACTATGGTTTACGAGCGTGAACTATGGTTTACGAGCGTGAACTATGGTTTACGAGCGTGAACTATGGTTTACGACGTTATCCTATGTTTTCGCTCGAAAGTATAGGTTAACATGCTTTTACGTTCGAAAAACTTAGTTTATCGATCGTTAATCCTAGTTTTTCGACCGTAAACCTAGGTTCACGTAATTATTGGACAATTGTCCAATAATTGCGTGAACCCAGGTTCACGTTCGAAAAACTAGGATTAACGATCGATAAACTAGGTTTTTCGAACGTAAAACCAGGTTTATCGAATACTAACTTATATTTTCGAGCGAAAACATAGGATAACGGGCGTAAACCATAGTTTACGCTCGTGAACCCATGTTCACGCTCGATAAACTAGGTTTCTCGATTGAACTAAGAATTTCGGTCGTTATCCTAAGTTCACGAGCGTGAACCTATGTTTACGGGCGTGAATCTGGGTTCATGAGCGTGAACCATAGTTTACGAACGTGAACCTAGGTTCACGGTCGTAAAGATAGGTTCACGTTCGTAAACTATGGTTCTCGCTCATAAACATAGGTTCACGGTCGTAAACCTAGGTTCACGCCAGAAATTCATAGTTGATTTGATAATCCTAGTTTATCGACCGTAAACCATGGTTTACGTTTGATAAACTAGGTTTCTCGATTGAACTACGAATTTCGGTCGTTATCCTATGTTTACGTGCGTGAACCGGGGTTCACGAGCGTGAACCTATGTTTACGAGCGTGAACCATAGTTTACGAACGTGAACTTATGTTTACGACCGTGAACTTGGGTTTACGAGCGTGAACCTACGTTTACGAGCGTGAACTATGGTTTACGACGTTATCCTATGTTTTCGCTCGAAAGTATAGGTTAACATGCTTTTACGTTCGAAAAACCTAGTTTATCGATCGTTAATCCTAGTTTTTCGACCGTAAACCTAGGTTCACGTAATTATTGGACAATTGGCTTGCCATACACATATGGGTAGGTGAACTGGTCTTCGTGATATGACTAAACAATTGTTGAAAAGCAGGAGTCTCGCGAGGGGGCGACCTGAGCGAAGTGAATTTGAATTGTCAGAATCGCCCATTCACTCGATCAAAGCTAAGTCGACTTCGCCGATAATTTCGTCCTTATCGGACGCTGTATATCATCACAGTCACGCGTCATGTCGCTTAATTCAGTTCTCGGTATACACAGTCACGTAACCAGGAATTGACAACTGATAATGTATACCCATTTAAAGCAGAAGTGTAATTGCTTGAAACATACGATGACGTAGAACCGATTGTCCAATCAACCATCGTGACTTTAAAAACTTGTTCGCATAAACGAAGAACCGATTTTTATATCAATGATCACGGCACCCCCCTGTTAATTTGTTACTACGAATCCGATTTAATCGAGATCGATGTCAAATTAAACCTTAAATGTTTCAACCATGTGAATATTTTGAACCGATTCTTGCTTTTACTATAAAAGGATCGATTTTCAGGATACCTTTTAATATAATACATTATAAATGGTGTAATGTTGCATTACTAATTAACATTAACAAATCAAAAGACACTATCTATGTAGCATCGTTCCTAATGGATTCCTCCCCGAATATTGAATTTGATTGGTCAGAATTGAAATAACAAATGCGTCATCAATCTATTCTGAAGAGGTACTTTCCGAGATTCCAAAATGGCGAATGTCAATGAATTTTTTGCCGAGATTTTTCGAAATTTCGATTCTGAATCAGAATTTGAGGGCATTGAAAGGGCTGATTTGATAGAGATTGATTAGACGACTTTATGCTCCTCTGCCATATCATGATAATGACATTTCCCGCGATTAACAGGTGAGTTGTTCGCGAGAAAATTTTCGAACCACTCGTCCCCCTCTACGGTCTGGAATTGTTGTTGACATTGACAGCGAAGCTTTATTGGTTGTCATCATTATTAAAATCAAATAAATAAACATTAAATTTTGTTTAAAAAGATCTGTATCTCAAACGACCCTTTGCTTTGTCATAATTATTAAAATCAAATAAACATTCATTTTTGTTTAAATAAACATAAATCTTCAAGTTCTCACATCTATGATGATAATTATTTACGTCTAATGCTTTCTTTATCCCTTTCCCTCATACAACAAATCTGCAGCAGACAACTTTGAAAGCATCAAGGAAACAAGAGGGCCAAGATGGCCCTAAATCGATCACCTGAATATTTTTTAAAGTGTTTACCTAAACGAGTCTATGTAAAACAAGTGATCCCCAGGGTGGCGCCATTTTTGACACTAGGGCTATAATTTGACAAATCTTGGTAGAGGTCCACTAGATGAAGTAAGATTTCAAATATCAACTTTTAGACAAGATTTTTTAAAAAGTTTCTCCCAGTACAAGTATAATATTATGTAAAACAAGTGTCCATGGATGGGGCCATTTTTTACCTTAGGCCTTTAATTTGAACAATCTTGGTAGAGGTCAACTAGATGAAGCTACATACCAAATATCAAAAGCCTATAGTTTCTCCCTATACGAGTCTTTGTAAAATAAGTGACCCCCGGGATGGGGCCATTTTGACACCGGGGCTATTATTTGAACAAGATTAGTAGAGGTAAAATATATGAAGCTACATACCAAATATCAAAGGCCTGGGCTTTCTCCTTTTAGACAAAAAGATTTTTAAAGATTTTTCCCTATTTGAGTCTATGTAAAACAAGTGACCACCGGGGAGGAGTAATTTTTGACTACAGGGATATAATTTGAACAAGATTGGTAGAGATTCAATATATGAGGCTACATACCAAATATTAAAGGCCTAGGCCTTCTCTTTTTAGACAAAAAGGTTTTTAAGGTTTTTTACCTATATGGGTCTATGTAAACAAGTGACCCCCGGGGAGGAGTCATTTTTAACCCCAGGGCTATAAATTGAACAGTCTTGGTAGAGGTCTATTAGATGAAGCTACATACAAAATATCAAAGGCCTGGGCCTTCTCCTTTTAGACAAGAAGATTTTTAAAGTTGTTTCCCTATATGAGTCTATGTAAAACAAGTGACCACCCGGAGAGGAGTCATTTTTGACCCCAGGGCTATAATTTGAACAAGATTGGTAGAAATCCAATAGATGAAGCTACATACCAAATATCAAATGCCTGGGCCTTCTCCTTTTAGACGAATATTTTTAAGGTTTGTTCCCTATATGAGTATATGTAAAACAAGTGACCCCCGGGGAGGAGTCATTTTTTACCCTAAGGCTATAAATTGAACAATCTTGGTAGAGGTCCACTAGATGAAGCTACATACAAAATATCAAAGGCCTGGGCCTTCTTCTTTTAGACAAGAAGATGTTTTATTGTTTTCCCTATACGAGTCTATGTAAAACAAGTAAACCCCAGGGAGGGGTAATTTTGGCTCCAGGGTTATAAATTGAACAAGATTGGTAGAGGTCCACTAGATGATGCTACATACCAAATATCAAAGGCCTGGGCCTTCTACTTTTAGAGAAGAAGGTTTTTTAAGTTTTGATTAATTTCCCCTTTTTTATTGCCGTGGCAACCAGAGTTCTCAATGGAATTTAAATCTTTGAACAATTTCGAAAGAGGGCCACCAAAATAACATTCCTGTGAAGTTTGGTTGAAATTGGTCCTGCGGTTAAGGAGGAGATGATGTTTAAAGCTAAAAGTTAACGACGGACGACGGACACAAAGTGATCAAAATAGCTCACCTTTGGCTCTAGGTGATCTAAAAATAGGGGAAAGAATCTCTATAAATAAAAAATACGATTTTAATAGAGTTGAAAGCATTGTGGCAAAAGTGGAAATTTGTCAAAATGATTTCAAAAGTTGTCTGTTAAATAGGCGTTAGAAGGTTTCTGCATGTGGGAAAGGGTGTAAATATAAATACTTCAAAGCCTACCATGTCTGTCATGCTCTGTGTTTTAGTGGACTCGATAAGACTCCTGTCAAGATCCTTGTCTCCGTTTTCTGCCCTTGACCTTCCCGTGTGTGGACCCAATGACCGTTCCTTTGCCTGGATAGTCTCGGACCTGTTAAAACTGGATAATTTAAACATTAACAAATAATTAGAAAGAATCTTAAAAGATTTCATATTGACAGTTCATTAAGAAATGAATTTCTAATAAGTGACACACATATGACAACTCTTCACCAGACAACTTTAAAAACATCTAGGCATGAATATGGAAAATCTCTTTAAATAAAAGTATTATTATTGGTGGGACTAAATGAGATAATGCTAATTGTTATGCATGTTTTTAATAGTTGTTTGCTGCAGATGCAACAACATGTATCTGCATGTGGTGAAACAGATAAACCATTGAATAGTGGGCCATAAGAAATAGCAGTAGCAGATGAAACAGTTGAGCTTGAAGTCTTTATATAAGTTTGAACATTTAACCCTCTCCCACATACAACAATTCTGCAGCAGTCAACTCCGAAACTATCTAGACATTGCTTAAGTCTCTATAAATGAAAGGATACATTTTAAATAGAGTTGAAAACATTGTGGCAAAAAAGGAAATTGCTTGTTTTGAGCAATTTCCCATGTTGTCATAATGTTTTCAAAAACCTTCTGCTACAGAATTCTGCTAGAATGGGAAAGGGTTAAAAAGAAAATTAGCTTTCAAAACTCACCAATGAGCCTCAAGGAAGCTATCACTTCTCTGCTCTCTTTTTCTCATCATGTTTTCTAATGTTTTCTCCGACCGATTAGCCTGAATTTTCTCTATCTGGATATACTCAGGTAGATGGATACTTTTGCTGTTATCATAATAAATTAAACTTTTATTTCTGTTCACATATGAAAAAAGATTGTAAATAAAAGATAGACTTTCTAAACTGTTAAAGCAATTTCCTCTCTTTACTCTGATTGCAATGATCTAATATTTTTCACAGCCTAATATAACAAAGATTTGATCTAAGATTTAAATTACAAAGTCCCCTTTCCTTTATTGAATGTTTATTGTCCTAATTTAAGGAACGTTTTTTCGGCCAGGTTACGAAAAAGAAATGTGCGAATAAATTGCAAATGTTTTTTTTTAAGTTTCGAAAGGTGCGGCGTATGGTTACGTTCAAATTTGTTGGATTTGACAAATTGTTATAATAAATATGAAAGGCAGTGTTCGAAAGAGACTGGAATTACTAATTCCCTTACGAACTATTTAACCGATTACCACAAATTTAATTTCCGTTTTAAACGCGAAGGAATTTTTATTTTGAAAGTGACATTGATGTGCGTGCATGAGAGTGAATGGAATAAAACTGATTAAATTATACCATTTTTGGGATTCAGTATACAACTAAATGTAGGTTTAAGGTTTCGTTATACATTTAGTTTTAATACTTTCAGTTGTACGAAATGTTCAGTTGACAACGGTATGGGGAATGGTTAATGGTGGATTATTAAAGGACAGGTCAACACGAGTTACAGTGAATTCGTAACCTGGTGAAATCGTAACCTGTATATGTTGGTGAATTCGTAACCTATTGAAGATTATTCTATATTTTATGTTTGTTGTAGAATTGATTTTTTAAAAATTATACATTTTTTTTTTGTATGCAACGAAACACTCTCAACCCAAACTTTAACACATGCTGAGAAATAGTTAAAAGCCAATCTAGATAATCTGTTGCGTGTCAAGTAATTATCTTCGATATGTTCACACCTAATTAACAACTGACAATTCGTTAATTATGACAAAACCACTACTATATCCGCAATCTTAAAACTTTATAATTATTTATTAATAATATTTCACCAACATATTATAAAACGTATTTCGTAAACACAAAGTCTGCAATATAAATGTATAACTTATACAGGTTAAATAATAATTTCCGATAGGTTACGAAGTCATTTATACCAGGGTACATTTCACTAAAATATACAGGTAACGAGTCCATCAGGTTATGAATTCACTGGCACCCGTCAACACGAGCAGGGTCTTTATCTTTGTTATGTTATCGGGCAGTGTACTATTTATATTGTCATTGCATTTAACATGGCTGTGGTGATATTCCCTCTTACTTCATGGTGACTATTACGGATATGCCGATCTACGCTGTCGCACTTTCATAACACGGGAATGTCAAGTTTCAAATTCAGTGGAAAAAGTAGTACCAGGTGTTGATTGACCCGGTGACGTCACTTGTCAAACCGTCTGCTAAATATTCAAGGTAAGCTTTTTATGTTCATATTTCTCGAGTGTTTTTAGTGGATTTTTCATCTTTTTTAGGCTCTCTAAAAGTAATAATTGCTTTCTAAGATAAGCAAACATGTCGTTGGTAGATGTGAGTGAAAATAATATGGCAATCTCACTGAAAAATGACAAATGTACCAGGAGATGGGAACAGTTTTTCCACTGTTAAAGCTTAGAACTTGTATGGTGAATTTAACCAGTCACAGTCTCTTAGAAAGAGAATATGCAACCACATACTTATGAACTGGTCTTTATGGGAAGAAAAGGTTAAATTATATCATACTTCCCAACTTAATAAAGCAATCTATTCACTGCAAATGATATACAGTAACGCTTGGGCCACTGCATGCGAGATAGCAGCTGCAGCCAATCTACTGAATACAAATATAACTGTAAGGTTGGCAACTGTATTTGGTACCATATTCTATGCCAATACTTATGCATCAACACTTCAAGTACAACTGAATTTGATGAAAACCTTTTTTCAAATGACTTCATATTCAAAACCCATTGTTTTGGATGATATACCTTCCAAAAATCCAATACATATTCCTTTAAATGACCATGTTTATGTCAAAAGAAAACTCAACACCAAACTTAAAACAATATCATCTGCTCCTCACTAAAATATTAAGTAAATGAAACAGGCATCATCTGAATCATTATATGCTACTTGTAGTAAGCTAGGCATTTCATATCAAAATACTAATGAAATCATTGATGAAAAGGTAATTGAAAGGACATTGAAACGCTTGATTAATAAAAAAAAAGTATAAATTGAATATTAATGCAACAGACATCCCACCTGTAGTACAGATGACAAAAAACTCACAGTTTAATGAAACTATAACCATTTTTCTTTTGAGCTTGAACACATTTCAAACATGTGTAATTTGTCATGGAACTAAACTTAATGCTCAGAGATACAAACATTCTACATGTAAACGCTGTTTTTTGGATAAATTTGATTATATCAATCTGTTTTCTGTCCAAAACAGCATGAATCCTGGTGTGCTTCCACCAAAGCTGAAAGGTCTATCCTTAGTTGGACAGCAACTGATTTCTAGAATATCTCCTTGCATGAATGTACACATGCTTAGCATGGTGGAATATGTTTAAGCTGACACTTTGTCACCTACCCGCAATAAGTGAATGAGCCTGCTAAAATATTTCCGAGATTACCAACGGAAATTAATATCTGCCACATCAAGTCTGTCATGGTACAATTGAAACTTCACAGGAATGATCCTTTGGTGATTATCTACCAAAATTGCAAACATGACCTTGACCTGATTAAAAACTAGGTCACCATGTCAACTTATGTAAAAACCTTTAAAAGCCTACTTCTCTGAAGCCAGTTATTTAGTTCAATTGAAACTTCACAGGAATGATCCTTGGGTGATTCTCTACCAATATTGCTAAAACGACCTGGCTTGGATTACCAGTACAGCGTTATCAGGCCCTCGTTGGCCTCTTGTTTTTAATTTTACAAACATTTAAGCTTTACCCTGATATATTAATTTTGAACTCTTCCAAATTAAAACGAAAACACAAATAATGAGCAATTTCTTCTTTTCTTACAATGTTTTTAAAAGTTGCCTGCTGCTGCCATAAGGGAAAAGGAGATTAACCACTGGAACATGATTGTTGGATATTTTAGGTCACCCAGGGACGTAGATAAGAGGGATAGGCAACTCCACCTGTACACCTGTTATCTGGTTAAAATATCACACATAAATAATAATAAATAAAATTGTAGCAAATAAAACTTCGAAGTCACAATTGGCACATAAACAAAACATACATATTCTGAAAGCTTAACATTTCATCTAAGGTTAGAGATACAATTAATAACTAGAATTTCTTTGTATTTTGAAAGACACAGATATTAGGATTTCTGAATTATACTATTTTTTTAAAAACATTAATAGACTGACATTTTTCATACGGATAACACATTATCAAAACCTGTAATATCTTAAAATATTTGTATCTACTGCAGTAGAAGAATGTTTAAACTTCCAGAAAGTATTTTCTTTGTTTTCATATCTTGAATAGTATTTGAGTTTTACTTGTTACAAATGTTGGCACGGGTGATTTTTTCAGTAACTTATCCCTCTTATCAACGTCTCTGGGTCACCCAAGCACAAATTGAAGTACACTTAATCCGAGCCTAATTGACCCTAAAAGCATTTTAGCTCACCTGAGAGCCAAAAGCTCACAATGTGAGCTATTGTGGTCGTCCGTCTGTCCATTAACATTTTCTTTAAAATACTATTCTTCTGAAGCCAGTTGTCCGATTTAATTGGAACTTCACAGGAATATTCATTGGGTGATTCTCTATCAACATTGCTAAAACGACCATGACCCAATTAAAAACTAAGTCACCAGGTCAACTTATGTAGCAAGATTATAAAGCCTACTCCTCTGAAGACAGTTATCCAATTCAATTGAAACTTCACAGGAATGATCCTAAAGTGATTCTCTACACAAATTGCTAAAACGAATGAGTGAATGAGCCTGCTCAAATATTTCCGAGATTACCAACGGAAATTAATATCTGCCATATCAAGTCTGTCATGGTACACAGGAATGAATGATCATTGGGTTATTCTCTACCAAAATTGCTATAACGACATTGACCCAATTAAAAACTAGGTCACCAGTCAACTTATGTAAAAACCTTAAAAGGACTCTTTCTTAATTTTTTTTTTAAACATATTTAATTCTCATATATATTTACATAGTAGGTAACATCAACAAATATACAATGGAGAAATGGATTGAACTGAAAGCTCATAGCTTATTGAAGGTCCTCTCCAACAAAGATTGATTTACAGGGCTCTTTCTTGACAACCAACTGTTGTATATTGATGAAATTTTATTTGTAGCATCCTTGCTGTATTGTAAAACTGAATTGTAACAAGTAGGTCAATCTAGACAAAACTAGGTCACGATGTCAACTTTCACACAAATGATCCTTATAATGTCCTCTACCAAAATTGCTAAAATGACCTTGACCTGATTAAAAACTAGGTCGCCAGGTCAACATATGTAAAACCTTTTAAAGCCTACTCCTCTGAAGCAAGTTATCCAATTCAATTGAAACTTCACAGGAATGAACATTCTCTACCAAATATTTAGCCTAATAAATCGATAAATTGATATTTAATATACCAATCTGCAACTTATCATCGCACCAGCTTTTAGATCACGTGACAACAGGTGACATTTGACCTAACTACTATACATGAAGGAAATAAAATCCAATGAATACTTACATAGATATATTGATTTAAAATTCCTCTCCCATACAGCCTTTTCAATGATTTAATTGTGCACTTTGGGACATGATGATGAGCATAAATGTTTAACTGCTTTTTGAGGGATAACAATCTTGAATACATAAACTTAAGGTCAGTATAATAACAATAATTAATGTTTTCTTTAATTGATAGTTTGGCTGTATGTGAAGACTTTCCTTTTGATAACTATTGTGCACAGGGTCTGTTGTGTTGGGGTGCATCCGTATGGTGTAATGGTAAACACACTTGTAGTGATTTCGGCTCGAATCCGAATGGGGAGAACCTGACACACAGACTGAGTTGTACAATCAAAAATAATTTTATTTCTTCAGCCAGATTATTATAACAAATAACAAACATATTGACAAACAGATGATCATTATATAATAATTACGGTATAATGACTTGTTTTCTATCCCATAATTTCAGTTATGTACTAATATAGATTTTTTTGGTGTGAAATTTATTTTAGTTTCCCCAAATACGCCAATTTTGGAGCAATTTTGGCCATTGGCATTGCAAATACTTGAAACATTGGTTATAGGCTTGATGAAAACCATTGTCTAAAAATTCATAATGTTCTATTTATCTTTTAGACTTACGGAGATAATTTTAGTGTTGCAAAATACTTGAGTGTCATCAATTTTTACGTTTTGGATCATGTTAGAATCGAAATAATATATTCAGCATTGTGTGTGGTCGGTTAGTAGTTCCTCAACTTCGGATGCAATTCTGCTCCTCTCCACTCATTCTATCCCGCGAAACCCTTAAGGTGTCGCCTTTCTAGTATATAATGAGTGTAGTGGAGCAGAATTATTCTATTCTGTTCTACGGAACGAATGTCTACACGGCTATTGTGATCGTGTCAATTTTACAATCTGAATGATATATTTTCATTATTCTATACTTTCTTTCCGTACGTGTTTTCACGTTTGTAGTCTAAAATGTGTGCGTGATTATTTGTTTTTCTACGTGATTCACGTACATATATACGTGAATGGGAACTCTGTAAAATTATTATTAATAATTTATTTAATTTAGTTATGATTAGAACTGTATATAAGCTTCAAGCCCATTAGAATCTGTGACAAACTCATGAGTATTATTTTCTCACGAAACAAGTGAAACTCATTTTGTTTTAATCTTATTTCATTAAGTTCCACTCATCAGGTTATTTGGATTGATCCGAAAAGTAAGTTTAAGGAAGTTCATTCACTTAAAAGCGCCCAATTGATCCTTTGAAAATATTTTTAACTCTTTACCTTGAAATTACCAAATGGGGATACTGTCTTCCGGTTACAAAGAAAATGAGCGGTGCTTCAGGAAAACCAACATCCAAGCATTTTCCACCAACACAGAACAAGACCTGTCTACACCTCCGTGCTATCTGAACTGGTCTGCACTGATTGCCAATGAGTAAGCTTCTTACATGCAGTGCATATGGTATAGACAAGCACATTTATATTTTTTTGTACATTTGTCTTTGAAGCTCCATTGTTGATTTTGGGTTCAATTATACATGTATGTAAAATTTGTATGCATTGTAAAGGAAACAGTATACTGTCAACTATTGGGATATGTGGGGCAGAAGAGAGACTAGAGAGAGAGGATGGGGGCATGCATTTCTTATATGCTTATACATTATAATGTTGAATGTTGTCATCCTAAAGGTTAAACAATCTACAGTACATACATGTGTATACTGATTAGATATGTTTTACTCAAATGTTATACCTCATGTATTCTAAATACTCAATGTGAAACATTCTAGGAAAATGTGAAATTAATTGATTTATGAAGTGAGGTTCACTGGTCATGTGATAACATTTCACTGGGGCTTTCACTGAAATAGTGGTCAGATTATAGGCAGTTAATGATCTCCTGCTGAGGTGTTAGAACTGTGTACCGTTAACTTTTCTGGGAGATTTGGGGAGAATTTGGCATAAAGTGGGGGACTGTATATGTCACTTTTCATGATCAGTTTAACTCTAAATCATATCATTCACATAAAACACAGAACCTGCCAGGTTAAATATCCTACATAATACTTAAATCATCAAATACCGATATATGCATTACTAACTACAGATTAAATTTGTCTAATAGCTTTTTTTATTTCGAAATATTGCGGCTTGTTTTACAATGCACTTATAGGTGATACATGTATATAATGCTTTAAACCATGAGACACTGCGAGATATTGGTATATAGTAATCAGAAAGCATATATTGAGCTTCAAATGAAACTTAAATGATTTACTGTAATTATAGCATTTACCAATTTAATAACCTTTTCTAACGTACTTTTCGGTAAGTGTAACGTTTTGCTAAATGAGTTGTCAATTTGCGACTATCGAATATCTAAACAATCCACTGTCTCATCCCAGATTGACCAGAGCTAGTGCATGCTAGTGCATGCTTGTTTAATTTTATCTTTAAAGCTTTACTGTATACGTCAAGGAATAGCTTTAACAGATTATGAGTCAGTAAAGTTTTTAAACACATTGAAATGTAAAACATACAAAAGATCAAAGTAGATCTATGTCTGAAAATACAATTTGACCAGTAAATGTTGACCGATAAATAGAAATTTACGTTAACAAGTCCTTTTAAATTCAACAGATAACATAGTAATATAGCATTGTTCATATATATGGTAATGCTTTCAATGTATGAATTATTTTACAACTATCAAATGCAAAGTTTATACGAAAATGCGTTAAAACATTAATGTTGATCGTTTCGGACTCCAGTGCAAAGAGTTATCAGTCTACCAGTCTGTTATTTTCACACAAAATCGCCCAAGTGGTGTGGTGTAATGGTAGAGCGTCCGCTTCAGGTGCGGGAGGTCGCGGGTACGAACCCCGCCGGGTCATACCAGATACTTTAAAAATGGCAGTAATTGATGTCCCCCTTTGCGCTCAGGGTTGCGGGTAAAACATAACGACTGACTGCCTGGTGTCAGGACAAATGGACCAGTAGTACTCGTAACTTACACAGGAAACGTCGTGATATAACCGAAAACTTGACGAGAGCGGCGTAAAGCACCAGACAATCAATCAACTGTTACTTTAATTAGTTTGAACTTAAATATTTACTTTGCATTTAATAACCAAAACGCTGAGGCGAAAAATACAATACGATTTTTTAATCCTGTAGCAAATGTAAAAGAACAACCAAAATAAGGACTTAATCAATGATTAAAGCAATTTGTTCATTGAATGTGATGGTCAGTTGCATCTTAATCATGAACTGCAAAAACAATTAACACCACATAGAATAAGTGCTTATGAAAAGGCATGAACACTTTTTCCTATTTACCTCACTCAACACTACGTTATTCCTTACTCGACTTTTCTTACTCGACACTCGACTTTTCTTACTCGAAACTCGACTTTTCTTACTCGAAACTCAACTGTTCTTACTCGAAACTCAACTTTTCTTACTCGACACTCAACTTTTCGACACTCGACTTTTCTTACTCGACACTCGACTTTTCTGACCCGACACTCGACTTTTCTTACTCGAAACTCAACTTTTCTTACTCAACACTGAACTTTTCTTACTCGACACTCGACACTCGCCAATAAGAAACCCTTTACATGTGTCGAAATTCAACTTTTCTTACTTAAAACTCAACTGTTCTTATTCCACACTCAACTTTCTTACTCAACACTCGACTTTTCTACCTCGACACTCGACTTTTCTAACTCGACACTCAACTTTTCTTACTCGACACTCATCTTTTCTTACTCGACACTCGCCAAGTAGAAACCCTCCACCTCATCATGGTAAACGTTTGTGTCAAGTTGCTTAGGAATCCTATAATGCATGGTTAAGATGCGGGCCGAAAAAGGCTCGGACAGACGGACTCACAGGCGGACGCGCGCCCGAACGCCCGTACTTACACCGAACAGCCATTGTGAAAGCTATGTCGAGCTCACCGCAAGCGGGCTCGACAAAGAGCATTCGGGCATACATTTATCTTTTTGTTCAACAGTTGTAAGTGTATCCTGACTCCGTCAAGGAAAAAGTGTATAGATACATAACAGGTACACTTTTAGCTGACTAGAAATCTTCATTAAACACTGATAATTTCTTACTTTGAATGTCACTGCATATTCATACATTATCTGAACCGCGTATATCCCACATATATTGACATTTTGATTCATCTGCAGCAGACGAGTTTTGAAAATGTTGTAGCAATATCTCATATTGCCACAATCTTTTCAACTCTTTTCAATAATTAAACTTTCATTTATAAAGATTTACCATACACATACCTAAATGCTTTCAAAGTTGTCTGCTGCAGAATTATTGTAGATGGGAAAAGGTCAATGCATCTGCAAAGTGAAGACTCAGCCGATAAGAGTGTGCATCCGCTGTCTCACCAGAATCTAAATACATGTTGATCCTAAATCCATCTATTGACGTTAGACTGGAACTATACTGTCAGAGAGATTGATACCGTGAGTACTTCTAATTCCCAAATCATAATTGGACACTCAAAACCTATGCAGTTGGTACTGAAAAGATTCGCCTCCGTGAAACGATTATTTTGAGTAGGCCTACCCGCAACATAGGATTTAGGTTTAGAAATAAGAGAGATATTGTAGGGAAAATACCAGTTTACTCTCCCTTATCTTGTCCTCTGCATTACACTGTAGTTTTACGCCACTTTACCTTTATAGGATCCCGTTCTGAACAGTCGTCAGTTAGACAGCCCCCAAATCGGCAGACGCGACTCAAATGTAATTCATAATGGTTCAATATATGAGCCGTCCCGCGAGAAAACAAACATTGTGGAGATCTGCGTAAAGTATCGACCCGGATCAGCTTTAGCATGACACGCAGGCTTACCCGGATAGACATGTGGATTTTCTGTTTCAAGAATCATTACTCTATACCTCTATCCCCCTGAGACGGAATGTGTCGGTCCGGATTAACCTGCACGGACTGCGTAGACTGATCTGGGTCGATACATTACGCAGAGACCATAATGTTGGTTTTCTCGTGGAACGGTTCATGTTATAGTCATATACTACTGTTATAAATGTGCATAAATGCCGGTTTCAAGTTTATATGGGCAAACTAAGCTGTTGTTTTGTCTGAACTTCGAAAACGAAAGTAGGACACTTACACTATAAGTTTGATGAACATATGTTATAAACACACGTTTTTTCTACCGTTTACAAGATACAACATTGAAAACCTGTTTGAATCGCTCGTCTATAATTGATTTGATGCTATGCGGAACATTATACATGAATAAAATACGCGTGAACCCGGAAGTACGAAATTAATGCCGAGCGCGAGGGTAAACAACGCCAACCAACAACAACAAGTACGTAAGAAGCCAGTCAAGCTTGTGTATATTGACTTTGTTTCCCTGTAAGAAGAGACATCGACGTTCAAAAGTATTTACAATAAAATGGATATGAGGTTAAATATCTAAGTTAACTTGCCATTTATGATAATATTCTGTTAAATGTCCTCTCCTTTTTGTGTAAACATATTGGATTTAAAAATAGCAAAATGGGAATTCCCATTTATTATTTATTTATTATCAATCGGACAAACTCGGCAGAACTCGTCAACTGAATATTATCCTCGGCCACATTGCAATCGGATCATATCGTAGTCGGTTAATAACCGAGTTGGATCGGATAACCATTTAGATACCGTGATCTAAACCCTTACCAACATACAAACGCTTTCTGACAGCAGACGACTCTATTTAGTATATTGTCAACCCCCCCCCCCAAAAAAAAAATAACATAGTAATATATATATAGTAAACTGACATTTTATTGCTTTCATCAACTCGTATGACAGATGTATTTAAAGATAAAAATCGCTTTTCCTTGCATTGTCAAAATTGTCAAAACAAGAAAAACATACCGACAAAAGAAGAAATTGCTCACAACGAGCACTCCTTTTGCCACAATATTTCCACTGATTGTCATAGGCTATCCATTCAATTATAGAGATTATCTGTTTATTGACAAAATAAGTTCAAAGTCGTCTCCTGCAGAAATGTGGTATGAGGGAAAGGGTTAAGGTTAATTAACAATGAGATGGGGGATTTACCCTCAACGATAAAGGTCGCATAACTTGTACTACATACGGGGGTGTTTAAATATTTGAAAAAACATATATTTACCTAGGTTAAAATGGTTTTGTGAATCAGTCTAAATGCTGAAATATTCTTTCTTATTCTCATCTACATTTATTAGCCACAATAGAGAATACCTTAATACTCCCCTTTCACCGATGTAACGATATGTTAACAGTTTAAGGATAATATCGTACATATTATATACGACCTATACCATTGTAATATGATACAAGAATGTCATACGTTACACAAGGTGGTTATTCATGAAATTTTTCAAGCATATCGCTCGCTTGATAATACATATAGTAACTTGGCGGTAGTTTCAAAATTCATAACGGGTAGTTTACATGAAGGTTCGGCTGGCGTTATTTTATGCTGTAAGTTTATGTTATGGAATTCTTTTAAAGGTAAGAATTTTTATTTATACACATTTATGATAAAAGAGTTGTTTTGATAGCTATGACTTTCAGAAATACGTTAAGTAAGAATTAAATGATAACACTGTGTTACGTAATAATTATTGTCATAGTGGTTCAAAGACTCGTATCTTTGTTTTTCTTAAAGTATCTTATCATCTTTATCAGCACCACAGTTGAAACATCGTTTTAATTCCACAATCAAACTGAAAGCCCTTTTGTGGCCATGACTGTTCCTTTTACAAAGAGATTTTCAGCATTATTTCCTTTTGATTTTGCTGTTGAATGTTTCTATCGTGTATTATCATAGCAAGTAACGTTAGGAAACAAAAGAAAGCATTAGAGAACACTAATATTTCGCCAAATTGATTTCATGAAAGCATACTTACAATAACTAAACTATTTATTTTACTATTAACTCGCCATATCAAATTGTAAACGTTTCTATATTAAAAGCTGTATATATAATAATATTACATTAGTTTTCTGGTTCAATGAATTGTGAATTATTTTGTTACTTTTACTGTCATTTTAACATTGATAAAATTAAGTGCAGTTAACCTTATTATATTGAAGCTATTTCGTGTGTATTTTACGTTCTACATGTATAGTAACGTTGGCTTACTTACAGCCTTTAAAACGTTAATATATTGGTAATATTTTACTTCACGATGTAGTAGTGATATACTTATATATACTTATATTATTGTATATATACATATTAACGCTGTACATGTAATTTAATAAATAGGGGGGCATGTAAAAGAAAATTATTACAGTTTTAACAGTTTATTTACAAAGTATATGCATACAAAAAGGAGAACATAATATATGATACATTTACATTTTGAACAAGAAAAGAATATCAAGATAAAATATAAGCATTTGAATATAAGTAAATAAAAGTTAAATAAGTTTATACTATGAATGTCAAAGCTAGCATGTAATAATAAGTCACTGTATATCAATTGCTTTAATCCAACTATTAAGCGGTTTGGATAGTGCTTCCATTTCACCAATAATTGTTTATTGAGTCCTTTTCCCTTTGTTTTAATAATTTTATCAATTTTAAAACTTGTATTTTCATCATAGTCTACTTTTTGCAGCTCCTAATGTCTTTATTCTGCAAATCATTTAGTCTGTAGATTGACAATATGCCTCTATGATAGCGCTTTGAAATCACGAATACCTCTCCAGACTAAGTTTGATCATAAGCACGAGAAAATACATTCTTTAAGTACGTAATCCTGACATAATCGCCTATCTTATATTTGAAACGTTTGAGTTAATTTGTCTCTGATTTCACACGCGACTTTTTCTGTGAAAAGTAGGTCGATATTTTAATTTCCTCTTCGTTGTTGGCATTCACATTGATAGGCGCTGTTCCAATCGTTCTATGAAATGTTTTGTTATAACTTTGAACGATATCTTGAAGTATAGGTAGATAGGTGTAATCAACGTTAAATATCGGCTGATCTTCGACTTTATCGTCTTTATGACCCGTTCTGAGACAGAGGCCTTTGTCTCATTTTGTGTTGGAAAATAGGCAACATCATTTTTTTTCATGACATCTTGTACTTTTTTAGCACGAAACTCCTGACCTGAAACATTTAAAACAAAGACACTTTAATATATAGTATATATATTCTGAGGCTGAAATATGAACCTAGATCGTTAAACAAAATTAAATTATAAAATTAGGGGAAAAAACGTATATCTATTAACAATTAATAGCATAGTGAATAAAGCATACAAGAACATAAATTTATAATACCTTTATCTGTAATCAGTTTTGTTGGGGTTTTGCCAGACATTTTAAATATGTCTTGGAATTCTGCTGCCACACCTTCGCCCATTTTATTCTTCAATGGTTTCACCCACACATATTTGGAGAATGTGTCAATAACAAGTAAAATGTACTTGCAGCCTTTGTTCCATTTTTCATATTTGACCATATCAATAAGATCAGCCATCCAAAGGTCATTCATACCCGCACTGACCACATGATTTCTTGAGAAACGCCTTCTTACTGGTTTGTGAAGACTATAACTTTCTTGGTTGTGAAGAAACTTTCTAATTCTATGCATTCCAATATTATATTTTACTTCATTTTTAACAATTTTGTATAACTTCTGAGGTCCGGCAAAACTTGCTGAATGTGAAGGCTCGTAATATATTTTCTTCAAATAATCTTCCCAAGGAGCCATAATTGTTTCCTCCCTGTTCAACTGTCAAGTAATAATGAGCAGTTATTTATCAATAATTTAGTATTTATTCACTTTCTGACTCTTCGTCATCCGATGCCTCCTTTTCAAACAAGTATTGGAACTCTCTTTTATATCTTCTGACACTTCTCTTGATAGCAGTGGTTTGGTTTACACCCTTTGCCAGTAATGTTTTTACATAAGCCAATACCTTTTTGTGCAGTACGTTGTCTTTAAGAGGAAACATATAATTGTTTAATAAAGTCTCATATTTTGAGAAAAACAACTTCTCATCGTACGGTTTTGTGCGCTCTTCTGCCGCGTCTCTAGCGTATTCCTCAGTTTCGCCATCAGCCACTATTTGATTGAAAAAGTTGTCGAATTTGCCTTCATTATATCTTTGAGCTTCTTTCCAAAGTTGACAATATCCTTCATTTTCTTCAACATTTTCATCATCATCATTTACGTTGTCAACCGTGTCATCAATTGTCTGCTTCTTAAAGGGTGGCATATTATTTTCAGGACACCATCCTCTTTTGACATGCTCGCGGCACTACGGTCATGGTGGAGTGCCTTGGGCAAGGCACATTTTCTAGCCTAGTACTGGTTTGTTTACCCAGGGATTATGAATAATTAAATTTAAATGCGCGCTAAATGACCTTAGCTGTCGATGCGCCGTAAAACAATATAAAACATTATACATTCATTCTTTTGACATGCCTCTTTTCATCGTGAGCAGAATCAAATAAAAGTCCACAATCGTCACAGGCGTTTTCTGGCATGCTTTCGGTTAATAAATCCACTTGTGTATTTTGCAGAGGTTTTTCGATGTGCACACTGCTAAGTCCAAACATTGAATGAACTGATGTGTCACTGATTCCCTCTTTTAAAGATATGTTTTCGTATTCCTGATCCTGATTGGTCCATTCTGTATTAGATACCAATCTTTTGTTCTGAGTGAATGGTTTTAAATCCACTAAAAGATATGTATATGGATTCCTTGTCGCTTTGTTAAAAGTTTTCATAACTATATGTGCTTTGTCAGGATACATCTGTCTCGCTAATGTCATTACTGTTTGTTTGTCAATAGGATTGTTGTATAACACAAGGTAATGACAATTTCTTCTCTGAGTTGGTGCAAACATGTTTTGATTGATGGAAATCACTGATAACGACCTATGATGGGATCCTTCTGTAAATAATTCCGTGATTCGTGTGTCTTTTGCACTCACAGACATCATATCGTCCAATACTATTAAATTGTTAACTTTCGAGTCAAAGAAATCGTCTTCGTCCAAATCTATAGGAATTCCCTGAATAAATTTTACTAGGGGTCTTACCATCGCTCTAATGGTATCATAGATTGGTTGCCATCTTTTATACAGCCACACTATTTTCTGTATTGTAGGCTGTATTCTAGTATCTTTATGCTGCAACATATCTTTGACAAACGTCGTTTTTCCGCATGCTGAAATATATGACGAAGTATCAGTCTTTATATCAAAAACATAATCATTTATATATAAATGTCAGAACTTAAATATGAAATCGTAAATAGAACCGCGAGTCAAGGAGTGAACATCGAATTGTTGTCTATAATAATTGTGACCAAAGAAGAGTGTTACGTGCTGTTTGGAGATTTGGAGATTGTTCTAAGAGGGGAGAAACACGGTACACTTTTTATTTCACCTCTTACATGGTTTAAATAGCTTTATTACTATATTTTCATTTTCTCTGACTTTAAGTACACATTTGAAATGGAATAGTTTTCATTGTATGGTAGTTGTTTTAGCTTGCAAGGTGTATGTTATATATTGTAAACTAAAACTGTCATGTGTTTCATCTCTGATAATTGATTCTTCCCATACAATTTGAACGAAAACAGTTCTAGTGTCTACTCAAACATGACTATCACATCATCAGAAATGTTTATCATTAAAATCGACATATTTCTATTTGCAGTTTGACTATGGATAGAAGGGCAGAGAAGATGCCAAGGCAGTATAGGTGCAACCAATGTGCGGCCTTTCACAAAGCAAAGTTTGTTATTACAGCATTTCCGTTTATTTACCAGAAATGTTTGGTATTAAAGAGCTCACAAAAGGGTATTTCCCACACTTGTTTAACAGAAAAGAAAATCAAGATGCTATGTTATCACGTCTTCCAGATCTACAGTATTACAATCATGATGCCATGAAGGAGAAAGACAGGGAGGCCTTTTTAGAGTGGTACAAACTCCATGAGAATGACCCGTTCAATTTCCAAGAGGAATTACTTAAATACTGCAAATCGGATGTTGATATCTTGCGACGATGTTGTTTAAAATGTAGGAGTCTATTCATGAACATGACTTCGTCAGGCATGGCGGACCAAGGTATCGACCCCTTTGCAAGTTGCATCACTATTGCATCAGCGTGCAATCTGGTTTTCAGAACACAGTTTTTAGAGTCAGATACAATTGGTATCATTCCAGCACAAGGATATTGTCCCGAAGACAAACAGTCAATAAAGGCACTTCAGTGGATTCAGTACATGGCAGTAACAGACGGGCGCTATATACACAATGCCAGAAATGGAGGAGAGAAAATGATCGGACCTTTCAAAGCAGATGGGTACTTTGAAACTAAAACTGAAAAAGTGGTCCTAGAATTTCATGGGTGCTTTTGGCATGGCTGTCCAAAGTGTTATTCCGGAAAAACAATAAATCCCATTAGAAATATAACTATGGGGGACTTACTTGAAGAGACACTAGATAAACAAAGATACATCGAGAATGAAGGATACATTTACAGGTGTAAATGGGAGTGTGAATTCGATAAAGAAATCGCAGAGAACGAATGTATTAGGGAAATCGTTAATCAAACAGATATAGTAACGCCTTTAGAACCCAGAGATGCATTCTATGGTGGAAGAACAGAAGCCTTTAAATTGTACACAGAGGCATCAGAAAATACAAAAATAAATTACTACGATGTTACGTCCTTATATCCGTTCATTAATAAGACGGGAAAGGCTGTAATTGGACATCCACAAATCATCACTGAAAACTTTGACAAAATATCAAACTATGAAGGTTTAATGAAATGCGTAGTACTACCACCTCGTAAGTTGCATATTCCTATACTGCCATTAAAGATCAACGGCAAACTTCTCTTCACGCTTTGCAAAACCTGTGCGGAATCAAAACAACAAGCATGTTGCGAACATATATCAACAGAAAGAGCTTTAGTAGGAACATGGGTCACGGATGAAATAAAGAAAGCCTCAGAAATGAGATACGCAATTTTACGTATATACGAGGTGTGGCATTTTGAAAAAGTAGAACAATACGATCAAAAACTGAAACAAGTCGGCCTCTTCACTGGATATGTCAACAAGTTTCTGAAATTGAAGCAGGAAGCAGATGGTTGGCCTGATTGGTGTTGTACAGAGGAAAACAAACAAGCATATATTCGTCAGTACCATGAGAGGGAGGGTATTTTACTTGATTACACAAATATACAGAAGAACAAAGGACTTAGAGCACTCGCCAAGCTGATGTTGAACATGTACATAAGATATTACTATATAAAATTATATTCTGTTGTAAAGTAAAAACGTGAATGAATGTTCTTTATCAATGAAAATCCATGCTTGTAAAATTTACAATATTTACATATATACTTTCAATATAAAATCAATATAATTTTGTTATATTTTCACATACTTTTATACACGAAAAATCGTCTAAGCTTAAATCTTACGTTAATCATTTTGTTTCAGTTTTTGGGGGTAAATTCGGCCAAAGACCAAACATGCTTCAAGTAGAGTATGTTACGGACCCAGCAGTGTATTTTGAACTTCTGACTAGCGACAAGCAAGAAGTGACTGACGTAAAATTTGTAACAGACGAAATGGTGGAGATGAGATGGAGAAACACTGACGAGTTTGTGGAAGCATCTGTGAGGACAAACGTAGTACTCGCAGCTTACACAACCGCACAGGCCCGATTAAAATGATATTCATATTTGGAAAAGCTAGGAACCAGGGCCTTGTATGCTGACACAGATTCTGTTGTATTTACGACAAATGGAAATGAGTGGGAACCACCCTTAGGTGTCTTTCTCGGCGATTTAACAGATGAGACTCCAAAGAACAAAATATTATCCTTTGTAGCTGCTGGACCAAAGAACTATGCGTACAATCTATCAACACCTGACAAAGATGGCATAAAGACTATTTGTAAAGTTCGAGGCATTTCATTGAATTTTAAGAACGCTTTATCAGTGAACTTTGAAACCATTTGCGACATGGTGAAAGGCGCAAGTGTCCGTAGGTTAACGCTAGAGGATAAACATAAAATTGTGCGCGACCAAATGAACTGTCGTATTGTAACAACTAGCCAAGATAAAGACTATAGGATAGTGTTTGACAAACGGGTCATTTCAGATAATTATCAGACGTATCCGTATGGCTATTGATATTAATGCATTATTCAAAACGGAATGACATTTACACTATATACGGTTTAACTAATTATAATTGTGTTCTGTTCTGTTTAGCTGTATACATGTACTTAAAATGTTATATGACACTTACCACTTGTTTAACATTAAACCTTTTATTAAAATATAGCCATTAAACTACTATTTTTTGCTTTTGTTAAGTTAATATCACCCAATATGCGGGTCTAATTGATTTAATTAAAACCTTATTGTGGATATAGGTTCAAACTCAGGATCTTATTGAAGTCTCACCTACATAAAGTGTTTAAACAATGCTAGGAATCCGCTGTGTTAGCGTCGGGGCTTTTTGAAAGCGGGTGTCCCGGGTTCGATCCGCAGTCGCGGGACTACGGTCATGGTGAAGTGCCCATGGGCAAGGCACATTTTCTAGCCTAGTACTGCTTTGTTTACCCAGGGATCATGCATAGGTGAAATGTCACCGTGATATAACTCAATTAATGTTGAAAGCGGCGTTAAACCGTAAAACATAAATAAATAAAAACAATGCTAGTACACTTGACTCATAAAGAAAACACGAACGTTTTTAGATTTATAAATGATATATATCCTGTACACGCACTAAGTTGAACTCTACATTTCTTCCTCCACATACCAAAGTGATGACGTCACATGAGTTATAGAGTAAATGCCACTACCTGAAGTGCTGTAGATGACTACTACTATCATTTCAAAACTGTTAATACAAACTAAATCTTGTTTTATACGGAAAGGAAACTTAAGTCAACTGTTTGATTCATCATATTAGCCGTCACACCAGAAAACCAACATTGTGGTCTCTGCAAAAGTATCGACCGGATTAGTTAGACACTTTTCGCCTCCTGTGGATTTTCTGTTTCAGGAATCATTACTCTATACATCTATCCCCCTGAGACGAAATGTGTCGGCCAGGATTAGCATGCCAAGGCTGATCTGGATCGATACATTACGCAGAGTCCATAATGTTGGTTTTCTCAGGAACGACTCATATGAATGTATGTAGGCCAATTCCGTGTTGGTATTCCCAATGGCATGGCCTTTATGACTATCGGACTGTACATAATATAATACAGTTAAGTGTTTGTTTATTATAGTGTCACCGCTATTGAAAGGGCCAGCCATTTCTGACTTACCAGACACTTTTGTCCCGGACACACATTTGCTTCCTGAATTGATTCCCATTCGCGGCGCAATGGTTCTGTTGGAGTGCCCATGGGCAAGACACATGTTCTAGCCTAGTACTGATGTGTTTACCCAGGGATGATGAAAACATGAATTGTCGCTGAGATATAACTGAAATAATGTTTAAAACTGCGAAAAATCTCCAATAAAACAAACTTTCCGAAATCTATCGTGTTGCCAGACAGACTTTGAAGACCACTATTTAAGTAGCTGGCGGTTAACCAACCAGCCATATCATAACGGGCCCCACTATCACGATCGATATTCGATCCTTCGATCTCAAGCTCCCGAATCGCATACCTCAACCACTACACTATCGGGATCGGTAATAACAAATCGACATCGGGTAGTGCTCCAGGACAAACCAATCTTAGCCTATTGCTGATATTTTTAGATAAATACATGGCTGTCCTATGCAATTTGAACCAAATGTAAATCATTTTTCAGAAACTGTTCATGCTTCTGAGATCATTTAGTCAAACCGTGCTGAACTTCGTGGATGAGCGGATTGATGTGGGTCTACATTGTTCTTAAATACCTTATGGTTTTGCCTATGGGATTTTTGTTCACACAAACGGCGCGATTATTGGTAAATTCTCAATTCATTGGATTTGAAGATAAAACATAACTAGATAATTTGATATATATTTTTTCAAAATTATAGTGCAAACAAAAAAAATGTTACAATCTATTTATAACTTTTAGTTTGTTAGTGTAAATGTATATACAGGTATAAAGGCTACAGTAAATTCGTGTTTTTAAACAAAACATATTGCCTATATTTCATGCTAGATATTCGAATACATAAACATTGTCAATCAGAAACACTATGTATCCACTAATACTACATGTACTTGGTGCTAAAACTATAAATCTTTTGTTATATGTATTGCTATATATATAGGAGCCGTTCCACGAGAAAACCAGCATAATGTATCGACCCAGATCAGCCTGTATAGAGTAATGATTTCTGAACAGAAAATCCACAGAGGGCGAAAAGTGTATTGCCGGGTTAGTCTGCGTGGCATGCTTATGCTGATCCGGGTCGATATTTTACGCAGAGTACACAGTGTTGGTTTTTATCGTGGAACGGCTCACATATACACACACAAGTGATATTTACCCTTTCGCACATACAATACAATTGTAGCAGAGACTCCGAAATAATCGTGACAAAAAATATGGAAAATTTCTAAGAATGAAATGGAAATAATTGAATAGAGATGAAAACATTGTGGCAAAAGGAGAAATTACTCATCATGATGAATGTCTTCTTTTGCCAGAATGCTTTCAAAAGTCGTCTGTTACAGAGAGTTCAGAAAGCTTATGTATGTGGGAAAGTGTTAAGTACCACGTTTTGTTATATACAAGTAATAGTAAAGCTGTTATCGTTTTACTATATATATATGGATATCTTTTTAAATCTTCTTTTGAAAAAATAATTTAACAACTGGAATATTCGCAATATAATTTTGACGCCGAGTTGAAAACATTGTGGAATAAGTATGAATGAATGAATGAATGAAAGTCTTTATTTTAAGAGGGTGACCCAATTAACATTAGCTAATCTTCCTTGGGGCCCTCTGAATAAAACACATATTTATACATACATACAAACACATTAACAATATAATCAGTGATTTAACAAAATAATATCATATAATAATAGAAATCAAAATATATCAGTTCAATGATGGTAAAAGTTAAAGCATTGTATAAATTGCTTGATATAAGCAATTTCTTCACCGAGTTTTGAAGTAATATGTTTCAAGAGAAGCAAAAGTTCTCTGTATGAACAGGCAAACTCTATTACATATATGACCAATATAAGTTTGAACAATGATTTAGTGACTTGAAGGCAAATGGGGACCACCCTGATTCGACTGGGCGGAGGTACAGGCTGACGTGTACCGTAAAAGCTGTACTATAATTAGTAGTTTCTATGGTATCATTCATATTTAACTTCGGTGGTGAAGTGGTCGAGTAGCCGCCTCTGGTGCGTGGGTCTTGGGTTTGATCCGCAGCCATGTCATACCAAAAAAGGGTAGTTATGGCTTTCCTTCCTTTGTGCTCATGGTTGTTGGGCTAGCATCACAATTGACTCGCTTGTGTTCGGTTAAATGGACCATTAGTACTGGTAAATTACCCATATAACTGAAAACAATGTCGAAAAGGGTGTAAATCATTTAAAACCATAGAAACCAACAAACACTGTCAAACATACATGAGCGACTCCGTGCTGTGCTGTGTATTTATGTTGATGGCTTCATGCAAAACAGTTGTAACTACATGTTGTAACAAAATGTAGTTACAATGGTTTTGCATGAAGCCCATAATATTGACATTTGTGTTCATCCATTGGAGGAGTGAAAGTAGTCAGTGCCTAAATATACTTTTTCTTAACAGTGATATATTTGCCCACGGGGCCAGGTATTGTTTCATTTTTATATGTTGTTATATATATTGTTATACACATGTCACTATAATACAATTTTTACATGTACTTACTTACTTACATACAACACATTGGCAGCATGCGACTTTGAAAACGTCTAGGCATGAACATGGACATTCTCATTAAATGATCGTAATTATATAACCCTTTCCCTCATACAACAATTCTGCAGCAGACGACTTTGAGCCCAAACATAGAAAATCTCCATAATTGAATAGATAACCTATGACAAAAAGTGGAAAACATTGTGGCAAAAGGAGAAATTGCACCTTTTGTGCAATTTCTTTTTTTGTCACTATGTTTTCAAAAAGCCGTCTGCTGCAGAGGCGTCAGCAAGCGTCTATATGAGGGAAAGGGATAGTTAAAAGCACTGTGGCAAATGTAGAATTTTCTCATTATAAGCAAGTTTTCCTTTTGACACCATGATTTAAACCAGTGTCTGCTACAAGCCTGTCAAAATGCATAGAAGTGGGGGGACAGGGTAAATTAACAATTATATGAACATTGAGTGGATTTCATTGAAGCATAATTTAAACTGTTAGCATTTAAATCGCGTATAATACATAGTTAACTATATGAGTTGACATTTGTTTAATTTAATTTTAACTCTTAGCATTTTAAACGCTTATAATACATAGTAAACTATATGAGTTGACATTTGTTTAATTTAATTAAAAATCGTTCTAATATAACCTTTCTCACTGATGACGGAATCATATAGAGAGATTGTAGAACGCAATAACAAAGAAGTATAAATAACAAAGGAGTAAAATAACCAATAAAGCAGATGCTTTTAATTGCTCACCAGAGCATGTGTCCTCTTAACCCTTTCCCGCATACAGACATTGTCTGACCTCTCTGCAGAAAACATTGTGACAAAAGATGAAATTGCTCATAATTAGCAATGTCTCATTTTGTCACATTATGTTCAACTCTATTCAATAATTACACTTTCATTTATAGAGATTTTCCATTTTGTCTGTCAAGACGTTTTCAAAGTTTATGCTGCAGATTTGATGTATGTTGGATTGGGGGTAGACCAGATCAATATATTTACAGGACAATAAAGCACTAGTATTCTGATCAATGAAGGAACAATTTTGCAAAATTGTCTTTAACCCATTCCCACTTGTAGACGCATCTTGACACATCTGCAGCAGGCGACTTTTAAAAAACATTGTGACAAAAGGAGAAATTGCTAAAAACGAGAAGGTTTACCTTGTGTCACTATGTTTTTAACTTTTTTCAGTAAGTATACTTTCATTTAAAGATATTTTCCATGTTTTTTATATGATTGTTTTCAAAGTCGTCTGCTGCCGATTTGCTGTATGAGGGGAAAAGGTTAAATTAGTCGATATGGTTTCAGTTGAGAAGAATTTTAAAGACTAGTAGTCATTAACCTCCCCCATTTATGAATCTGCAACAGTCATAGTTCGAAATGTCATTGATTCTTTAACGCTGTCTTAAAGATGACCACCAAAGGAAAATACCTGTGTGAAAGTTGGTTAAAATGGGTTAAATGGTTTCAAAACAGATGTTGTTTAATAACTTGTTGCACTTCTGATGCCTCAAGCCAATACAAAGCAGACACAGGTCGACAACAGTAACGGAGCTGGAGCACTTTGTACTCAGGTAAAACAATGCATAAAGTGTTTGCTTATTGCATTGTCTATATCTACAGTAAAAAAAACCTCTGCTAAACAATAAATAAGAACTTTCTCATGTTTGTTTAACCCATTCCAACATATAGACGCTTTCTGATAATGAGTTATGAGTATTTTTTTCTTTTATCCACAATATGTTAAGCACTTTTCAATTATTACTAGATAGGCGACACCTTAAGGGTTTCGCGGGATAGAATGAGTGAAGAGGAGCAGAATTATACCGAACTACCAACTGGCCACACGCAATACTAAATATATATGTTATGAATATGTAATTTCAATTCTTACATGATTCAAAACGTAACAATTGATGACACTCAAGGTTTTTTGGCAACACCAAAATTATTTCCGCAAGTCTAAAAGATAAACACACCATACTATTGGTTTTGGCGCCAAAGCGATAACGTTATGACGTCATACCGCTGAAGTGCTGAACGTGACGACACTTTCCAAGTATTTGGTCACGTGAAAATATTTGATTCAAGAGCCCCTATTAAAAGCATTCTCCAACTATCAAAACTAAATGTATGAGAAATTTAAAAACACCGTTGTTTGCACTGGATCTTTGACAAGTTTCAGTTCAAATTTCAGGCTGATTCCGTTATTTGCTGGTACGAGATCTACAGAAATATGTAGTCAAAATGTCGATTTTTCGGGTTTTAACCTTAAAAGTATCTAAAACTAGATTTTTCCCAGATATAACGAAACCGCCCAGACCTAGATCGCATTGTGGTCTATCAGTGTGGCTAATTTCAGCGAAATCGTTCTCACCGATTTCTTTGTCCTCAAATCGCTGAATATTACAACACATTGTGTCCCAATAGCCGTATAGACATTTGTTCCGTAGAACAGAATAGAATAATTCTGTTCCACTACACTCATTCTATACTAAACTTTAATTCATATCGAGTTTTGATATTTTTTCCTAGATGTTTCTTTTAAAGCATTAAGTGTTTGTTTATTGCATTTTCACATCTACATTTATAACCCGCTCTCCTACACATTGAATTATTACTGTCTCATGTTTGTTTTACCCATTCCAATATACAACATATCTGCAGTAGACGACTTTGAATATATCTAGACAAAAATGTAAAGATCTATATAAATGAAAGTACAAGATAAAGTTGATGCAACGCATCAATGTCGCCGGAAATCCATACTGCAGTGATGCATAACACTTACACTATAGTAGTTGAAAACACAGTTATCAACTTAGGGGCATATTAGAACATCAGGGGTTGGGTGAAGTGAAACAATATATCATAACTTGGATTTTTTTTGTCAACGAAGTGAATGTCCTTCATTGAAATATATTTGAAGCGTTTCATTGTTTATGATCAACCTCCATTCTAAGGTAGGTTGACCATACACACAGCCAACTAATTATTGATCATAAACTTGCCAATCATTAGTCTTAGTATGTATACAGTGCTTTCATTAAGGAATACTTATAAGATTTGTGAATTCCACATACACTTTTCAAGATATTTGTCAGATTATTTTAATTTTAAAATTTATCAATAAAACCACAAAATAGACAATTTAGGATTTGCATGCAATAGCACGTCATTTTACCTTTCCCCTATTAAAGTCAACATTGGACACCTTTGCAGCAATCTACTTTTAAAACAATGAGAAAAGGGTTAAATCGCGGAAGACATGAGTTTTCTCTTTTTCTCAAAATGATATTAGCTTGGCATCCTAATTATATCATACTTTGACAAATGTTAAAATGTAGTTCAATATTTACAAATTAGACCGCCCTCGAAATATAATATCAGCTAAACAGTTAAGTTTCATTGAAATTGTTGTATAATATCAAACTTAATTTCGAACATAAACTGAACACTACAACATGTTAATTTATTGTAATTCTTTCCTTCCCTTTTTATAATGAAAATAACAAACTACTCATGTTTGAAAATTATATTATTATGAGCGCCCTTGTGTCAATGATAGATAACAATATGCAGATCGCAAGCAAAATGCCTGTAGGGAATCTAATGACAGATTTAAAATTGTCAAGGACGAAAAAAATGTGTACGAAAGACCAGTTTCGTAAACCCATTCTTCTTCGAAGCGTTGTAGTTCTTTACACTCTCTTTATAGGCAGAGGGTGTTCATTCAAAGTATTTTTTCTGTTATAACCAGTTTTATCTCAGTTTGTTCTTTTCCTCATTTGTTTCGAACCAAATAAACATTTTAAATCACCTATAATTAACTATTTGTAAGTGAGTGTAAAGAACGGCTCTCTGCAAAGGATATTGATCTACGCAGTAGGTATTCGCTAGTCACGTGATCAACATTTTTTAGCTTAGAAATAGTTAATATGTTAGATATACATGGATAAACATTATTAAACACATTCTTCACAAATCAAGAAATATCTTTGAACATGAAAATAACATTCAGTAAGTTAAAATTGCTATTAAAAGGAGAATTCGACGTGATTTTTAACTCGATATTGACACATAACAGTCTGCTGCTAGCAGGTGCGCGTATGTAAACAAATTGGACTGTGCGACGTAAAGGTTTGTAGTTATCGCGTTGTGATACCATGTAGTATATGAACATACAGTACCTCAGTCTAGCTAATAGGGACTGTTTTGTCTTCGTAAATAAAACAAACAAACATAAATGCGAGTCAAAATAAAGAAACTGCACATACTTAAAACATCGGAATATTTATTTCATTTTAGATGTGTCATAACTTAGCGTTTTTAAACAAACACAATTGTAATATGTTCAAGTCATTTAAAAAAAAAAAAATCTAATAATAACTCGTCCTCCCATGCCATTTCCGCAAACCTATTAAAAATATATATTTTTTTTCTATAATAGAATTTCAAAATTGTTGGCCAGTTGTTTTCAAATTCATGGGAAAGGCTTAAGTTGAGGGGTCGTTTTGAATTAAATAAACACATCCCAATCTCTGACATTCCAAGGACAGTAATTCCACATTTCATAACAGGTGTGATGTTGCCATCTTAAGGAATCGATGAAGCCATCCATCAACAGCGCTTCTTCTACTTACTTGTTCTTCAGGGTAACCTTTATAGAACCCTCTTCTGCAACATACCTGGTAGGAAAATTTGAAGAAAATCTATACTTTCCCAGATACAGATGCTTTCTGACGCAACTACAGCTGACGACTTTTCAAAATATTGTGGCAAAAGGATAAATTGCACATAATGAGCAATTTCTCCTTTTGCCACAATGTTTTCATTTCCATTCAATAATCATAATTTCATTTCAAGCAATAATCCATATTTTAGACTAGATGTTTTCAAATTAGTCCGCTGAAGATTTTTTCTGTGTGGTAATACTATTGATTTAAGCCCGCTTGGTTGATATTTATGCTAGCAAGAATATGACAAAATATTTCAAAACTTACATGTTGATAACATTACCTCTTGACCCTTTCCAACAAACAACAAATCTGCAGCAGACCACTTTGAAATTATCAAGTCCAACATATAGAAAATCTTTATAAATGATAGTATGAGTATTGAATATAGTTGAACACATTGTGGTAAATGGAGAAATTTCATCATGAGCCAATTTCTCCATTTGCCAAAATGACTTCAAGAGTTGTCTGCTGGCGTCAGAAAGCGTCTGTATGTGGGAAAGGGATAACAAGTATACATATTGTGCAAGAAGAAGTTACAACTCTTTTGCATGAAACCATCGATATCAGCTGTGGTGGCGATTTGGGGTCTTAAAGCATTAGCATACAATGAAGACTTTGTTGAGCTTATGCAGACATACAGTCTCATCAGAATCTCCACTTTCTGCCTTTATGTTATATATACCTAAATGCATTTATAGACAAAAAGTTTAGAAGTGTTCCCTACAAATAGTATGTTAATGAAACTTTGAAAACATTTTTGAAAAGCTGAAATAGTAAATCATGTGAAAGTTTGTCTTTATCTACAGATTTCCAACCCGATCTACAAATAATAATTTTGTTTGAGCATGTACATATTCATGAAAGTCAAATACATCCCATTCATTTCTTAACCTTTGCCCACATACAAGGAATTTGAAGCAGACGACTAAGAAAAAATCTTAATAAAATAATGAAAAATCTCGGCAAATGTGCAAGTTTAATAAATGAGTACAATTGAAAAGTTTAAAAAGTTGAAAAGTGGCGAAATGAGAAATTGCTTGTTTTAGCAAGTTATTTTTTGTCACAATGTCTTTTAAAAATCATCTGCTGGAGGAATGTCAGAAAATGTCTGTATGTCTAAATGGGTTAAATGTTTTGGTTTAGTTTTGAACTTACCTGTAGTCATTCTCTTTCAAATATTCAATCACTGCAGGTCGTATTATGGGGATTCCCCCTAGACTGTGATTTCCTTGACCCGTGACGATAACAATATGCTTCCTAGCATCATCTGTAAGAAACAAATCAATTTATTAAGTTTTCCTTTGGAGAAATTTGTAAAAAGTAAACCCTTTCAAGCTAACTCTAACATTTTCGTTTAACTCAAACCATTTCCTGGAACGGATCTTTCTTATGGGAAAATTCTATCAGCAGTTCAGATTGCTTTATACCTGCTCTTTTCACTTTGTATGGTTTTTTCCCTGACTTGCTATTCAAAATAAACTCTTAAGTATACATGAATAACAAAGATGACAGTACATAATTGAACATGTCGATAAATAAAAGTAGTAAATGGGGTCCCTTTCAATTTCAAGTTATCCTTTTCCCGCAAGTAGACGCTTTCGGACGCCTCTACAGCAGGCAGATGACTTTTAAAAAACTTTGTGTAAAAAGAAAGAATTGCTCAAAACAAGCAATTCATCCTTTTGACACAATGTGTCCAACTCTATTCAATATGTATGTCTTCATTTAGAGAGATTTTCAAAGTCATCTGTTGCAACTTTGTTGTATGTTGGAAAGGGTTATAGCAGGACCACAGTAACTCGTTATAATATAATCCCCTTACTCCCTCTGGATAATCCCTTTCCCACATACAACCAATCTATAGCAGATGATTTTAAAAATGTCTATTACATCTCAAAAAAGTTAAAGTTTTGAATGGATAGAATTGAAAATATTGTGGTAAAAAGAGTAATCATGAGCAATTTCTCCAGTTGCCACAAGATTTTAAAAGTCCTCAGCTGCAAATGTGTCAAAATGCATCTGCAGGTGGGAAAGGGTTATATAGATAGATAGATATTTTATTATTGACATAAGCTAATTAATACAGCTTCTAGTCATATTACAAATTTAACAATAATTTACATGACATGTCACCTTTCAAATAAACAATAAGGAAAATGTTTATGGAAGAAAGATTGATAATATATAAACAATAAATTATATAAATACTGGTAAGGTTATACTAATCATTTTTTCAAATTGTTAATGTAATTAATTCTTGTTTCTAAAGCGTATTTAACATATTTGGCCAAATCAAACAAAAGTTTAGGACTTTTCCTTTGAAACAGTAAAACCATTTTGTGCATAGATGGACGTTATATAGTAAAATTTCCTTAAATATAAATTTCTGATACGGTCATATCTGTTGCAGACAAAAAGGAAATGAAACTCATCTTCTATGTCATTTTCATTACAAATTAAACATAGACGTAGGTTTCTGTCGACTCTATTTACACCATATTATTCCAGTTTCTATTCGCAATGCGTGAGAGGATAGTCGTATTCTTGAAATGTAAATTCTAAGTTGATTTGGCAAAATATTCATATAATGTTCGAGTGAATGTTCATTTTTAATATAAATGTATGTAGATAGAAGGCTAGATTTATGTACATCGTCATACCAATTATGTTTAAAAATGTCAATTAAACGACTTTTGAATGTGAAATGAAAAGTTTTTAAATTCATCTCATTTTGAGTATTCCATACATAACCAAATCCATTTTCTTCTAACAATTTCTTAACAATACTACACCAATTTGCATGACTATTTCTACAGTCTTCTAGTAATTTTTGATACAGAGTCTTAATAAGAATATTTTCCGATGCAATTATTTTTAACCAATATTTAATAATGCTTGAAAATCTGTTTATGTATAAAGGATAGCGGCCTAATTCACCATAAATAACTAGAGTACTAGTTGTAGTTTTAACACCTAAAAGTGTTTTACAAAAAATAAGATGAACCCTTTCAATTTCTTTAGACTTAGAGTGGCCCCATATCTCTCCCGTATATCCTAATATTGACCCAACGAAGGAATAAAATAACTGGCAACTAGTTTTAGCCGTAAAGTTAAACTTTATCAAATTAGCTAGGAGGACATTTAATGCTTTAATGCCTTTTCCATACAATGTCTTTTGGTTTAAAGAAAAATTACCAGTCTAATTAAAGACTGTCCCTAGGTAATTAAAATCGTTCAAAACTTCAACTTCTCTATTTTTATAAACCCAGTTCTCACTGTATTTAAGCGGTACCCTTTTTCTAAAAACGACTATTTTGGGTTTATCAGTATTCACCTCTAAACCCCACTTTGTACAATACTCGTGTAAACTGTTCAAACTTGTTTGCAGGTCATGTGGACTATTACCGAATAAAACCATATCATCTGCAAATAATAAAAGAATAAGAGTCATATCATTAATAGAGAGACCACATGATGAATTATTCTGTAAATAGAGTTCAAGATCGTCTATAAATAGTGAAAATAAAATTGGCGAAGTTATTTCCCCTTGCAATATATATACAACGTTTGTTTTTTGAAAAGGAAAAGCATGCGTCACATGATACCTCTTTTTTGGCTTGACATGATTTTGTTCAAAGCAGCTATCGCCTCCTCTTTGTTAAAGTCGTGAAGATCGAACTGTCCACCATACTTTAAACAATACTCAATCCTACAAAAAATCAGAGATATGTTATTCAGAGTTACAAACACAGGGTTTTAAAGAGACAGGACCTCTTGAAACCCTTTCCAACACCATTTTGACGTATCTGCAGCAGTTATTTTTTGAAAACATTGTGGCAGAAGGAGAAATTGTTCACATGTATTAGCATTTTCACCTTTTGCAACAATGTTTTCAACTCTTTTTAGTAATTAAACTCTCATAAAATTGAGATTATTCACATTTTTTCTCGAGACATTTTCAAAGTTGTTTTCTACAGATTTGTTGTATGTGATACAGGGTTAAATACACACAGCACCAGGTTATATTGAGTAATAATATTATAGAACATATCGGGGTTTACCTCGAAACGTAAGTCCCATTATTTATATTATCACGAACTTAAGGAAATTTAAGACGGCTGCTGGGGTTACTAAAATCATGTTACAAACAAATGTTTCAAATTATTTTTGTGTTGAAAAGAGGACTAAATTAATAAATGGGTAAGGCAAGGCTTTATCTATCATATAACTTTCATTAAGTGTTAGCAGGGTATTTCTTGGAATGCTAAGACTCACAAACTTGAGATAGACAAGGATATCACATCAGTGGATGCTCTAATTACATTGAATTGCTCGGAAATAATACATGTATACACTTCTGGAAAGACTACTAGTGTTGTTTTTTCTAATCACTACAACATTGAATTGCTAGGAATATAATATACGATTCTGGAAAGACTAGTGTTTTATCTAATGTTCATTTGGGGCCATTTTTCCTTTTTTCTTTGTTGGGGGAAGGTATTTCAAACTAGAACTATCACTGAAGATGATAAATACCCCCTAAACAGCACATTGACATAAACCATAGCTTAATTAGTAAAAGGACCATAACTCTGAAAATATCTTGCAATTGTAACCCCTTTAGGATATGCACATCTCCTCTTGGTATAAAAGCTTCATGTAAAATGTTATTGAATTCCACCCAGTGGTTTGTAAGAAATAGGCCGGACAAAATATGGCCTCCGGCCGACCGACCGACAGACAGACAGACTGCCCGACACAGTGACTCCAATATACGCCCTCTTCTTCGAAGGGGGTATACTAATTAAGCTAGAATCAAAATAGATGGTAGATGACACAGCCACAAGGGTTCACAGAATAAGTTGTGTCACCTACCAGTATGTCAGTAAGTGTTGGTGTGACAGACACCGGAGATGTGATCCCTGCGAATCTCCCTGCAAAAGTAGGCAACACCAAGACATGAAGCATTGATCTGGATAAGGAGCATATTACATTCTTAAATCCTTATTAAAATTTTGTCACTCAAACCCTATAGTGTGGGTACTCAACAAATATCGTCTTCATGAGACAATTCTTCTGAGTACTGACATGATTTCGTTAACCCTTTCCCCACATACAACAAATCTGCAGCAGACGACTTTGAAAACATCTAGGCTAAAACATGGAAAATCCCCTTAAATGAAGGTATAATTATTGAAAAAAGTTGTCAAAAGGAGAAATTGCTCGTTTTGAGCTATTTCTTCTTTTCTCACATTGTTTTTAAAAGCCATCTGCTGCAAATGCATCAGAAAGCGTCTATACGTTGGAAAGCCCTAAGTAATAACTAGTAAGAGAGATATTAGTTGGAAAGGACCAGTTTACTCATCCGTATCTAGTACTCTGACGATGTATATCTTACCTTTCAGCCTGCCACTTCTTTCTCTCATATGCATACTTTTCTTTCTTTGTATAGCGACACTCCTAGGAACATAACAATAATTGATAACAGACCTCTTAATAAGGTGAGTCCTTCAAATACCAAAACTCTTATTTGACATTCAAACCCTATATTGTTGGTACTCTAAAGAGTCGCCTCAGTGAGATTAATCTTTTGAGTGACCCATAATATAGGGTTTGAGTGAGTCATAAGAGAAATAATGATGGTAAAAGACCAGTTCACTGCTCCTTATCTAGTCCTCTGACATAACATTTAGAACTATATATTTCACATTGATTTTAATCACTCTATTTAACCCTCTCCCACCTGCAGACGCATTTTGATGGATCTGCATCATGAGCATTTTCTCCTTTCAGAATGATCTCAGATGATGTTTTGTTTGATTGAGGTTTAACGCCATCAACACTTTTCAGTTATATCACAACGACAATTTAGTTATATCACTACGATAATTCAATTACTCATGATCCCTGGGTAAACAAACCAGAACTAGTTTAGGAAATGTGCCTTGCCCAAGGGCACTCCACCATGACTGGTAATCTCAGATGAACACACAATGGTAAATTTCAAAGCCACCTCCCTTCACACACAAATTTAGAGGAAACATTTTAATTGTTTGAATAAGGCATAATGCTCAATATTGAGTACTAAATTCTTTCCCCACACAGTTTTCAAAAGTCTTTTGATTAAGAGATGTCAAAAAATGTCTGTTTTAGGTGAAATTCTTGTTGCAAATTTAACACAAACCTGTTTATCTTGTGCACAAACCCAGTCACCGTCATAATCTTGGTCTGCTCCTTGGTAGTCCTTGAGACGTGTAAAGAAAATAATAATAGAAATTTCAGAAATAAAGAGGCTAGATTTCAACAAAGCAGACTGTCAAGTCCATATTTTAGTAATTAGATTAAAACGGAAGATATATATGGTCAAAGTTGTGTGATTTAAAATGTCAAGCTTTTTATCCAAACAATCACGATAAAGCAAACCGAGCTGTGACGTCATGACACGGGTAGCTATCCCCGGTTTGTTCCCGGAACGTCAACTCGTTCCGCTTAACACCTTTCACTAATCCGGGATTAGGGGGTACCTAAAAGGATATAGAACTATTCATACCATAAATCAATTTATTTGATTTTAAGGATGCACGCATTAAATGCATTTTAATAAAGAATAACTTATTAACAGTATTAATTAAGTTCATACCGTAAATTTATCTGCAGGATAGACGGTAATTGATCAGAATAATTACAATTTAAATGCATGTTACAATTAAGTTGTTTTCTTTTAATCGTTAAGGTATTGTTGTCTAGTCGTACGTAATTAAAACTGTCAAGGTCTCTGTGGAAAAAATTAATTAAAAACTGTGCTTTTTGATATTTTTTCTTTAAAACAAAAATAAACTGTTCTGTTACTTAATTGATGTTAATTTAGTTCAAATTTAGTTCAAACCATGCTTGCGGATAAATGAAATGATGAAACAATCCAACACTCAATTAGTCATATTCAATCATGGCAAACGCATAGCTGAACGTTCAGTATATCATCAACAGAAAAGGGGGTCATAACTTGACATTTGACGGATACATTTATCGCGTAAACCGTAGAAGAGAAGACAAGGTGTTCTGGAGATGTGTCGAACGAGGTTGCCAAGCTTTCCTGTCTACATTCAACGACATACCGACAGGATTCGGGAGACAAAACCATAACCACCCTGCAGACCACTCGAACGTCGTTGCCAAAGAGATCATGAGCAAGATATCTCGGCGCTGCGCAGAAGAAATATGACCAATTCCAGCAAATTTTACAGAAGAGCTGACCAAACTCAGAGACAACGAATGGGATGACACCTGCATTATTTAATTTTAAAAAAATCAGTTTGCACAAATGTTTTAAATTTCGCATGTATATATTTCTTGTTTATGCATAAATAAAATTTAAATTTCGCGTTCTTAGGAAAATCTGCATCAGTCTTATTTATAATATGTCACCTATTTACCCTCTAATGGTCCCCCCGATCCGCTCTACCGACGAGCTAGGGATTAAATCGAGTCGACGTTCCGGGAACACACCCTATCCCCTACGTCCAATCAATGGTATAGGGGCATATGTAAGTTGAAAATATATGGCATAGATACTATCGACAAACATTGTTGAAACAATAAACAAATACCTTTTAAACAAACCAAACCAAAAATGTGTGAAGCAACCCATACTGCCTGCCAATAACATATACCTTTTTTTTAATCAAAGTTTGACCCTTTTCTTGTATAAACAAAATAAATCAGGAAGGACAAAAGATTGACAAAATACCGAACAGCGACCCTTAATTAAAATATTTCCAGTTCAGAAATCACTAAAGATCCACAGTGTATATTGTAATCATGCTGATAAATAAAAGACAATCGAAAGCATGCTAGAGTTATGTTTCTTTTTGAACTGCACATCTGTAGCTCTGCGTTCCCAATACACCAAGTCTTAAATTGATACATTGGAGATCTATTGAGACAATAACCGAAGAAATGAAAACATGAGTTTATACCTAAAAAACCAGATCAGATTTGTGTTCAAAATATTGTATCGATCTCTTAATCCCAATGTATACGTGTGACGACTATGAAATGGATCCGCAAAACAGAAACAAAGTTTTGACCAATTAATGCAAACCATAACGGACAGATGGACAGATGGATGAACACAAAGACGGACAGACAGTCAGTCGCTCCGGACAAAGTACACAGCTTGGGGAAGCATTCATTAACGAACAAGGGTTTTGATTGATTGGGTTTAACGCCGTTTTTAACAATTTCTCAGTTATATCACGGCGGCCAGTTCACCTACTCATGCATTTCCTGGTTTCCTCACACCAGTACTCCACACAACAATCTGACAAAAGTCAATGCGACATGCGTCATTCGTCTTTCACCAATGGGCTAAGTCTATGTGGAAAAGCAGCCAGTTGCTTGGGAAGATTGTTGTGTGGAGTACTGGTGTGAGGAAACCAGGAAATGCATGAGTATGTGAACTGGCCGCCGTGGTATTACTGAGGACATTTTGAAAGACGGTGTTAACCCCTATCAATCAATGTTAAAATTAAATTATCTCTAATTTGTAGATTCAATTTCTATTTCCTATTTTGAATAGTGATGTAAACATTGTGGAAAAAGACAAACTTACTGATTATCATTCATATGTTAAGGTGAGTCAAATTTGTCTAAAAGGGGCAAAGGTTAAAATAATAACTGTAGACAAATGTGTTCGTTATGTAGGTTATAGGAAAAAAAAGATTATTGTTCCAAAGCATTGTTAGGAAAGGAGAAATTGCTCATTGTCAGCAATTGCTCCGTTTGCAAATACACTTTCAACATTCGTATGTAACTAAGTAGCTATACCGGAAACGGTTCAACCCTTTCCTGCTTACAGTCGCGTGTTGACGCATGTGCAGCAGACGGTTGCAGAATTGTTTATCGTGATCCATTTCCTCTATTTCCACAAAGGTGTCAACTATATATTTTTCCCCTTGATGTAAAGCAAAATTGCTCGTTATCATTCATCTTCCACAAAGGTTTCAACTATATATTTTTCCCCTTGATGTAAGGCAAAATTGCTAGTTATCATTCATCTCTAGCATGTTATTCAAAATGTGTCGAGTAAAAGAATGTCCATAGTAAAACGTTCATATATAAAAATAATTAATTTAAAACGTGTATGAAAGCATTGTGTGAAAAGGAGGAATTGCTCATTGTCAGCAATAGCTCCATTTTCAACAATATTTTTAATATTCGAACTGTTATAGTATCACGGAAAGGGTTCAGCTTCCATGGGGAGGATGTAACCATTTTCCGCTTACAGACGCATGTGCAGCAGACAACAATCGAAAACATTGTGAAAAAAGGAGAAATTGCTTATCGTAGGCAATTTCTACTTTTGCCAAGATGGTTTCAACTCCTTTCAATAATTGTATTTACAGTGATTTGCACATTTCTCTACCTATATAAGTCGACTGTTGTAAACTAATGGGGTCACAGCACGGTCGACGTTACCTAACACCACTGATATTGAGGTCAATCATAGTTCAGAGTGTGTTTCACGCGTTGGAACTATTTTGTCTCATTAATTAATGCAAGCGGAGGATTGTTCGTGATTCGGTCGAACCAATGACATCGTTGAAAAGGCAGATTATAACCAATCAAAACTCGATTTCGGCGTATGTATACACATTTGGACTGTGGTTGCAGCTTTAATCCGACTTTTCGAAAGCAGCATGAGTACGGTATAGTGGCGACACGCCCCTATCCCAAAAATGGCTAGGTATTCAAAATCCCCTAGGTGTAAAATACAGGGTACTCAAAATCCCCTAGATAATATTTTCAGGGTACACAAAATCCCCTAGACAGAAAGTTGAAGGTAGTCAAAATCCCCTGATCTAGCTCTGCTCTGTTCAACTTAACAGACTATGCCAAATCAACAACCTACATTTTCATCTTCAGACTTCACATAACTGTAGCACAAGAATAGCACACTTGGATAACTCTTAAACTGCTTTTAATGCACATTCTACAATAAATAAAGTTAGAACTGGTTAAATATAAAAATATACCTATTTCAATCACATAACATAAAACGGAGCAAGCAGTATAGATCCAGATAAGAGGGAAAATGAACCCTCTGATTAGATTTATATGTTGCTGATGAACCAATTATCATTTAGTAATATAGCACTGCAGGTTAAGGGTTACAATCGCAAATCACAAACAATGTCACTTCATCTGATACGTATAGCATTCCCAATGGCACTCACAAATTCCTCAAGGGACTTGATTCCAATCACATACTACACACACAGACACTTCAGCCTCTGCTGATGAGCCGTAGTGGCCCTTTTCACACGTTTTTTCACTGGTTCACCACGGTCATTACGAATGATGTCGGCTGCCATCATGGAACAATAATTTACCACATGTATATTATACGCAATATATATCATTATTAGCCATTACATCTTCGTATAAGCTTACCCTTGATAGAGAAGTTTAAGTTTACCTTTATTACCAGTGCTGAACTCCATTTGAAACCATAAGACACTTGGTTATTACATTAGTGTAACGGTTTGTTTGGAAAATTGCAAATAAAGTTAGAGTTACAAATTGCAGATATAGTAAATATAGATCTTCAATTATTGAAAGCGGTAAACAAAGGACATCCTAAGGTAGTGCTTAATTATATCATAGTAATTATGATTAGCACAATCAATAATTTTGTGACAAACAGATGGATTAATAAAATTAAACTTATTGTTATTATTTAAAGAAATTATCACTTTAAGGCAATTATTAGCCATTACATTTTCGTATAAGCTTACCCTTCATAGAGAAGTTTAAGTTTACCTTTATTACCAGTGCTGAACTCCATTTGAAACCATAAGATACTTGGTTATTATATGAGGAATAAATACAGTAAAACAAGAATTTTTGTTTGAGATATTTATTCCATTAACCTAAATGTGATATTTTAAAGTCCCGTGCTACCGAAACATCGGACAAATGTGGTATCGAACATGTTTTGCATGGTACTCATTACATTATTTCGTTGCCATTTACGAATGCTTTAAACCATTACACTACATAGACATTCATAACACAATGGGAAGAGTAGCTAGGATACCGCTCAAAACTATTTTCAAAAATCTGTTAGTATACTATGGGGTCTGCATCTACACTGTACAGAAATTCCAACTTGTACCATTTCACAGGTTCAGGTATCCCTTTACCATTTTCATATATTCTTTGGTATGTATCGACTGCGGTTCGAACTCTGGTATCCCGTTACCAATGCGAACGCTCTAACCATTACTCTATAGAGAGACGGTCATATCAACATAGGAAGAGCGGTATTCTAGCTGTGAAATATGTATGGAAATTGAGAAAAAAACTAATTAATTTTGAACAATTTCTTCTTTATTCCTTTCATTATTATCAGCACCGTCTACCGCGGAAGCATATGAACCGTCTCGCGAGAAAACCAACAGTATGGCCTCTGCGTAATGTATCGATCCAGATCAGCCTGCTCAGACTGATCCGGACGACACATTCCGTCTCAGGGGTATAGATGTATAGAGTAATGATTCCTGAAACAGAAATCCACAAGAGGCGAAAATTGTCTATCCGGGTAAGCCTGCGCGGCATGCTTGGGCTGATCCTGGTCGATACTTTATGCAGAGTCCACAATGTTGGTTTTCTCGCGGGACGGCTCATATTACGTCGACCGATTTACTGGAAGAGCTTAGCGTAAATACTATGAATCGAGGGGTAGTTTCATGCCGTTGCCGTTCTGTTTGAAATTAGGCATATATTTCAAATAAGTGTGGTGTACATGTATACCTTATAAATAAGTGTGCTGTACGTGTATACCTTATAAATTCACAGGATGGAAAATCCTTGTAAATTAAAGTATAGTTACAATGTTCGCTCAGGTTTTCCAAAATGTGAGCATAAACATCATTAATGCCCTTTTCATCTACATTGAGGAGACAAAGACAACAGAGACATACTAGTAGGTAGCCTGAGCACGATGTGTCGCGGAGATGAACTATTTAGATCATTTGAACATTGTCTGTCTGTCCGTTCACATTTCCCTATAACAACACGCCTCTTATATCAATTAACGAAATTCTATTTAATTTCACTGGAATGCTGCTTATGTGGTCCTCTTTCAAAGATGTTAAAATAATGTTATTCCGTGTATAACTATGGTTGCTGCGGCATCAGAAGAAGGGACAATGGCATGATTTAAAATAAAAATGCACAAAGTTTCATTAGGTGACCCTCTACCAATGTCGTTCATCAGTGTATGGAAAGCCATCTGACCTACATGCGGCAATGCATTTATTAGAATCATTAAGGTTTGGACAAACTTATAAGAAGTCCACAAAAGAAACATTAAAGTGGAATTATTTTAAATCGGGCCAATATTTAATGACAAGAAGATTTATAATGTGTTTAATTGGCAACCAGTTATGCTATACAGCGAATGAAATTATGAGTCCAAACTAAAAGGAGAACATGCAATGTACATCAATGCCAAATTCCACCAACTTCCAGCCTGTCGTTTCGAAGGAGATAATGTGTAGCCCTTGACTGCAGGAACCGACTATGAAAAACCTGGGCCACTAGTATAGAGCCAGGCCTATCTGTGCATCCGCGCCGTCTAACCAGGCGTAAACAGACAAGCTGCTGAACTCAACATTTCATCTTGATATTTCTAAAATTGGCTATGAACTCTCGTTCAAATGCAAAGATAAACAAGTTCATTTAAAAATGTCATCATTGAAAGGGATAACGGTTGACCTGCGATATGTTTCAATATGCTGTCCGTCATACTTTTTGCTTTAATAATCTGCCTCCTCATTTTCAATAACATTAATTTGTTGATTGACGACTGATTCAAACAAATTGTACTCAACTTCAAAATAATAGTAATGCTTTTTCATAAGTAAACACTGGATAGATTGACTTAGTACATTAAGCAACACAACACTTTGTCGATGATAGAGCTCACATAGACACTCACACTTTGCTTCTATTCCAGAGTTAAAACGAGTTTACATGTGAGAGTGATATTGACTTCAGAATGACAATGACGCAATATGTTGATACAATATGGGCATATTTCCATCATTAAATATGATTTTCACATCCAACATGCTAACCTCTGACAATGTCGCATCTAGACTAGTAAAATGCATTTTATTGTTTTGTATTGTATTGTAACTGCATTAGCTTTGCTGTGATAGCCATTATTATAATATCAATGTCATTGTTCACTCTTTTGTTGTTGCTGTTGTTGTTGTTTTGGGTGCATGGTGAAATGTTGATTTATTTTTTTAATTATTTGTGCCCATCCATGGGAAGAGATACAGGTTGACCTTTGGCTTTTTTTAACAATGTAGATCCGTATCAGCCTGTGCATCTTAATACTCGGATCAAGATCTACACTGTTTGCATATCACTTGCCAGACACAACAACAAAAGCACGTCTTCTTTCCGGAAATTGTACTTGTCGCATGGACTTGCTCAATGTAATGTATAGTAAGCACTGAGATATAAAGCGGTGACTTGTTACCTAGGTCTTTGTTATTCTTGCTTTTCGTTATGAAACACATTACATATAGTGGAATCGCAATCCCTCGATCTCAGTGGGACGAATAAATTACTTCAAGTTATCAAAGTGTTCGAGAGATCGTTGTTATTATGCGTAACTCATATTTTCAGTTTAGTATTTCCGTTTTTTCTGCATATTACGAAAAGCAAGCCACTGATACAATCATATCAAGAAAACAATACAGCAGAAGTTCTGATTGCTCTTATATTTTAAAAAAATCCAGATTCGTTCCAGGAAATGGTTCGGGTAAAACTATGTAATCTGTTATCTCCATGTTCGAGTTATCACGAGTCCACTGTATTGAATCGATCATAGCACAATCCTTACGTAATTGAGATTCAAGTATTTAAAATTATATTTTCCCTAATGTTACCTCTTGTTGTTATACTTTTTGAACAAATTACAACATAAAACACATCTGCAGCAGACGACTTTGTAAATATTTAATCCACAAATATGAAAAATCTTTGTAAATTAAAGTATTGTTATTGAATTAGAGTTGAAATCATTTCGGACAAAGAATCAATTGCAGATTATGAGCAATTTCACATTTTGCCACAATGTTTGCAAACGTCGTCTGCTGTATACGCGTCGATATTCGACTGCATGTGGTAACTGGTTAAAACCCGTCGGTGCATTGAAACAATGGTGGATCGATGGTGTCTTGACTCTATTATGATGTGTAAGTCCTAGCCAGATGGGGTATATAATGATGTGGCATTGGTCTAAAAGCTCTAACTGTCGTTGGTCCACAACCTTCCATAACATGGCTAATTCTGCGTCTAAGTCGTCGTCCTTGTCTTCTTGTTGGTCAACCGATGGTTGGAATTTGGATTTTGTTGTAGTCGTGTCGTTGGTAAAACATGTTTTCAGGTTTTCTCTTTTTGTTTGGAATGTCTATGGGAGCCCCTGGATATATCTTCAAAGAACAATCAAGCGAATCTTTATGCAAAAAAAAACCCGCCAACCTTTACGATTATACTGCTATACGCGACTTAAAACGCCATTTGCTCAACCTGCTACAAAATGCGACTTTGAATGACATTTACGATTAATGTAGACAAAATCAGTCTGAAAATGCATATGTGTCTATGTATACACTTTTCGCGATTCATTGATGATTTTGACCTCCTTAGTGATGTATTGGTAGACCGTCATCGTCGACTGCATGTGTCTGCATATGGAACGGTTAACGGACCATGAAATCATAGTGTATTCAGAATATCGGTTATGTAGCTTGGTCATAACGCTTTGCTCCGATGTGTCTGTAACCCCTGTCTACGTACATGTATTCACAGTAGTACATAAATGATGTCCACAAATGATGTACCATGGAGACAAGGGAACCAGACAATACTCAGATATATGTTGACTAAGTGTTGATGAAACATGACGTGTTACCTTTGTATCTATTTCCACCATAATGCTCTAATCATTACAGGGCCAGATTTGAACATTTTCGAGATTGCTTCCAGGTCATTGTCTCGTGTTATCGACCTTGGTCGCTTCTTTAGTGGAAGAGAATTTTTACTGTACCGGGTTGCTAGGCTGATCCACTTGGCTTGACAGTCTATTGTTGTGTCATCCTTAATAGTGGGGTTTTCATAGTTATCTTGAAGGGTATGTTTACTTTCAAGGTTGATACAAAAATGGTCGTGAAAACACACATAAAAAGTGTAATAAGCCATTATTATCCATTTCAATTCAGCACAATTTGTTAGATGTGTGGCGTATTTTAAATCCAAATAAATTACAGTATACGTGGCATTCTAACACAAAGCCACCCATTTTTTGTAGACTTGATTATTTTCTGGTTTCAGAAGATCTTTTAAATAAATGTATTAAATGTAAAATCGTACATGGTTATAAATCGGACCATTCAATAGTAAATATAGGTTTTGATTTTATACAACAACCAAGAGGTCCAGGATATTTTAAATTAAACAATACTCTTATATTGGAAAAAGAATACCAAGAAAAAATAAAATATTTTAGAAATAGTCAACATAAATAAAAATGCTAATCCTAACACATTATGGGAACTGATAATGGGAACTATAAGGAATTAAACTATAAAATATGCTTCAACAAAAAATAAAATTCAAAACAAAAAAGAAAAACAATTGACAACTGAAATAAGTAATTTAGAAAAAGATATTGTAACATCATTAGAAGCAACCACCTTAGAAGAAATAACAAACAAATTAAAAAAAAAAGAAAAAAGAACTAAATGAGATTATTGAAACAAAAATTAATGGAATAATATTACGATCTAATTGTCAAAACATTGAAAATAACGAAACACATACAAAATACTTTTCTAGTTTGAAAAAAAAGCAGGCAGAGAAAAAAGTAATTTCAAAACTAAATATTAATAACCGCATTATTACTGATATAAATGATATTTTAAATGCTCAATTAACTTTTTACAGTAAATTATACAAAAAACGTGAAACACAAGAGTCGGAACACTTTTTTTTAATAATACAACTAAAAAAATAAATGAAATAGACAAAACAAAATGTGAAGGTATTTTAAATGAATATGAATGTTATATTAGTTTAAAAAATATGCAAAACAATAAAAGTCCTGGTTCTGATGGTTTAACCACAGAATTTTATAAAGTCTTTTGGAATGATATTAAAATGTACTTAATTAAATCTCTAAATCATTCACTACAAATAGGAGAAATGACAGAATTACAAAAACAAGGTATTATCACTCTTCTTCCAAAACCTGGAAAAGATATAAAGGACCTTAATTATCGGAGACAAATAAGTCTTTTGAATGTAGACTACAAGATCGCTACTAAAGCTATTGCTAATAGGCTAAAACCCACTTTAAACTCTATTATTAGTCTAGCATAAACTGGATTTATAAAAGGCCGCTATATAGGTGGGAACATCCGATTATTGTATGAAGTTTTAGATTTTATAGATGAAAATGACTTACCTTCTCTTCTATTTTTTTCTGATTTCGAGAAAGCTTTCGATAGCTTATATCATGAATTTATATTTCGAAGTTTAAAACACTTTAATTTTGGAGATTCAATTATCAGTTGGATTAAACTTTTTTACTCAGACTCGAAAACTTATTGTTATTATTTAAAGAAATTATCACTTTAGGCAATTATTAACTTAATTCTTTATCACCTGTGACTTAATACCAATCAGTGGGGTTTTGGTCTTCTCTACATTTTCAATCAGAACAGTTTTGTATACACTTTGTTTTATTAGGTATTGGGTCTAGACCGAAAACGTACAGAAGGGAAATAATTTATGTTTTATAAGGGTATCGCAGACCCTGATCAGAGCCCTCTAAAAAATAGACTCAGATCAGAGAGCTCATCTATCACATGTATACATTATTAACCATTGCATTTGTAAAACAGACTTCTATGCACACAGTATAGACAGTATAGACCAAAAACGTGCAGACCTTGATCAGAGCCCTCTGTTCTGGGTCTAGACTGCATACACAAGCAGTATAGACTCAGATCAGAAGGCTCATTTACCACATATATATTCTACGCAAAAAGTAAAGACTCGGATCAGAGGGCTCATCTATCACATGTATATCATTATTAACCATTGCATTTGTGAAACAGACTTCTATGCAACCAGTACAGACCAAAAACATACAGAAGGGAAATAATTTATGTTTTATTAGGGTATTGCAGACCCTGATCAGAGACCTCTGTTCTGGATCTAGACTGCATACACAAGCAGTATAGACTCAGATCAGAAGGATCATTTACCATATATATATTCTACACAATCAGTATAGACTCGGATCAGAGGGCTCATATATCACATGTATATCATTATTAACCATTGCATTTGTGAAACAGACTTCTATGCAAACAGTATAGACCAAAAACATACAGAAGGGAAATAATTTATGTTTTATAAGGGTATTGCAGACCCTGATCAGAGCCCTATGCTCTGAGTCTAGACTGCATACACAAGCAGTATAGACTCAGATCAGAGGGCTCATTTACCACATTTACAAAAGCTCTTACTGGAGTCTAATCTTTTTACATTCTGTTGACAAAGGCAGGAAAAGGATTTTATATTAAGTAATACCGGTAGGTTCAGTTACTGAAAGTTGGAATTATCAAAGGATAAATTAAAGAACATGTAAACAGTAAAAATAAAGTAGTACTTACCGACAGATCAGTGTTCAGAGTTCCTTTGAAAGGGTTGAAACATAAATAGGAAGGAAATCATTTCAATTCTAGGGAATTTTGACTACCTTGAACTTTCTGTAAAGGGGATTTTGAGTACCCTGAAAATATCATCTAGGGGATTTTGAGTACACTGAAAATATCATCTATGGGATTTTGAGTACCCTGTATTTTGACTACCTAGCCAGTTTTGGACCTAGGAGATTATGAGCTAGGGGATTTTGAGGTACACTCATTCCAGCCTGTACGAACAGACAGATAGTATATATTACTGTGAAGATTTGGTAGTTCGTGAAGAATTTTGACAGAATATTGTTTTATGGTGCACATATGTAATCCCAGGATGACAGACAATGAATGTTCTACTAATAGACATTTCACAAGATATATATAAAAAAAATGAATCTTAGCTTTTATAGTTGTGTTGTTATTTTAGGCTATTTACTCTATACTAGGAGTATGTCAACTATTAACAGATCTGCATCCATGGGATCTAATCCAAGTTCTTATGATAATAAGTCTTCCTTTTAAACATTTCTTAAACTAATGAGTGAACAGTATATGATCGGATCAAACTATGCGGATACCAAGAGTTATCTAAATCAATACTACGCCACAGACCTAAACTAACAGGTCTTTATTATACCCCCACAAACAAGTATATAGGAATCACCCTGTCCGTCTGTCTGTCTGTCCATATGTCTTGTAAGCGCAACTCCTCCTTAACGGCTCGACCGATTCTGATGAAACTTTAACGCAATGGGGGGTATCTTTGTGAGTTCACTCACAATTCTAGTTAATTCAGGTTTCTGGCTGCGCAAATGTTCTGTCATTCGATTTCCTGCTTAAGCACATATTTACTGAACGGCATTACATTTAGCTTCATGTCTATTAAGGGTCACGATCTCCCTCATATAGACAGATACCTTTTGACGCACCTGCAGCACAGGAAATTGGAAAACAGTGTAACAAGGAGAAATTACTCACAATGGGCAGTTTCTCATTTTGACACAGTATTATCTACATGATACAGTAATTGTAATTTCAATTATAAAGAGTTTGCATATTTCTACCCCGATATTTTAAAAGTCGACTTCTGTGGGAAAGAGTGAAACAGTTATTCGAATAAGTAGGCATACTTCAGTATTATTGTTCCGGCCGACTTCTGGTAGCTCAGTCGGTCTAGAGTTTGAGTTTAAAGCCAACATCGGCAAATATTATTCCCGTAAGAGTAATGATTCATGTGGCCAGTTGCTTGGTAATACTGTTATGTTGAGTACTGGTGTTAGGAGCATGGGCATGTGAACTGTTTGTCTGTATCGAACATTAAAGTAGTATTGACACTTTGATTGATATAGTCTTGTGTAATTAATATTATAACGACAGCAGGTTACATAATAAACCCATTAGCACGAGAAATGCATAGTTTACCAACTAAGCGGGTTCGGGTCTAATGAAATATGATGCCCTTTTGACCTATATATGCAAGTTACTTGAAATATGTGATCTATTTTAATTTGAAGCTCTTCCTACTTTTGACGCATCTGCAGCAGACGACTTTTGTAAATATTGTAGCAAGATACTGAGCAATAACTAAATTTTGCCACAATATTTTCAACTCCATTCAATTATTATTCTTTCAGTTATAGAGATTAGTTTTCAAAGTCGTCTGCTACTGATGTGTTGTATGTGGGAAAGTGTTAATTGTTGGGCGGCGCAAATACGACAAACGGGGGGGGGGGGGGGTGGGGGGGGGGGAGGGGGTGGTTAATATATATACGTAATCATTTCCTGTCACGTTGAATGCTATATGGCTTGCTTATTGATCATAGCTATCAAGTTCTCTTATTTCACTCCCTTTCAAAACAAAATTATTCTAACAATTTGAAATCATCATTATACAATCCTATTTCAGTCAAGTAGCTCCAGTTTTTGTTCCATGACACAATAGTGTGTATGTGCGTATATTTCTGTCATTTAATTTCAGACAATCAACCATCAAATTGAAAAGTTCCTCTGGATAATAAAGGGTTTGTGTGAATGCTTACGAGATTTTTTATATTTAAATCTATAGAACAAAATAATTAAATTTGATTCATTTACATTGTTGTTGTATTACATGTATGCACGAAGTTAAAACAGGGAATACATTCTTAGATTTTGAATAAGTAGCATGATATTTGTTATAGGTCCATAGGCTGGATTTATAATTTAGTTAAAACATAAATATATGGTAACCTTCTTCGGTACTATTTGCTTGCTAGGTCTGGTTATAAATATGTGACATTTGATGTTACCGTTTTTATTCCTACAAATTACTAAGTAAGCTATAGAACTCAAAACAATATATTGATTATACCAGAGACATATATATATTTCTATGTAGGTCTCTGATTATACTACAAACGTTCAGGTCTGTATCAATATTCTGATTCGAGTGTATATCAAAATCCACATGGTCAAGATCCACATGGGTAAAAATTTACCTAGTAGTCAAAATCCCCATGGCAAAAAGGACAGGGTATCAAAATCCACATGTTGGGTAGTCAAAATCTCCATGGCTAAAATGTCAGGGTATGGGTAGCATAATCCCCGTACTCAGTTATTGTTTAATCTCATTTTGTTATTTGGTCTTTGTCATTAGGTGACAGCAAAGGTGTAGGGTAATTAGTACCATTAGAACACAGGACCTGGTAATCAACAGAATAGAAGGGCCATATGCTAATATAAGCGAAATAAAAGACAAATGACACAATGAGCAATTTTAATAATTTTAATTCATATATATGCATTCTATTTGGCTGAACTCCAAATTATAGATAATAAAGATTGATTGATTGATTGGAGTTTAACGCCGTTTTCAACAATTTCTCAGTTATATCACGGCGGCCAGTTCACCTACTCATGCATTTCCTGGTTTTCTCACACCAGTACTCCACACAACAATCTTCCCAAGCAACTGGCTACTTTTCCAAATAGACTTAGCCCATTGGTGGAAGACGAATGTCGCATTGACTTTTGTCAATCGTCGGAAAGAAAGTTGGCCAAGCCGGGATTTGAACACACAACCCCTGGATTGACAGCCCGCGTCGCTACCGACTGAGCTACCGGGGCTCGGCAGATAATAAAGAAAAGTTTAAACTCTTTATGGTAAATATAAGAATCATAAATGTGGGATGAATCAGAGAAACAAATTCACTTTCCAATACAATAACCATCTAAATCCATATATTTTATAGTCTTCCTTTTAACGGGCTATTTCTACAAGTTTTGCATCATTTACTGCCAGAATAGTTTTGAAACATTTATTACTTATATTGTTGTCACTATTAACAACATTTGCAAAAATGTCCAACATTTCAAAATGTTGACATGATTATTAAAAGTAATTATTATACTAGATTCTAAGCCATTATGCAATGAACTTAATTAAGGAGCAATCATGCAATGCATCTAATTTAGGGGTATTCAGTGGCATGATTATTTAAATGGTATCTATCATTGGGATTTTGACTGCCCTGTCATTTTGGCCATGGGGATTTTGAATACCCTGTCATTTTTGCCATGGGGATTTTGACTACTAGGCAAATTTTAACCCATGGGGATTTTTGTAATGTGGATTTTGACTACTAGGCAAATATCATAGACCCTGATGAATACAACCTACAGAGATAATATTCGCGCAAACGCAGTGAAAAATGTAATAAAAAGCTATTTGAACAAAACTTATTAACCAAAAATTATACTGGTGTAGGAATGCTTCGAATTTAGCACAAGGAGATATTTAGACCTTCCAGTCTGACCACATATCGGTATTTCTCTTTGTCCATACTAAGTATATTAATTTCAGGTAAATGACATCCATTTTACACTCTGTATACATGTGTAAGTTTTACAGATTAAAAAAAAGAAGACAAAACCGTTATATTAATTTTAATATATGTTCATCTTTAGTTAAGCGAAATTTATACTGTATCTAGTCCAAACAGTAAAATAGTTAACCCTTCTACTGAATTGGTTACCTGCCTCATACCCTTAATTATTTCGATAGTATCTCAAACCGGGAACCAAAAGAAGGCGCGTTAAATGTAGTCTGGTTCCTTACATCCTATGATATATTACGCAGTAATTAGATGAAGAAGCCACAGCTCGTATTCACCAAACCTTTCAATTTAAATGTTTGACTAAATCTAAATCTTAATATTTAGTCCACTTTTTGGATTCCCGGCGATTTAGATTCAGTCCGTATTCACCAACGCGTTTTAAACAGATCTCAAATAAGTCCAGTTTGTAAATGTCGAAAGCGGCCGCGCACCGACTCTGGTTAGGAGCTAAATTAAAGACAGTACCATTCATCTGTAGTCTATTTATAGATTTTCATTTTTATCGTAATTTCACATAGATGGCAGCTCAATTGTTCAATCATCCCAACTTTCATTTGCTTTGTTTTTAATAATCTGACTTTCATGTTCAGTATAATGTCTTCCTTTCTTTCTATGTTGCGTGACGAAAACTTCGTCAGTCGCTCTTCTAATAGTTTTTATTTGTCGTTTTTGATCAGCTGTCATTTCATTCATTCATGCATTTTGTTTTTCGCGAATATCGCTGGAAGTTTCGTCTATGATTGCACATACTTGATTAAAAGTTGACTTTGAGTACAATTGTCATCGCAAAATGCAGACATGAAAAGATTTAAACCACAGAAATATCGGTTTCAAGATAAATATCGCCGTCTAGTTGATTCGTTCCTTTTCGCTGTTTGCAGTGTCACTTTCATGAATATCGCGGTAAACACGATTTCGGTGTATTATGCCTAGCCGACAACATGTTTTATCACAGATGCGATGTAAACTTCCAGAAAACTTAAATGAAATGAAATATTCTGGTTCTTACAAATAAAGTGTGATCGGATTAACAGAACTGTATTTAACTCATCACTGTAAATGTGGACAACATTTCAACTTTTGTCACAATGTTTTCAAAAGTCGTCTGCTGTAGCAGCTTTAAAATGCATATGTTGTTAGGAAATGGTTAACAACATATTGACTTTACCCACCCATTGAATTGTACATTGATTGTTTCATTAAAAAACTAAAACTTACCAGTGTAAAATTGGCCGCTTTAGGATTAATGTTGACTGTACGAACATTGTAGTCGTGCCCACATTGTCGCTCTTGTCAGTCTTTCTAATTACGAGAACTTTAAAATACGTTTCCTTGAATTTCTGAATGCTAATCACGACACGTTCACTCAAGATTGTGCGTTTGTAGTCCAACAGCTTTGATTTTCAGTTGCTCCATTTGCCACAATAATTTAATCACTTTGTAATTATCTTACTACCATTTATAGAGATTTTCTATGTTTTGTACTTGATGATTACAAAGTCTGTCAGGTTAAACATCATTGAAATCATTGTGGCAAAAGGAGAACTTGCTCATGATGAGCAATATTTGCATTTGCCACAATCATTTTAAACACTTTTCAATTATCATACGATTATTTATATTTTGTACTTGATAATTTCAAAGTCGTCTGCTGCAGATTTGTTTTATGTGGGAAATGGTTAAAAAACCCTTATCCACTATCATGACTTACCGATAAACCAAAAACAGATTTACTGTGTGTCAGCATTATTTGACAACACATTATCATAACAGGGGGTGTGCTCAATACAAATAGTTGATTGTTTTTGGTACAAATTGTAATTTATCATAACCTATTTTCCATTTATCTTTAGTATTATATGTCACTTTTCATGATCAGTATAACTCTAATTCATCTCATTCAATTAAAACACAAACCCTGCCAGTTTAAACATCCTACATAAAACTTATATCTTCAAATATCGATATCAGCATTACGGACTACAGATTTTTTTTTTTCTAATGTTTGTGGATTTAAAAGTTCGTTTTCCTCATTTCTACATGTGTAACGAAATATTGCGGCTTCTCTTTGATGCTTTGCGTCAAACATTCGTCTTGTTTTTTATGTATTACACGCTTAAAATCTCTTCAAGTTATATAATGAGTAGTGTTATCTAGGAAGTAATTGTCTGGGAACCCGAATTTGTCACGTGACAAAAAAAATCGATTTCGCCTCGCGGTTGCGGTAAGTTTTAAGCCTTGTAAAAGCATACAAACAAAGAGTTGTTCTTTTTTCTCAATGATGAATGGATTTTTTTCTATGCCTAATTTCAGATTCGTGCAGTATTTACGACATGTTGAAAGGGTTGCAGTGCCACTTAAACCTTTATCACATACTGATCCTTAGCAATTTCAGCTTTTGCCACAATGTTTTCAACCCAATTCAATATGATACTTTCATTTAAAGACATTTTCGGTAGTATTTCCTAAATCATTTCAAAGTAGCTGCTGCAGATTTGTTGTATGTGGGAAAGGAGGGTTAAGGCAACCAAACAGATAGGGAATCAAATAAATTACAACGAAACAGATAGAGAATCGCATAAATTGTAAACAAAGTTCATTATGATCTAGCCAAAGGTGAAATATCATTCTAGTATGTTAGACTTAAATATCAGTCAGGATAGAAAGTATCAAACGTTAAATAGTAAATACATTTTAATATAACATATACAATCAATGAATATTTATTTAATTTTCTAAAGTATGTTCATGGCACTTCGATGACGTAAGCCGAGCTTCGGTAGCTCAGTCGGTAGTGACGCATGCTGTCAAATCGACAAGCGTCATTCGTCTTGCCACCAATGGAACATTCTATGCAGAAAATCAGCCAGTTACTTTGAACAAAGACCTAATAACACATAGATATGAAACGAAATCGAGAGAAGGTCACATTACATAACGTGCCAGACCACGTGACCAGCGAGATTACGCGAGATTTGAAAAAATCGAATTTCACAATTTGCAAGTGTAGTAAAATGTGAAAACAATGGATACATAATTGATAAATCCTCAACAAATTTAAATATTTGATGACTGAAAGACATGACTTGGTGAGAAATTTACGTTTATGAATCATTTATATCAGGTGATGTTAATTTGATAAGAAACATTAATTTCCAAACACAATGGTTAGAAAATTGCGGTCGCATGGTTAGTGGGTGGGGTATAAATAAATATAATTATTTAATTGAGAAAATTATACATGCTAGATTACCCCAAACAGAAAAATCCAATTCCTACAACCCATCACCAGTGCTTAAGACATCATTTTTTAAAATGTTATTTAGTTTTCTTATGTTTTGTATGTTGAAAAGTTCTGAACTGGATTCTGTTGTTTTTCTCTCATCTATTTAAATTTTGTAATATCTCGTTCAGCTATTTGATTATAACTTCTTTGATAGTCACCAGATATTTTTATTTGTGGTAATTTTGTTTTCGAGTAACTTTTTTCTAATGCCTAAGCTTTAACAAATAAATGGAAACAATGATTTTCTGTGTTTTAACCAGTATTCAACATTCAGTTTTGTATTGTGGATCTCGGTATGTTGAATTGGTACAAAACAATGATGCTTCTTAGGGTTAAGTTTAAGGCTCTCAAATTATACATGCTAAGTAACCCAAGACATACAATTCCAATCCTTACTTCCCATCACCAGTGCTTAAGCCATGAATTTATATTTATTTTTCTCATTTTTGTATGTTGAAAAGTTCTGAACTGGATTCTGTATTTTTTCTCTCATTTATATTAAATTTTGTAATAACTCCTTTAGATATTTGCTTGAAACTTCTTTTTCAGTAACAAGATTGATTTATTTGTGGTAATTTTCTTTTCAGGGAAATATCAGAAGAGAAATCATAAACAGAGATGGTATACCACCGCCAGAATGGCAACTTTTAAAAGACATGTACAAAGACATGACATCCACTGTAAAATGGGAGGACCTCATATCCAACGAAATTGAAATTAAACAGGGAGTCCGGCTATTTGGTGTTCTCTCCACTGAACACTACAAGAGATACAACAACCCCATCTTGCTGCAGCTAGAGGAAAAAGTCAATGGTACAATAATTGGTAACATCAAGATCCCACATACTACATGTGCTGATGACCATGCCATCTTATCTCACTCTATCAAAGAGATGAACTAATGCTAAAAACTGTAGAGAACTTAAGCAAGACCAACAGATATGACATCAACCCAACTAAGAGTTCCCGGTATCATATGCAGTAAATTCACATGTTGAAGACCAGTAGAAATGTGATATCAAACAGAAAAACAGCCTTAAATACCTCAACCTGGATGCAATCAAAGTTGGCTCAGCCCATCAAATTTACACAACAGTTAGAGGGAATATCATTGACGTACAGCATGCTGAGATAAAAGCTAAATTGTTCACTGCACATACACACTGCAGTCGAATAGAGTTGTCTTCAACCAACCTGCAAAATCTGTAAGACAGAACCAGAGACCAGGGAACATTGTATCAGTAATTGCATCAATACAAAACCACAGAGAGACATATATAAGGCAAAACTGAGCAACATTATCGGAAAATATACCAACGACTCCTGCGATGAGCTATTAAGTGATCAAGGAACTTTTACCCAGATTATACTCGACCGTTCAGTTATCCGGTTTGGTACTCAATCTTTGTCTCATGATGACATAGAGAGGATTGAGTTGTTATCCAGACGGTTCATCTGGAAAATATACTGAACAAGAAGTAGAGAGTTGGCAGACGGCAACCTGTAAATACACTGTTTTCTGAACTTCTTTTTTTATATACCGTTTTAGCACAATATATGTGCCACCTGACATTTGTAATACTACTAAATGCAATACAATGTATTTGAACACGTGACTTTGATTCGGAAGTGCCTTTTACTTAAACCAGTGATTAGTGTAATATCTGTGTGCGCCGCAAACTAAACGGAGGAATCTAACAACGACAGAACATAATAGCCGAAAATGACCCCTTTATCAAAGAGAAAGTGAATAATTGTTTGAATTGGCATTTCATGTTGAACATGCATTTTACTGTCAAGCTATCAACCTTAGGTTTATATGTTAAACCTTTCCCACCTGCTCACTAATTTTGAGCAATAACAGCAGAAATTTCTCCTTTGTCCAAAATGTTTTCAACTTCATTGAACAATAAAGCTATATTTTATGGAGATTTTTCAGATGTTTAACACTTTGTTTTAAAATTCTTCTGTTATATTCTTCTATATTTTACATGAATACCATGAGCAAATCTTATTTATAATTGATGTTTCACTGAGACTAAGGGCTATGTATTAAAAATAGTTCTGTTTGCCATTAAAACAGTGCAATCATCATATTGCAATTTCGTTTAACAGCCTTTGATGTCAAATTACATATGGCCAATCAGTGGCGTACTAGTGTTAACCCCCATTAAGCATTATGTGTACACACTCAAGTTTCATACTGTCGTGTTATTTTAAGAGATATACCACAGTCAATTGTTTTGTTTTACAACAGGCCTAACCCCTTCAGTCATTTAATCCTTTCCTAGTAGTAAACGTCTTAAAACATTTTTGGAAAGGGGAAATTAACACGTTTTTGTAGTTTTTGTTCTGATTTTTAAAAATAAAATACATTGTTGTTCTCTTCTTTCAGTTATGAACAAAATGTATAGCGGTTACACATAGATTATTGTTTGTTTTAAATTTAATCCTTTAAATGATAGTATAAAAAAATCAGGCAAAAATCATAACTTGAAAGTCAGGCATATAACAAAAGGTAGGACTGTAAAGAAATGGCCAGAATTGTTCCACTTTGAGTAAATTGATTATTTGGTAATTGACGCCGCTTTCAACAATTGTTCTAACTATTAAACTAGTACTACCGAACCATGTAAGTACATTTAATAGTCATTGATCCGATACGTTAATCAATATATTGAGTTTCAAAAGTGCTATGAAAGACAAAATTACATATAAGTATTGTAATTATGTACTTTGGTGTTATATACAGTTGCTAATAATTACATGGAGGTGATATAACAAATGTGACACAAACAACATAGTAATGAATGGTCTTGTATAGTTATTTCTTTGGTCTAGGGGATTGATTCGAAAATATTTAATGAAAGACAGACAGGCAAATTTATTTCACCTAGGAACATGCATATACATTATGGATACATTCTTAGATTCAACAAATACAAAAGTGCTTCCATAAATATTACTAATATTGATGGACAGCACCTTGTATTTACAGCCAGGAATCTATATATTATGTTTTAGTTTATAGTCTTGATTTATGTAATTATGGAAATAGTCAATGAGGTTGCTTTCCTGTCAAAGCGGAAAGACATGACATTTCAAGAATTGAAAACGAAAGATTACCAGGAACAAGAGTTCCATGGCTCTTTAAGATAAGGTGTACATTTTGGCCTATGGACCTAGTTTGTACCCTGACGTGACCAATATTTAAACTTAGTGAAGAAATCATCAATACAAACAATCTGACCAAGTATCCTAAATCTTGAAGACGTGGTTGGCCTTGGGTTTTCATCAGATACCGAAACAGGAGTAATTTTCCTTTCATCATAGAAGTGAATTATTATTTGACCACAATTTATATTCATTTAATGAGATAGGTGTAATTTGATTTACTATAAGCTATTCCAGCTTTTCAAAAATTATACTTTCATTAATAAATTTTTTTGCATGGACGTTTTCGAAGTCATCTGATGCAGATTTGTTGTATTTCGGAAGGGTTACATTTTTCCACAATATCTTGGCTAATTTAATATTCACATGCTCTGGCTAAAAAATGCTAACAATGAAACCAGAGCTCTAAATAAGGGACATTTTTCATTGTTCTAAAATCCTTAATCGATATTCAAAACCTATGATTAAGGTACTCAAAATAATCACCACAGTGAGGTCTTTGGGTAAAGGCACATGCGAGGTACTGGCTTCTTCCTGAGTTTGTATGCAGGGGACAGCATCTTTCTGTTTTTTCAATCTTCTTGCCATGTTCTCGTCTGGAATTTATAAAGTTGTAATACATTTAGTTTGGATTCTTGGAGAAAGCAGTTAAAATGGAGTTATTGACTTAAACAATGACCGAGGGCGTGGCTTAGCTGCAGATGAATGGCTTGATTGACAGGTGACGTCACGACCTTGAAATTTGAAAATAGTTTTCTCGGCGGTTGACATTCAAGTTGTGCTCAAATTAGAAATCGAAACAAAAAATAAATCTAAATGGCGACCTTCAATTTCCTATTTTATTTTTTGCAAAATGCGATTAAGCCATTACCCAAAATTCATTACCTGCAGAAATGGTATTCAATCTGGCAAAACTATTGGATTGACAATATGGAAGTAACCATTTTAATATTTGTTTAATTCAATAAAAAAGGAATCGTTATTGCATCTGACAATATGGAGTTATTAATTATATTCATTCAAAACAGATGATTCAGTACAGGTTCTCATCCGATGTTAAATCTGTAGCAATATGTTAGCCCTTTCCCACATACAGACGCTTGCTAACGTTTCATCAGCAGACAACTTTTGATTACAGGGCTACATATAAGTAGCGTATGTGCTTAAAAACGCAAAATAATTGTCAAAGAAATCAATTCCTTTTCAAATATTGAGTACTCAAAAACAAATAAAAAGTAACTGAAGCAGTTGTTTACATTTGTATTGTGTAAATGATTTACATTGAATTAAACATTATCCGAAAAGAAGAAAAAATATCTATGGGTTGATGTGAACAAGACAAATATTTATTTTAGATCATAAATGTACACTGTGAATACAGATTCAAGCAAACAAATTTTAAAAAAGTGTCTGGGTGAAAGAGAGATTCAAAATACATATATTTGCCAAGATTTAAAAATTATGAGAAAATGAGAATTTGCTCTTTATGTCTCCCTTTGCCACAAAGATTTCAACCTTATTCAGCAAAGGTTGTTTTAAAATGAATTTGATAAAAGAGGTTGGGTAAAATTACCTTTGTTACTCAATTTACAAAGAAAAAGCAACCATCACTTCCAATTGTCTTAAAATCAATAGGGTATTATGATATACCCACTCCACTAAAACAAGTTTTCTGTAGCCCTGTTTGAACAATTTCTCCTTTTGTCACAATTTTTGCATCTCTTTTATTAATAATTAAACCTTCATAGGCGGCTTCCTGTAGGAATGCTATGACGTTAAACACATGGAGATTTTTAGACCTGCCCGGGTGACCACATGTCGGGATTTCTCTTTGTCCTTATTAAGTATATTAATTTAAGGTAAATTACTTTTAAAACATCCCCTTTACACTTTATATACATGTGTGAGTTTTACAAATTAAAAAAAAAAAAAAAGGCCGGTATATTAATGTAATGTTTGTACATTTTAATTAAGCAAAATTTATACTGTATCTAGTCTTAACAGTAAACTGGAGAGCCATTCCACTAAATTGGTTACCTGCCTCATACGCTTTATTATTTCAATAGTTCTAAAACCGGGAACCAAAGAAAGGCGCGCTAAATGCGGTCTGGTACATGTATCTTTCATCCTATATATTACGTAGTGATAAATCGAATGGACTCCAGCAGACACTATATCACGACGTTATTACGTCACTGTGTTGTATAAATCCGTTATATTCAAGGAAGCATAACATATACTATGATTATCTGTTTCATTCGCATTTCTACGCGATGTAATTGCTTGAACCGGAACAAAAAAAGGACGTTTGATTTTTTGATGAAACAATATAAGAAAGTGGCGTTTTTGCAGTATACTCGTGTTATAAATTTCTAACACATTTACCTTTCATATTTTGTATACCCATTCAATGTTTTTGGTCTTAATATCGACGAAACAATATGATAAAGTGGTGTTTTAACAGTATACTCGTGTTGTAACTTTATTACACCTTTACCTTTCATATTTTTATATCCATTCAATGTTTTGGGTCTTAATATCTCCACAGAAAACCCTCTCCAATAACAATTTAAATTAACACTGAATCAGGTAATGACAAGAAATGTATTGCCTAAATTTTCTCCATTTACGGTTTTAACCCTTTCCCACAAATATACTGTGCGTCTGCAACAGACGACTTTTAAAATAATTGTGGCAAAAGGTGAAATTGCTCACAATGAGATTTACTTTTTCCTTTTACGGTGTTAACACTTTCCCACATACGAGTATATACCCTTTATGAGCCGCGGCAAAAGACGATTTTTGAAATCATTGTGACAAAAGGTGAAATTGCTCATAATGAGCTTAATTTTCTCCATTTATGGTTTGAACCATTTCCCACATACGAGTAATACCATTTCTAAGCCTCAGTAGACGACTTTTGAAATCATTGTGGCAAAAGGTGAAATTGCTAATAATGAGCAATTGCTCCATTTGCCACAACAATTTTAACTCTTTTCAATTATCTTACTATCATTTATAGAGATTATCTCTGTTTTGTACTTGATGATTTCAAAGTCTGTCATTGAAATCATTGTGGCAAAATGAGTATTCGCTCATAATGAGCAATCATGATTGCATTTACCACAATATTTGTGAACACTTTTTAGTTATCATACTTTCATATATAGAGATTATCAATGTTTTGTTCTTGATAATTTCAAAATCTGTCAATAAAATCATTGTGGAAAGAGGAAAAATTGCTCATAATGAGCAATCATGATTTCCTTTTTCCACAATTATTGTGAACACTTTTCAGTTATCATACTATCATTTTAAAGATTTTTAGATCACCTAAGCCGAAGGCTCAAGCTGATCTATTCTGATCAACTCTTGTCCGTCGTCCGTCCGTCGTTAACTTTTAGCTTAAAACATCATCTCCTCCTAAACCGCAGGATCAATATCCACAAAACATCACAGTAATTTTCCTATGGTGGTTCTCTTTCCAACTTGTTCAACGATTTAAATTCCACTGAGAACTCCAAACTTTAAATTCTTTTTCTCCGAATCTGCTCGTCAGATTCCACTATAATTTGGTAGATATGTTGCTTGGATAACAAAGATCTACAAAGACATTCAAGCCATTCTGATTGGTTGAAAAACATGACAGTTAGGCGGCATCAGAAAAGGGTCAAAATGACAAAATTTGAAAATTCCATTTTTATGAAAGTGCTTGTCTGAATTTAAGAAAACTGAATAGGATTCTTGCCTCAGTGATCCTCTATTTAATTTGTTTAAGCTGCTTTGATGGGTTAAAAATCATAGCAACCAAGCGTCATCACAAAAGGAGTAAAATGAACTTTCAGCTACAAATGACAACACCTACCATTCCACTGGACTAATTTCAAATTGACTTCACAGGAATGACCCTTTGTGGGTCCTCTTTTAAATATTTTCAAAGACTTACCTTTTGTGTAGAACTTTGGTTGCTGCGGCATCAGAGCGTGAAAAAAATACCCAAATTTTAAAAATCATTTTCCTCCATATAGGTGGATTTCGTGTCCGATTTCAAGATCATTTGTTAGAAATGTCCCTTGAGTAATTCTCTACAAAAACTTTTCAAGCCATATTGATTTCGTTTAAAAACGGAGCAGCAACGTGGCATCAGGAAAGTGGCAAAATGACAAAACTTCATAATTCCATTCTAATTAAAATTGTTGTTAGATTTATATAACAGCGTCTATTTCTTGCAGTTTCATTTGCACTCCTGATCAAATTTTACCAAAATTTGCAGTTAAATATTTGCTACTAATTTACTTTCACTCAGGTGATCGCTTTAGGGCCATCTTGGCCCTCTTGTTAATATATTGTACTTGGTCATTTCAAAGTCGTCTTCCGCAGATTTGTTTCATGGGGAAAGTGGTTAAACATTTATCCCCTATTATGACCGATACAAAACAAAAACAGATTTTGTGTTTCTGCATTATTTGACAAAGATTAACATAACAGGGCTTGTTTTCAATACAAATAGTTGATTATCTTTGGTACAAATTGAAATTCATCACAACCTCTTGTCCATTTTACTTTAGTCTTAGTATTATATGTCACTTTTCATGATCAGTTTAATTCTAAATTATCTCATTCACTTAAAACACAGACCCTGCCAGGTTAAATATCCTACAACATACTAAAATCTTTAAATACCGATATCTGCATTACTAACTACAGATTAAATTTGTCTAATATTTGTGGATTTTAATGTAGTTTTTGTGGCGATTGGTTTGACGCCTAATTTTGAACACATCATGACCAATTTCAGAACGTAACTAAATAATCACTAAGACAACATTCTGGCAAACTAACATTATTCTACTGTCAAAAGATGCAGGGTTGATACATTCTCAAATATACCCGCACCAGAGTCATCGCAAGCCCTACACCGATATACTGCTTGTTACTTTGCAGGATTTTCCATACGATCGCCACTATGTGCCATTGGCGCTTTGATTTTTTATTTCTTCATGTGAAACGAAATATTGCGGCTTCTTTTTGATGATTTGTCAAACATTCGTCTTGTTTTAATAGGTATTTAATATATTTGTCTCTGTGTTTTCAAAGTTGTCTGTTGTAGATCTGTTGTATATGGGAAAGGGTTACGGCATGTTTTTTCCAGATCATAGGTTTTACCCTTTCTGTCATATAGACACTTTCTGACGCCTCAGCAGCAGACAGATTTTTGAAAACATGTTGACAGAAGAAGAAATTGCTCAAAACAAGCAATTTCTCCTTTTGTCACCATGTTTTCAAGTCTTTCAATTATTGTACTTTCATTTAAAGGGAGTTTCCAAAATGTTAAGGGTATGTTTTTGAAAGTCGTCTGTAGTGGCAAAGGGTAAAGAGGTAGTTCTAATTTAAGCAATGTCATTTTACTCATTTTGGTTAGGGCATTGTTACATAATTTAATAAACTGTTATGACCTGTAGGATCTGCACAGTGTAATCAAATAATGAAATTAGTAATCAATAAGAGAAAGTTGATGCAAAGCATCAATGTCGCCGGAAAAGACTGCATTGATTTATTTTTTAACACACATGTATTCTTGACTTTCATTAATCCCAGAATTTTTGAAATTCCACATAGATCTACAAATTTCAGGATTTCTTTTGGTTAGGATTTTGGATGTTTTGTATTTGTCAATAAAACCACAATAAATACATTACATTGGGATTAAAATCTATATGCAATAAAAAGCTATTACACCTTTTCCATGTCTGAAGCAACAATGAAAACCTTTAAACGCTTAAAACATGGAGAAAACGGTTAAAATGCTGAAGACATGAACTTCCTCCTTTTTAATAATAATTATAATAAGTATTTCACAGATATGAAGATTTATCCTCATATGTTTAAAAAGTAGACCACTTTCGAAATGTTGACTCGTGTAAAGATCTAGCCGTAATGATATCGAAGAAAGTGAATAAAAAATCAGGCAAAGTTTTAGTGCATGTTTTATTCCGCTGTATTCGAGAGAAAAAAAGCATTTCTATATTATCTTTCTTTCTCCTATATTCGACCCTTGCACTCGTTTCGTGACGTTTAAGAAATAAATTGTTTCGTGCGACATTTTTTTTTTCTGCATGTTAACAAGTCACTTTTCTAAGTTTACATTTTACTTCCGGTTACTTCGCTTTACATTTTCACAATATGAAACTAGGTCACGAACTGAGGAAAAGGCGTTTCGACGTTCACGACCGATAAACAAGCTAATATTTGAGACAATTTTCGCAAAATATTTCTTATTTTTGTTTCTGTTACCAGTTTATGTTGATACTTATCTATTAAAAGGAGAATTCGACGTGATTTTCATCTCGATAGTCTGCTGCTAGCAGGTGCGCGTATGAAAACTGTTTTGTCTTCGTAAATGAAACAAAAAATAAATGGGAGTCAAAATAAAGAAACTGCACATACTTAAAACATCGGAATATTTATTTCATTTTAGATGTGTCATGACTTAGTGTTTTTAAACAAACACAATTGTAATATATATATATGTTCAAGACATTTATTTGAATTTTTTCTAATAATAATTTCTCCTTCCATGTCATTTCCGAAAAGCTATTAAAAAAAATAGAAGTCGCGGGCTTCTGCCCGGCGACTAATTAGTTAAAAATGTTCTAAAGTATGGATTTGTTTTGAAATAAATTGGCTAAAGTTAATCCTAGCAATAAGAAGACCTATTATTGTTGCCACAAGTATATATGTAAACAATGTGCATCTTCTTTTCCATCTGCTTTAAACTAAGGACTACTTCCATGAGAGCTCAAATAATAACTCAATTGTTATCAGGATAAATTCCTTCTGATGATTATTATAAAACCTCGTTTATACTAGCATAATGTGTCCTCCACTAATGGGCTAAGATAGTCATGCTAGATAATTATTTGTGATCAATTACTGTTCAAGAAAGCCTTGCCACTGATGTATAACTGAACACATGTTAAAACAGCTCTGAAGTATAGAAGTATGCAATGTGTTTAATATGTATCTGGTTAAAACAACCAATGGAACATATTTTAGGAAAAAACATAATATTATTATAATCAACTTCTCTTTTTCTACAATGTTTTCAAAAGGTATATTCTCTGGCAAATTAGCCTTAAGTTTCTCTATCTGGATATACCCAGGTAGATGGATAACTCTCGCTTTTCATCAACATAAATTAAGCTTTTATTTCTGTTCACTTATGAAAAAAGATTATAAATAAAAGATAGACTTTCTAAACTGTTAAATTTTCTCTCTTTACCATGATTGCAATGATATAATGTTTTTCACAGCCTAAAATAACAAAGATTTGTTCTAAGGTTTAAATTACAAAGTCCCCTTTCCTTTATTGAATGTTTATTGTCCTGATTTAAGGAACGTATTTTCAGCCAGGTTACGAAAAAGAAATATGCAAATACATTGCAAATGGTTTTTAGCTCCACTGGCTGAAAGCCAGTCGAGCTTATGTCATGGCGAATTGTCCGTCGTGCGTCCGTGCGTGCGTGCGTGCGTGCGTGCGTTAACTTTTTCCTTTAAACGACTTCTTCTCCCTAACCACTTGGCCAATTTGGTTGAAACTTCATGGGAAGCATCCTCTCAATGTCCTCTACTAAATTCCTTCAAATTTTTTTGATCCATTCAAAATTCTGGTTTCCATGGCAACCGAAAGAAAAAAATAGTGAGAACTTAAAAAATCTTCTTCTCCGAAAGTGTCAGGCCGATTTTCAAATAAATTTGTAGAAATGTTCCTTGGGTGACCCTTTATAAGATTCCTTCAAGAAATTTTGATTGGGCGAAAAACATGGCCGCCAGGGGGCGGGGCTTTTTTGCCTTATATAGCTATAGTGAAAACTTAAATAATCTTCTTCTCAAAAAGTGTTCAGCAGATTTTCAAATAATTATGTAGAAATGTTCCGTGGGTGACCCTCTATCAGATTCCTTCAAGCCATGTTGATTGGTAAAAAAACATGGCCGTCACAGGGCGGGGCTATTTTGCCTATATGGCTAAAGAGCAAACTTAAAAAAATCTTCTCCTCCAAAACTGTCAGGCCGATTTTCAAATAATTTTGTAGAAATGTTCCTTGTGTGAACCTTAATTAGATTCCTTCAAGAAATGTTGATTGGGCGAAAAACATGGCCGCCAGGGGGGGCGGGGCTATTTTGCTTTATATGGCTATAGTGCAAACTTAAAAAATCTTCTCCTCCAAAAGTGTCAGGCCGATTTTCAAATAATTTTGTAGAAATGTTCCTTGGATGACCCACTTTCAGATTCCTTCAAGCCATGTTGATTGGTCAAAAAACATGGCCGCCAGTAGGCAGGGCTATTTTGCATTATATGGCTATAGTGAAAACTTAAAACATCTTCTTCTCCGAAAGTGTTCAGCCGATTTTCAAATAATTTTGTAGAAATGTTCATTGGGTGACCCTCTATCAGATTCCTTCAAGCCATGTTGATTGGTCGAAAAACATGGCCGCCAGAGGGCGGGGCTATTTTGACTTATATGACCATAGTGAAAACTTGAAAAATCTTCTCCTCCGAAAGTGTCAGGCATATTTTCAAATAATTTTGCAGAAACATTCCTTTGGTGACACTCTACACGATTCCTTTAAGCCATGGTGGTTGGTAAAAAAAATAGCCACCACGGGGCAGGGCTGTTTGGAGATTTTATTTTTGCCTTATGGCCGTGGAGCGATACTGGCCCTCTTGGGCCTCTTGTTTTAAATTTCGATAGCCTGCGGCGTATGCTTACGTACGAATTTGTTGGACAACTTGTTATAATAGATATGAAAGACAGTGTTCGAAAGAGACTGAAATTACTAATTCCCTTACGAACTATTTAACCGATTACCACAAATTTAATTTCCGTTTTAAACGCGGAGGAATATTTATATTTAAAGTGACATTGATGTGCGTGCACGAGAGTGAATGAAACAAAACTGATTAAATTATACAATTGTTGGGATTTAATATACAAGTTTCGTTATACATTTAGTTTTAATACTTTCAGTTGTACGAAATGTTCAGTTGACAACGATATGGGAAATGGTTAATGGTGGATTATCAAAGGACAAGTCAACACGAGTTACAGTGAATTCGTAAACTGGTGAACTTGTAACCTGTATTCTGTATTTTTGTAAATTCGTAACCTATTGAAAATTATTCTACATTTTATGTATATTGTAGAATTGATTTTTTTTGAAAAAGAAAGAAAAGATTTCGTAACTAAAGTTTAACTTATACATTTTATACAGGTATCTTTTTTGTATGCAACGAAACACTCTCAACCGAAACTTTAACACATGCTGAGAAATAATTAAACGCCAATCTAGATAATCTGTTGCGTGTCAAGTAATTATTTTCGATATGTTCACACATATTAATTATTACAAAACCTCTAACTATATCCGCAATCTTAAAACTTTGTTTTGGATGATATACCTTTCAAAAATCCAATACAAATTCCTTAAAATGACCATGTTTATGTCAAAAGCAAACTCAACACCAAACTTAAAACAACATTATCTGCTCCTCACTAACATGATAAGAAAATGAAACAGGCATCATCTGAATCATTATATGCTACTTGTAGTAAGCTAGGCATTTCATATCAAATTACTAATGAAAACATTAATGCAAAGGTAAATGAAACGCTTGATTAAACAAAAAGAGTATAAATTGAATATAAATGCAACAGACATCCCACGTGTAGTACCGGTGACAAACCACTCACAGTTTAATGAAGCTATGACCAGCATTCGCTCTGTTGAGCTTGAGCAAATGTCATATTTGTTTCAAAAATGTGTAATTTGTCATGAAACTAAAACTCGATGCTCAGACATAGAAACATTCTACATGTAAACGCTGTTTAAAAACTAGGTCACAGGTCAACTTATGTAAAAACCTTTAAAATCCTACTACTGTTAAACCAGTCATATAATTCAATTGTAACTTCACAGGAATGATCCTTGGGTAATTCTCTACCACAATTGTTATAACGACATTGACCCAATTAAAAACTAGGTCACCAGTCAACCGTTGTAAAAACATTAAAATGACTCTTTCTTGATAACCAACTGTATTGTTAAAATAAGGTCACGCGGTCAACTTTCTTAAAAAAACTTTAAAAGACTACTTCTCGGATACCCCTCACCCAATTTAAGTGAAATTCATACAAGTGATCCTTATAATGCCATCTTCCAAAATTGTTAAAATGACATTGACCTGATTAAAAACTAGGTCACCATGTCAACACCTTAAAGTGACTCTTTCTCGACAATGAACTGCGGGATATTAATGAAATTTGATCTGTAGCACCCTTGTATTGACCTTCAACTTTCTTAAAAGTAGGTCAGTCCGGATAAAAACTATGTCACAAGGTCAGCTCTCTTCAAAACCTTTGAAAGACTACTCCTCGGATACTCCTTACCCAATTGTAATGAAACTTCACACAAGTGATCATTAGGCCTAAACAAAAAAATAGTTTTGTTTCTGGTCACCCTATCGACCGTCCATTTTAACTCCGAATGCTTTTTTTTTTAGCACAAAATCTGATAATTGTTACGCAAAACTCGCATTAAAAAAAATTGTTCTTAAGTTTTTGTTGTTCATTGTTGATCATTGTTTTGATAGTAAATTTCATAAAATTAGTAATCTTAGGCATTGAAAGTGTCTTTATAAGGGAAAGGGTTTAAAAAAAAAATCCTATCCACCGACCCGGTTAATTTTGAGACCCGTGACTAGAAACAAGACTATTTTTTTTTGCCCCCGGAATCCACGATTCGGTGCGAATCTAGTTTTTGGCCTGTCTGCACGAAAAAAACTTTGACCTTGACCACTACTTTTGAACCATAACAAAAGCCGTTTGAGCCGTACCGGCTACCATATTTCACATGTGTATTCCTTGTGACATGACCTTTCTGTCAGTACCAAATTGTTTGACCTTGCGACCTTGACCTTTGACCTAGATGTTGCCATTCTCGAAAAAAACTTTAACCTTGACCACCACTTTTGAACCATAACAGGTACGGCTACCATATTTCACATGTGTATACTTTGTGACATGACCTTTCTGTCAGTACCAACATTTTTGACCTTGCAACCTTGACCTTTGACCTAGATGTTGCCATTCTCGAAAACAACTTTAACCTTGACCACTTCTTTTGAACCATAATAGGTAAGGCTACCATATTTCACATGTGTATTCCTTGTGACATGACCTTTCTGTCAGTACCAACATTTTTGACCTTGCGACCTTAACCTTTGACATAGATGTTGCCATTCTCGAAAAAACCTTTAACCTTGACCACTACTTTTGAACCATAACAGGTACGGCTACCATATTTCACATGTGTATTCCTTGTGACATGACCTTTCTGTCAGTACCAACATTTTTGACCTTGCGACCTTGACCTTTGACATAGATGTTGCCATTCGGGGGCATCAGTGTTTCACAAACACATCTTGTTTAGGCCTTATGATGTCCTCTACCAAAAGTGCTAAAACAACCTTGATCCAAATCAAAACTAGGTCGCCAGGTCAACTTATGTAAAAACCTTAACGTGACTCTTTCTTGACAACCAACTGTGGGATTTGGATTGACATTTAATTTCATATTTAAAAAAAGAACAGTCTTAACAAAAAAAAGGTCACCAGGCCAACTTGTGTACATCTTTCTCAACATCCATCTGTGGGATTTGGACGGAATTTTATCTGTAGCATACCTGGATTGACATTTAATTTTATATTTAAAAAAGGTCAGTCTGAACAAAAAATAGGTCAAGTGGTCAACTTTCTTAAACAACCTTTAAAAGACTACTACTCTGATACCATTCACCAACTTTAAGTCAATCTTCACATAAGTGATCTTTAGGATATGGCCTCTACCAACATTGCTACAACGACTTTATCTGGTAAAACACTAGTTAATTTCTTTATATAGGGCATTGGATAGTCCAGGATAACCTCTAATGAGATTATAAAATACCACTTGTTAATTTAAACCTGATTTATATTATTATGTTGACACAGGTGAGCGATATCAGAGCCATTGTGACTTTTTTGGGTTTTTTTGCGGCTTAAGTTATGGTCAGAGGAATTCCTATAATTAAAACGTGGGGATTACTGAAAACCCTTTAAACGGAGTATGTGGCGTGGGTCACATTGTTAAGGTAATTTAGGCTAAGAAATTGATAAAATGATATTGATTATAACAATCAGCAACTTATCATCACACCAGCGTTTAGATCACGTGACCACAGGTGACATTTGACCTAAATACAATACATGAAGGAAATCTAATCCAATGAATACTTACATATATACATTGATTTAAAACTTCTCTCCTATACAGCATTTTCAATGATTTGAACATATTTTAACCCTTTACCTTGAAATTATCAAATGGGGATACTGTCTTCCGGTTACAAAGAAAATTATCGGTGCTTTCAGGAAGACCAACATCCAAGCAATTTTAAACCAACACAGATCAAGACATGTCTACATATCCGTTCTATCTGAACTGGGTCTGCACTGATTGCCAATAAGTCAAAGCTTCTTACATGCAGTGCATATGGTATAGACAAGCACATTTATCTTTTATTTTACATTTGTCTTTGCAGCTCCATTGTTGATTTTGGGTTCAATTATACCTTTTTGTAAAATGTGTATGCATTGTAGAGTAAACAGTAAACTGTCAACTTTTGGGATATGTGGGGCAGAAGAGAGACTAGAGAGAGAGGGGTTGGGGGCATGCATTTCTTATATGCTTATACATTATAATGTTGAATGTTGTCATCCTAAAGGTTAAACAATCTACAGTACATACATGTGTATAAATAGTATATACATGTATACTGATTAGATATGTTTTACTCAAATGTTATACCTCATGTATTCTAAATACTCAATGTGAAACATTCTAGGAAAATGTGAAATTAATTGATTTATAAAGTGAGGTTCACTGGTCATGTGATACCATTTCACTGGGGCTTTCACTGAAATAGGGGTCAGATTATGGACAGTTAATGATCTTCTGCTGAGGTGTTAGAACTGTGTACCGTTAACTTTTCTGAAAGATTTGGGGAGAATTTGGCATAAAGTGGGGGACTGTATATGTCACTTTTCATGATCAGTTTAACTCTAAATCATCCCATTCACTTAAAACACAGACCCTGGCATGTTCAATATCCTACATAATACTTAAATCTTCAAATACCGATATCTGCATTATGAACTACAGATTACATGTGTTTAATGTTCATGGATTTAAATGTATTTTTTCTTTTATTTCTTCATGTGCAATGAAATATTGCGGCTTCTTTTACAATGCACTTATAGGTGATACATGTATATAATGCTTTAAACAATGAGACACTGCGAGATATTGGTAATAGTAATTAGAAAGCATATATTGAGCTTCAAATGAAACTTAAATGATTTACTGTAATTATAGCATTTACTAATTTAATAACCTTTTTTACTTTTCGGTAAGTGTAACATTTTGCTAAATGAGTTGTCAATTTGCGACTATCGAATATCTAAACAATCCACTGTCTCATCCCAGATTGACCAGAGCTAGTGCATGCTTGTTTAATTTTCTATTTAAAGCTTTACTGTATACGTCAAGGAATAGCTTTGACAGAGTATGAGTCAGTAACGTTTTTAAACACATTGAAAAGTTAAACATACAAAAGATCAAAATAGAACTATGTGTGAAAATGTAATTTGACCAGTAAATGTTGACCGCTAAATATACATTTACGTTAGCAAGTCATTTCAAATTCAACAGATAACATAGTAATGTAGCATTATTCATATATATGGTAATGCTTTCAATGTATGAATTATTTGACAACTATCAAATGCAAAGTTAGTTTTTACGAAAATGCGTTATAACATTATTGTTGATCGTTTCGGACTCAAATAGTGCAAATAGTTATAAGTTTACCAGTCAGTTAGTTTCACACAAAACCGCCCCGGTGGTGTTGTGTAATGGTAGAACGTCCGCTTCAGGTGCGGGACGTCGCGGTTACGAACCCCGCCGGGTCATACAATATACTTTCAAAATGGCAGTAATTGATGTCCCCCTTTGCGCTCAGGGTTGCGGGTATAACATAACGACTGAGGCGAGAAATACAATACGATATTTTAATCCTGTAGCAAATGTAAATGAACAATCAAAATAATGACTTAATCAATGATTAGAGCAATTTGTTCATCGAATTTGATGGTCAGTTGCATCTTAATCCTGAACTGCAATGAGGATACTTTATTTAATTAGGTTAATTGGCATCTAGAAAGTAAAGTATAAGTCGTAGCATTGTGTTTTTAACTCAAAATCCTTTAAGTTCTTTTCCTAAAAAGAAAACAATTTGTCAAACCTCAAGACACTGAACAATAAAGAACCAAGTACACTGGACGAACCTCCTTGGCGCTTAGTATTTTCGGGTAAGCATTACAACTGACTCGGTGTTGTCAGGAATATTAATACTGGTAATTTACCAAGGAATAGCCGTGATATAACGGAAAAGAAAATGTTGAAACCGACACAAAGTAATAAACCAAACAATTCGCGAATAAAGACGGCGCACATAAATTATTTTCATTTTCATCAACAATGAAAGGAAGAAACATAGGCAATGAGGTTGGATGTGAAACTGAGTAACCATGCGGAAATTCAGAACAAGGGTACACACACTTATGGGCAGAAGCATACATACATGAGGATTATGCTGCCTGCAACTGTATACAGAACATGCCTGTCAATCTGCATACAGCGCTACGTTGCTGATATTTATGTTTTACTATGTGTATAACATCATAATGATGAAAACCTTACTAATGATTGAACGTCTACTGGCTTCCGGAGACTTGTTGATTTGGAAAAAAACCGTCGACACTTACAATATATGGGACACCTTGAAACATTGTAGACGGCCATCAAAAATGTTTATAGGTATTTGACATATATTTGGAATAAGAATATCAAATATAATATCAAGACTAGGGTGAGAAAGGCACGGTTATATACATGTATGCAGAACGTTAGTTCATAGTTTTGTTGAGTATTGTCGTTGAAGCGTACACTTAAAGATAACACCAGGGTCATAACAGATTGTCACTATTTACATTTTAGACGTTTTTTGGTTTTGGAGATATTTTGACTCTACTATCTCACTTTTATTCGGAGAAAAAATATGTAAGATCAATTTGCTCTTTAGTTTGGTTTAATGATCAGTCACAAGTCACAAGTCTAACATAATCCTTAAAGTGTTCAAAATCAATAGAAAAGACCATCTACTCCTACAAATGAAGCATTTACATATTTTGGAAACATTGTCAGTAATTATTAAAGATCTGACAATGCTGTTAAAAAGCAAAATGTATCAACAAAAGAAGTTGTGACCATCGGTAATTGAACACTATATGGAGATCAAAGCAATCGAGTTACGGGACGAAATTAAAGTAACATCTTAACTCTCAGAACACTGACATCAAATGAACAACACTTACAATCAGTGTTCAAAATAAAAGGTTTGAGAAGGTTTTGTAGAATATATTGGCCTGACACAATTCCAAATCGAAACATTCTGTTAAGAAGTATACTAGGAATCAAGGAGGAAACGGCAGGGAAAAAAGATGGAGATGGATTGAGCATATGCCTAAAAAGAATCAGACAATCAACTCCATTAGTAAAGAACCAACAATGGCGACTATATTGGCCACCTCCCCTCTTATATCGCTATCGCATAGTTGGCAAATAAGTGAAAATTGTTCACATATATAAATATATTTATATATATATGTTAAAGGTCATATGCTAGATAAGATAGTTTACATCAAACTACATTTTAAAATGTCACCTTCAATACATAAAGATCTTGTTGTTATAATGTTTATAATAACACCATTCCCAAAGGACGCCGTCATTAATAGTGTATGCTTTATCCGTTATTGTAATGGTAAGAGCAGGTTATTCCAAACTACCCGGACTGTCAATGCAATGGTTGTGAGTTCGAACCCCGGCTCGGCCAACAGGCTTTTCGACGCTTGACAAAAATCGATACGACAATCTTCAACCAACGGGCTAACAATATATGTGGAAAATCTGCCGGTTGCTTGAAAAGATTGTTGTGTATAGCACTGCTACGAGAAAGAAAGTTAGGTAACACATGGGTAGGTGACCTGACCGCCGTTATATGACTCGAAAATTGTTGAAACGGCGCTAACCCCAAAATGAAAGATAACGTGATATGTTTGTTATGTATTATTTGAACGTGGCTGTTAAAATTAATCAAAACAAACGTATTTCTTTTTTTTAAATAAGTAATGCAAACTTAAATAATACGTATTATATGAACTTTATTCAGTTGTTTAAATTATAGTGCAGTTTAGACGTCAAAATAACCAAGCGAGACAATAAGCCACCGCACAGATAACGATCGAAATGAGATTTTATTTCTCGCTTGTTTTGTCTGAAAATAACTGTATCGAAAAGAAAGAAAAGATATGATTTTTTTTATTTAATTCTTATTATCCGTTTTTCGTTTGATTACATCATTAAATTTCTGGTCATTCATTTTTGTGACGATTGGTTTGACAATCGCCACAATGCTAACAGAAACAACAACAACGAACAAATATTTACATAGTCGGTTTTGAACAATCGGTTGATATTTTTTTTCCTTACTGCAAACTAATTTACTCACATCCGTTATAGTTCCATCATTGATGCAGAGACGTGCTTAATAATAATTATGTCAGTGCTACTTTGGTACCGGATCGTTACTAATATTTAAGTTTTATCGAGACATTATCTACATAGAGTTAAAATATGTAAAAATTATCTTCGTCATGATTGGGCAGATAATAAATATCATTGCGCGTTCTATCTGCCTTGCAAATAACTCTCAATATTATAAACGCTTTATTGTGTAGTTGTATAAATATATGAAAGCGTCTAGATGATAAGACTGGTTTGCAAAGGTTTAAAGGACACACGATGTCAGTGTGTACACACGTTATGTATACACGTCTGCACGTTCTAGAGTCAATTAGCAATCAATGCTGAAAGTGTAGCCTAATTTAGTTTGGAGATCGAGCATTATAATATATGCGCCTATATTTTTATAAATTGAAGTTTGGCAAATAGTGAAATTGTGCTTTTTGAGCATGTTTTGTGTTTGTTTTTGCACTCACATTATTCGAAGCAGTTTAACAACCTCAGAGACATATAAATACACTGTGTTTATATGTCTCTGACAACCCTCAATCATGCAATGTGAAGGGACTAAATTGAACAGACCTGTTTAATATCGGACATCATTGAAACAAAGACCAAAATAATGGATACTGTTTTCTCTCCTTTCTTGATAATGTAGTCATTTCTAAAGCGTAAAAAATATTTTATCTTAATATGGCCTAGCGACCTGGTGATGAACATGTGATTACCCGAACAATTTAGATTACAAATAGCCATTCTAATCAGCTAAAACGGTAGTCTATCGAATACCAACTAGATATTTCATAACTTTGGAATGGCCTCATTTTGAACACATCATGACCAATTTCAGAACGTAACTAAAAATTCACCAAGACAACATTCTGGCAAACTAACATTATTCTACTCACTGTCTAAAAGATGCAGGGTTGATACATTCTCAAATTTACCCGCACCAGAGTCATCGCAAGCCCTACACCGATATACTGCTTGTTACTTTGCAGGATTTTCTATACGATCGCCACTATAGTGCCATTGGCGCTTTGATTGAAAATGCGACCATTTTTCTCAACACTCTTTTTTCGGTATTTTCTTGAAAAGTATTTAGATAAGTTTTATTTACAAACATTAATGAATGACAAAACATATTGCTTTGGTGGAGATTTCTAAATTGATTTAAAAAAATTGTTTTCCATCTCTGCGTTGTTTATTTTCGCACGTCTTTTTCACATCTTCGGGATCTTAGATAACCTTTTACTGAATTTGCGGGAAAACCGTTTAGTGTATTGTTATTTTTCATTAGAATGTTGAATACGACATTGCTGGGAACTCGTGCAGTATTTTTCCGGTTAAAAACCCACGGGAAGATCATATATCATAGGTGTGAATTTTAAATATGTGCTTCTGATTGTAACATTTTACGCCTCATATTATCATGGCTTGTATTTGTTTTTATGCTGTAATTGAAATTCTGTTGAACTAATGTTTGACTCATTTATCTACGTTTGTAAAGCACAACTCGATATATGAGCAGTTCCACGAGAAAACCAACATTGTGGACTATGCGTAAAGTATCGACCCGGATATGCCTAAGCATGCTGTGCAGGCTAACCTGTACAGACACTTTTCGCCTCCTGTGGATTTTCTGTTTCAGGAATCATTATTCTATACCTCTTTTGCCCTGTGACGGAATGTATCGGCACGGATTAGCCTGCCTGGACTGCGCAAGCTGATCCGGGTCGATACATTTCGCAAAGTTCATAATGTTGGTTTTCTCGTGGAATGGCTCATATATCATACTTTACATTAATTTCTTAAACTTAATTATCAAGGACTGACTTTGTCCGATGTGTAGATGCATTTCACAGTATACCGGGTTAACTTGCGCTATGTCAATATATATATATATGTGTATCCATGATATAAAGTTATCAATGCAATGTCGACACTCTATTTATAAATGAAATGATAATTATTTAATGCATTTGAAAACATTGTGGGAAAAGTTCACAATGAGTCATTTCTTCGTGTACAACACTATTTGTAGAAGTCTTCAGCTGTAGATTCGTCAAACTGCCTATAAAATGGGTAAAATAAACACCCCTCTTCTTATTTGGATACTGAAATGTTTTAATTTACTTAACAAAACATTTCATTAAAACATTTCACATACTGTTTTATAGTCAGGGGTGTTAGGGATATTTTGGTTCAGATTCTTCCTAAATCACAAAATTTAGTCCAGAAGTCGCACGTTCCATACTTTTTCAATTGTTGATCGGTGCCATGACGGGCACCCCATGGCGCCGCCATATTGGCAAAATCCGTAAATCGCCACAATCCGGGTTAGATGTCAATCGCAGTTAAAACAAATCTAAAAGGGCTATAGTCATGAATAATACCACATTTGATGGGTTTTCGGGGTCGGGGAACCCGATTCAGATGTTATTTCAATGATATGATATATTTACCATTCAAAGTTGCTAAAAAGATTATTCAGGTACAATTTAAATTAAAATAATTCGGAAGCATCTGCAGTGACACATTGATAAATGTCGCTGTGTACATTTAAATGTTCAATATACAATACAGGATTACTAATGATGACTATTAATATCTATTCTTGCTGGCTTGCAATCTATGATAACAGTAACAAGTAATACTGGTCACCATCACCGTTATTAACACAACTGCATTCGCATTTGCAGAGGGGCCGTGCACCGGACACCGGTGCGGTTGCATTTGAACCTTCCTGTGCATGCCTTGAGGCAGCCACAGTGCAAGAGAATGCCACATGCCACTGAAGCGTCGATTAGAGTGGTCCATAGTGGTTGCAATGTACTGGTGCCATCTTTGTAACAGCTCCACTCACTGAAGTTAGGAATCTCCTTCTGGAACGTGGTGGCCCGACGACAGTAGAGACTCTGCTGCAGTAGTGCTCGCTTTACATGCTGGAACAGTGCGGCTTAGGTAGGTGGGATGATTTCAAGTAATTGCTTCCAGTGGTAATGAGTTGATGTCCGGCCACGTTGACACCAGCCGCACTTCACCCCTCGCTATACATGACTATGACAAAGCACTTGAGGTGCTGCATATGCACATACTCAATAATTAATGTGTCGGTGAGATCCGGTATGCTTGTCCATGCTACCCTTGCTGTCTTCTTGCCATATCCAAGAAACTGTGAAGTCGTGTCGTACACCATATAGCTGTGGAAGAGAGGTAGTGCCAAGGAATTCGACACGCCAATATCAGAGTAGCCGTCCACAGTGGTAATATGTCTGTTGTATGACCCTGCTTTGCCGCATGTGCCAGTTTCAGGAGGATCCTGGTGTCCGCCTCGAGATGGTTTCATGGCTGAAGTGTTGCGAGGTCACACTGGTTATTGGAGAGCACGGTCTCGAAGCGGGTACTCGGAGCAGCTTACCGCCTATGTAAGCCTTGGAGATATGTGTGCTGATGAAAGAGAACAGCTCCTTTTTGTTCTCTCCATTTTTTAGCAATCCACTGTTCCAGTCTGGTTTCGGGATTTGAGTACTGCCATCACCGACTCTCGTCCGTGGGCCATTCCCACGTTGTTGCTGCTTGAGAGTATTGAGGTTACTTTCCTCTGGGTAATTATCACATACAGCATCAATGCGTTGGGTACTACTTGTTTTTTGGGCCTCCAGATTTGGTTCAATGTGGAGCGACACATACTCGCTGAATGTCTTTGCTGTTGTGGGTCGCACCATGTGGATAACAGCTACCACATCCAACACCACCAATGAGGCTTGTTTGTGCATTGAGGCACTTGAGAATGTCTGATCCTTGATCGCAGCAACCATCGATCCGCCAGACTCGGTGGCTCTCACTGATTTTCGAACCGAAAGAAGTCTGTCATGTCTGTATCAGGACTTTGTACCTTTTTCCTAGTCAGCTGGGTTGTCGAAGGTTAGCATGTTATTCCGCTTGATTGTATCAGAAACTGTTACTGAAGCTTTTTCCAATATTTCCAAGACATATGCTGTATGCAGGGTTTGGCCAGATTCACGGGTTTGAGATAGAGAAGTAGCAACGGCATGTTCCATGATATTCTGTGTATCGAGTACTATGAGCTCCTGACTTATTGCAAGGAAATGATTGCCCAGCTACTCTACCACCTTGTTGCACGATAGTACATCCTTTTGAAACTTTAACTGCAAGCTGTGTCCCTCCTCATGGTGATGATATAATTGGTGGGTTATTGATGGCCTTAAACTCCTCAATTACCCGCGTGTTGTCAGGTCCGGTCAGCATAATCAGTGTAAGGGCTTCGGGCGTCTCATAAGGTCCAACAGCTCAACCATGTGTCTGGAGGCTGTTGTTTTTCTGTTCATGAGCTTGTTCCTTGGCCATGAGAAACTTTCTAGCTGATTTCCGAACAACAAAACTGCCCTTCAGGAATTCACTATGTACTTGAGGGTGTTTCTCGACTAGCTCAGCCATGTCGCATACATGTAGCAACAGCCAACGAGCATAGTTTGTGTGGTCCATGGCGTGAAACCAGCCGCAGAGTTCGTCACATGCTCACACATATAGTGCAAAGAGCCCCTTCCGCAGTGACTGCACAAAGCACCAGCACGGTTATGGTTGACCAGAACTGGGAAAGAGTTTGGGTGCGTTGATCCCACATATCGAATGGCTCAGGTAGTCTAATTACATCCTATCAATAATCAGAGAAGGCGGTCGGCTTGAGCAGGTAAAGAGACATGAGGGAGACCTTTTTTCGCCTGTCAAAAATGTAAAAGGTATGGCATGGGCGACATCTGGGACAAATTTGGTGCTTTTGAACGAATATGAACCAAACAGCCCATATAATGCCCTAACACCCCTGACTATTAAGGATTAATAAATAATATCTTACCCGAATAATGAATAAACCGACCTGACTTGTTCGACGTTCAGAAGACAATGTCATATGTTTCAAACGATCAGGAAATAAACACTCCGATTCGGTACACAGTGTTTAGGTTTTCCGTTACAGTGCATTGTGTAGCATATACATATTTGTAATATAATATTCCCCCTTCAAATACCATTTATTATGGCCGCTTGTTCGATTTACAGATAGTTTATTCCTAAGAGGGGTAAGATGGGTTGGTTATTGTTGTGTCTGTTTATTGTTTTGCTTTAGGTTTTTGAATGGGAGAGGGGGGGGGGGGGGGGGGGGGGGGGGGGGGAAACATAGAACATAGAACATATTTATTGATTATAAACATACATACAATGTTTCCAACCAAATACAATAAATTCACGAAACGAAATACCAGAAAAAAAAGAGAAAAAAACAACAACAAGATGTTCAATCAAATCAATTTATATAAAGAAATGTTTGATTGGATCAAGCATTATTATAAAGAAGCTCATTTCGTTCTTTATAACATATATGAATTTCAACACATGAATTTAATACTTTATTTGTCTATGCTGAATTTAACAAGCTTAACAATTTATATACACTTGTTTTTTTTCAAATATATCTTGTTGATATACTTTTGCCTGTTCCGAAACTATAATGGGGCCATTTGGGGCAGTGCGTAATTAGTATTATTTAACGCTATGGTATAGAAAAACGTTCAATTTTCGCGAAAAAAGTATTTTCAAAAATGGGAGTATTTACGGATATCCATAACGTTCACGCCATAGTACATCAAGTCAATCGTCTCACAGATAAATCGTACGGGCTATCAGCAATAATAGCTGAGAAATACCCGGGGGCAGACGTTTACTCGAAACGAGAGGGAAACTCGGAAAAGTCCAGATCTACGACGACGGCAACGGTTTCCACGTAGTCTGTATGGAAGCGCAATGTGAATTTGGTAAATGATTTCAATACTTATAGATATGTCCGTGTACGCGGCAAAGGGTTATACAGTTTTCCCGCATACATTCTGACCTTTTTATGAACAGACGGCGATGTTCGCGTCTTGATTTGAGTAAAGGCGATGTTTTTTAATGAAAAGTATTGAACGATATAAAATCCGTAAATCAGAAAGTTTGTCGTCACAGTTTGTAATATCCGTTTTTTATCGCGTACTAAAATATTAAACGCTGAGACGGAATGAAGGTAAGGATAAGCACTTGACAAGCCACTTAAAGCTCACAAACAATCTTACTAACGACCCTTTTTTAAATCATTCTACGTTATAAGAACTTTAGTTTGCATGTTTTTTTACGCCGCTTTCTACATTTATTCAGTTATATCACTGTGCGTTTCCTACGTAAGTAGTTGGGGTTTCATAGGGCCAAAATAAATGTCTTTGTGTGTGTCACAAGCTCATTTATTTAAGTATGGCTTAACTTCTCCCGAATGACCTCGCGGGGCTCCTGAATGAGCACCCGGAGCTCTTAAAAGCGCGCGCGAAGCTCATAAATGAGCTCTTAAATGAACTCCCTGGGAACAAGTTTGCGCGCGCGGCGATCCCGGAGCTCTTAAATGCGCGCGTGAAGCGCCTAAATGAGCTCTCGAAGCTCCTATATGTGCTCTTAAATGAGCTCCTGGAGCTCTTAAAAGCGCGCGCGAAACTCATAAATGAGCTCCCGAAGATCCTGTATGCGCGCGCGTCGTTCCCGAATAAGCTCTCGGAGCTACTATACGCGCTCGCGGCGTTCTAAAGTAAGCTCCTGGAGGTCTTAGTGACGTTGGCGTCATACCCAAGGAACTCGATAACGATTTTTCAAACAATGAATATAAATCAGACATGGACCGACGCCTCTTAAGAGACGAACGTTACGATAACATTTAAAATAATGTTGCCTTATTAACCAATAAAAACGTAACGTCGGAACTTTACCGGAAATAACAATTCCTTATTTAGCAATGAAGTAGCATGATCGGTAAGTTTCAATCCTAGCTGACACGTATTCAAAGAGAATACTATCCTATATGAGACGTATTCAAAGAGAATAATATCATTAACGTGTCATTATAGTATTTTTGATGTTTATTATTATACCTTTGAAAACATAGAATTTATAGAGAAGGTAAGTAATACTTTATTACACATCCTTTTATGTATAAGCAAACAGGGGGTCTCTTTTCAACAAGGTCTAAGCTATATTGTGTTTCCATTTTTGTTTGACTTTTTTTTAACAGACATCAAGTACGCATTATAATACGTGCAAGTGGTTCGATATAAAACTAAAACACAATAAAAAAAAACGGTATACATGTTTTGTACTAAAATTGATCCGTAACTTTTAAAATGACCCGTTTTCATTGTTTACGATATATTGGATGTTAATATGATCCTTTCTCTGATTGACAAACTAGTCAGATATACTTAAATGTATCCGTTAAGACAAGATACACCGCCCCGAATTTACAAGTATCAGCTCTATCAACATTTTTCCGATGTTTGTCAATCGTCATTTGTCTTTAACCAATTGGCTTATAATCTATGCGGAAAAGAAGTTAGATATTTTGAAAGACAGTTTTGTGGCCACCGCGATATGACTGAACATTAGTTAAGAATGGCGTTACAGTACCCAAATCAATCAAGCATATAATCAGTAATCAGAACGTTATCGTCACTGTTTGGTTTTTAACCGTTTTAATATCCGTTTTTATCGCGTACTTAGTCACTAAACGCTGAGAGGGAATGAAGGAACAGATATATGCACTTAGCTAGCCACGCAAAGTCCTCGAGACATCTTACTAACGACCTTTTTTTAATTCTACGTTATTAGTACTTTAGTTTGTATGATGTTTTAAGCCTCTTTCAACATTCTTCAGTTATATCAAAGCGTTTCCTGGGTATGTTACGAGTCGATTTCTTTTCTAACACCAGCGGCGGAAGTAAAAGCGCTGTAAGTTTTACTTGTTTGTGTGGTATTTTAACGCCTCTTTTAACAATTTTGAAGTTATATTTGTACAAGATGACGTGTATTCCGAAGATTCAAAGTTTTAAGCCGTATAATATGTCTGACAAGTAATATTGGTTTACCTTTCAGTTAAATAAAAGAGTGTCCGTGGTTTGTTATACGGCTTAAAACTCTGAATATGTGTCTTTAAACAGCCATAATTTGCTCACTGATGTGGGCATATGATACGATGATGACGACGATAATGGTTATAATAATGATAATGAGCATCAGGAAGAGGAAGAGGAAGAGCAGGAGGAGGGAGAAGATGATCATAAGGTGGGAAAGGAGGAGCAGAAGAAAAAAGAGGAAGAGCAGGAGAAGAACGATGAGGAGGAGGAAAAACAGGAGGAGCAAGAGAAGGAAGTGCAGGAGGAGGAAGAGGAGGAGGAGGAAGAGGAGGAGGAGGAAGGAGGAGGTAGAGGAACAGGAGGAGCAAGACAGGGAGGAGGAGGTGGAGGAGGTGGAGGAGCAGAAGCAGGAGGAGAAAGAGAAGGAGGAGGGGGCTAACTCCTTCATACATACTCACCTGATCAATGAAATCGTCTTTTAATTCATTAATTTAATCTGGTAACTGATGTTGATCTTTATTTTTCTGTATCCCGCAATGAAAATGCCTTGCCAACTTTGTTCAAAGTCAATCTACGTAGAAGGCGCTTCGCCGTTTTGAACTATATCAATCAGAAAGACTGGTGTTCCGATAATGACGAAAGCTTCTACGACAACCATGAAGGATCGATATTAATTTGCTCGCTCTGTGAAATAAAGTTTATAAGACATACCAATGAAAACGAACAGAAGTAAGCACAAGGTTTATCATGCAGTGTCAAGTCTGCAGTAAAAGCTTTAGCAACGACTACAATTTGACGCATCACAAAAAAAATAAATACACGGAGATGATCCGAGTCTTTTAATATACCAAGTCATAACTCATTATCTGGCATTATTCAAAAATCCCGTGGACAGACAACTGGTTATGACTCTAGCCAGACAAATATCTCGGAATAACCCCCAACAGCTCCTATGTCGTTTCGAGGATGCCATTCAGCAACCGTACTACCTGATAGTCGATTTGAAACCGACGACGCCAGAATCATGGCTAATGCGCACGAATGTACTCGATAGTATTAGAGATCCCATCTCCGAATCGGCTTTAACCCGCTCGCCCGAACGTACTGACGAAGAGTCGGAAGCCATTCAAATGTCTTGCGACGACTGCGCGTCCCCTTATCGGACATTTATCACTTACAAAAACACGTCAAAGCTTGGTGCCCGTTGAAACAAAACACGGACGTGAGCGACGATGAACCGGTGAACGGGTTGAGGGCCGACCACAGATGGAAGACGACGATGACATAGAAGTGGTATCTGATGACGATGACGTGGCCGAAGCTTCGAACGACGAAGTTACGGAAGAAATGACGAAGCTAGCGGCAATACAGAGGTAGCTAACCCCGAAGTCGAAAAGTGGAAGAGACATTTCAACCTGATTGAGGCAGGCAAATTACCAACCAATCACAAGGGTCAATATATCGTGGAAAATGTACAAGCCGGTGGGAAATCTCGGGAACCGAAGATGGAATTCGTCACGCCGCTGGCTCAAGATTTCGAAATGGCTAAATCCGAACTCAAAAGCATGACTAAGAAAACGGGGACGAACTTGGCGAAAAGACGACGAGCGTATAAAAGCCGAAAGGACTTTTTGATGAGACCGCCCGGTATTCCGGGTTATACGTGAGGTCAACGCAGTTCGTGTACATCAATGTTATAAATAATGTACATTTTGTGTTTTTGTCTGTACTCTTTTCATACGTGTATACATATATTTTGAAATGTAAACTCAATAATAAAAGAACTAAACACGGATTATTATTTTGATCAATTTATTACGCCCCAGTCAATATAGCGCACCGGTGATTAGCGCTTTACAGTAATGGCAATTCCATCAAAACGGGTAAACAGACATCGTGCAATTGACGTTGACGTTTAATACCGGTCATTAACACGGATCCGGTATGGAAACAAGTAAAATAAACATAATCATTGGTAAACATGACGACCGGAAACAGTTCTAGCTCGTAACGTCCTCCGTAGTATCGAACAACCTCGTTTGAATACAAGGATCCAGCCACTTTGAATGATGCTGATACGGTCACTACTTCTATTTTGGATAAAGACACTGCCCATCTGAGACGTTGAATGAGTCTGGCGTACCGTCTAAGTCTCTTTTTCGCATCCGAAATGGAACTCATCTTTCCGTTCACATCAAATTTCCGGTAGAAAAATACCATATGTTCCAATGAGCTCCCGAAAACCGTGCGGGATCGTATATTATATTTACGGTCTTATTCACCAACGTTTTGAGGTTAATGTCGCAGTTTGTGTCGGCTGTACACACGACATTGTTCATCATGTTTACCATTTCATAAAGTCGTTGGGATTACACTCAGAACATCCGAGATAGGTAGCCTAACTGGTTGGCGTGATCGCTCTGAAGCTAGCACGGTACGACGCTATTGAGTTCGGGAACGGCTACTCCTGTATTAGGAATGGCTTCTTTTAAACGCAAATATTCCCCGGGCCTTAAATACATCCCTTTCTGCACGGGAACACTTCCTCTTCGGGTTTGCAGTACTGGCGAATATCCACGCACGGATTATTTTCCCTAACGGTAAAATACATGATCCCGCCTAAATGAAGACTGTAATATTTGTTGTTCTTTAAAGCTTCGTCAACGTTTTCTATACCGTCAGGAAAAAAAATTCTTCCAACGCATTATCGTTAAACTAATTCCTTTTTTCAAGGTATTGTTTGCTTCCCACTCTCTAAGATCGACTCCTTTTTCCTCTTTCCATTCGCTGACTTTAACGTATCTCTGATTATCCAAAGCAAAGCTAATGTTGCTATCCATGTCGATTTATAAGTCTAATTGATACCGAATTTATGGAGTCGCCTTTATTTATACGGTTAATGAAGTCATTAAGGATAGGTTATTATACGATTAGTTCATTGAGTGGTATGACGCCACATCATATCTTGTTCGTAGCGTTGTTACCTTATATCGTATTAATGTTTCCGGTGATATCGCATACTAAGTACATTTCCGCGCTAAATAATGTATGTGCGTTTCCGTCGATGTCATCATCGTATGTTCTCGTGATGTTGATGAAATAAAGACAAAGAAATAACTTTTCATCTAATTAACTTACGTATAATAATCACGTTTTTATCGAACATTTCGGCAAATCGTTCTATAAGTCGAAAATAAATACTTCATTTTCCTCCGCTCAGACCACACGGCATTTCGTAGGAAAATGCGATAATCCGTAAATCTTTGCGCTGTCCTAATTCGTTTAAACACCGTTCAAACCAGCGAAATCTCGTCCTCTTCGAGTAAACGTCTGCCAACGGGTATTTCCTAGCTGTTATTGCTGATAGTCCGTGCAATTTAACTGAATATTGAACGTTTTTCTATACCATAGCGTTATATAATACGAATGACACACTGCGCGTGATGCCTGTCTTATTTTCTGTGCTCTCCAAATATGGTATTAATGTTTCCGCTGCCGGAGTCAGCGTATGATTGCTGATGACGTCAACAACCACTTAAACAACTCCACTTAAGCCATTTCCTGAAATGCCTCCAAACCGACCCGATTGTAGTTCCGAAGATGTATATTGTCACAAGATGGTCAAGAGTCGACAACTCACTAAAGTAGAATTGAACGCCGATGGTTGAATAAAAATATATGTTTAATTTACAGTTATGAAATATATACAATTTTAAATAATCACTTCTTTCCTGACAAATCGAGAGGCTATAAACAAAAGAACTACTCACGCACTCTCATACACCCTCTCACCCCAGTCACTTAACTGTCCCATCACTTCCGTTACTGTACCCTGTATTTGGAATGTTCATACACGTTGTACTTCACATCCAACTGTATCCGCTTCCCGACTTCACCGAGTCGTTGTACTTATATTCATTGCGTCGCGTATATCCTTGGATTCCGGGATCGACAAGCCACACAACTGTGGATATATGGTTCTACACGTCCTATGACGGCACTCCTCCTAATGTCCCCCGTTACGACGTCTTATTATGTTGTGGACTGCGTCACACACTGGTTCTTCAAACTTCTGCGTTTGGAACTTCGGTTGTCTGGCTATCGATATGGACTAGCCATAGACATAAAACGGCTAAAATTGTAATAAATAACCATGTCTTACAATAATATCAATAATGCTCCGTAAACCTAACAGCCTACCATTTTATACTCCTATGGTAGCTCATCTCTATACTAATATCCTTTTACATTTCCCACTTCCATTCTTATCCTTTTCATACAACATATCTTTCCCAATAACATAACACATTGTCTCGCTCCTAACGGACTCAATTTCTGTAAAAAACATTCACTTCGTGAACCAGAAATTCTCTAAACAATTCAATCATGTAATAATTATCTCATACCCTAACATTGTAAATTTGCTCAGATTCCATTCCTTAATTATGCCGAAAACCCCTTTGCACAATAACTAAGAATTTACATACCCATATGCCGTGTGAATTGGTCACATCAACTAACTCACTATAACGAGTGAAAACCATCTGGCAACTCCTGTGATACTGACGGTCAAAACAAATGTTTGAGTAAGTTATATAGCACCAATCAACCTCTGGGTCTCCTGATGACAGGCAAAATTCCCGTGCAAATCGTAATTCACAATCAACAACTAGTTTCAATACATTTATAGGCCAAATGAAAATAGCAACATAGTTTAACGTAATTAACGTTTTTAAACCCGTCAATTCCTTAATTCTCAACGGATTTACATGAAATGAACTCTTAATATGCTTAATATCACTTATCACATATGTATATGATAATAACTTCATAAACAATGATCTCCCTGACAATCCTGCGATAAGTTAAAACCATACGTGACCAACCTGCACTGACTGACCGTCTTTTTATTTAGGCCACGCCAAATCTATTTTGTTACAACACGTTCCCCCCCCCAAGGATAAAGTGGTTTCACTTTGTCTATTTAACAAAATACACCAGGTTCGTTCCCTGTACTATTTACAACCCGTATCTTAATTTCCCTTAGTATTGCATTCCTTATATATATATATATATACACGATTACACAGCTGTCATGACTCCAATGTGTGCCTAAAGTACTCATTTCACTAACTGTTTTCTGATTCCTTTACTTGACTCTCTACTCTACATAAGTAATCTGCCCCTACATTTTCTCTACCTGGAATCGCTCTAATGCTCATCCTATAGGGCTGCAAAGATAACGCCCATCGCATCAGTCTAGAATTCGCCATCTTAGACTTATTTAAATAAGTCAGAGGCTGATGATCAGTCTCTAAGATGAATTCCTTGCCAAACAAATACCTATGAAATTTCGACACTCCCCAAATAACACCAAGACACTCCTTTTCAATTACTGAGTAATTTCTCTCCCTGTCTAACAATTTCTTACTTGCATACGCAACTGGTAATTTCTCACCTTCTGAATCCTGTAACAATACCGCCCCTTATCCAATGTCTGAAGCATCGGTTCTAAGGATGAAAGACTTATCAAATTCCGGTAACTTCAATATAGGAGGACCTACTAAACTCTTCTTCAAAGTCTGAAAAGCAACTTCCTGACATTCTCCCCACCTAACCTTATTTGGTTGACCTTTCTTAGTAAGATCTGTTAAAGGTACTGCAATTGCAGAAAAGTTGGGAATGAATTTTCTGTAAAACCCAACTACCCCTAAAAAAGCTCTAACCTGTTTCTTCGAAATCGGTCTTTCTGCTTTTTGAAGTGCCTCTATCTTCCCCTGAACTGGCATCAACCCACTAGCCCTATCAATGACATGTCCCAAACATTCCAGATTTCCAAATCCTATGCTACATTTACTCGGTCTAGCTGTTAACTTGGCTACCTTCAACCTACTAAAAATCTCTCTTAAAGCGGTTATATGTTCCTCCCATGTAACGGTAAATACTAATATGTCGTCTATGAAACTATCCGCAAAATCTAAATCCTTTAAAACCTTCCTCATCAATCTACAAAAAGTACTTGCTGCACAAACCAAACCAAAAGGCATCTTGTTGAACCGAAACAACCCTTTTGGCGTTTCAAAAGATGTCATATCTTTCGCCTGCTCCGTCAACGGCACCTGCCAATAACCCTTACTAAGATCAATTTTAGTAAAATACTTTGCCCTCGATACCTTCGAGAATATCTCTTCGATATTTGGCATTGGCTCAGCGTCAAACACTGTCACCCTGTTTAACTGTCTGAAATCTATACAGAAACGAACTGTGCCGTCCTTCTTCCTAACCAATACTATAGGACTCGAAAACGGTGCATTAGAATGCTCTATGACTCCTAACTCTTACATCTTACTGACCCTTCGTTTACTGTTGCCACTGACTGGTATGGAATAGGATAACCCTTGAACCTGATGGGTTCTGATGTATTTAATTTAATATCATGTTTAACAAGTGAAGTAGTTCCCGGTATGTCTGTCAAAACATCGGCGAACTCTTCCAAAACCATGTCAACCTGCTCCCTCTGTTCAACAACTCTTTACAAACGTCTACATCTTTTTTAGACTCGTTACCTACTCTAGAAAGACACTCTAAAGGTATCTTCTCATCTACCCAATCTACGTCTGCATTATCTAATTTCCGATCTTCACTATCTTCAATAACTGCAGAACAAACAACTGCTAATATACCTTTATCACTACTACCGTCATCAGCACTTCGCTCATTGTACTGTTTCAACATATTGGCATGAAAAGTCTTTTCCTTACCCTTCATATTAATTCTATAATCTACCTTATTCATCACCTTGATCACTTCAAATGGACCCTTCCACTGCAATAATAATTTATTGTGACTTACCGGAAGTAATACCAGTACCTTGGCACCTATCGGGAAACTTCTGTCCTTTGCCCGTTTGTTATAGTATATCTTCTGTCTAGACTTTGCCTTACTTAACTCATCCTGTGCCATCTTACATGTCTCTTCGAGTCGCTCACGTAAATCTATTACGTACTGGTATGTCAATTTCACTTCAACATCATTGACCTCGCCAGACCATAACTCTTTCAAAATGCTCAACGGTCCTCTGACCGTCCGGCCATAGAGTAATTCAAATGGGGAAAACCCCAGACTTTCCTGTGGAACTTTCCTATACGCAAATAACGCAGCATTAATGTACTTATCCCAATCCTTGGGCCTCTCGCTACACATACGCTTAATCATCCGTTTCAATGTTCCATTAAACTTTTCCACCAATCCGTTACACATTGGGTGATATGGCGTTGTAGTCAACTGACGTAAGGATAAAAGTCTACTTACCTCAGCCATCATCTTAGATGTGAACTGTGATCCCATGTCCGTCAACATCTCCTCCGGTATTCCAAGTCTACTGAACATATCGACCAATGCTTCCGCTACTCGTTCAGTCTCAATCCCTGGTAAAGCAACGGCTTCCGGATACCTTGTAGCATAATCTACCATGACTAAAATGTACCTGTTTTTCCTGTCTGTCATTGGTTCGATTGGTCCTACTAAATCAACTGCTACACGCTTAAAAGGCGTTTCTATTAATGGCATCTCTCCTAATGGTACTTTTTGAACCTTACCTTTTGGCATCGTTCGTTGACATATATCGCATGATCTACAATACCGACTGACTTCCGAACAAACCCCTGGCCAATAGAACTCTGCTAATGCTCTGTCCCTAGTTTTCCGTATACCTAAATGCCCTGCCATCAATGACTCATGTGCTATCTTTAACACCGCTTCCCGACACGTCTTAGGAACAACTAACTGATAAGACTGCTTCCGATTAGGAAATTCAAATTCCCTATACAATAATTTGTTCTTAAACAGATACCTTACCTGTCCGCCCCCTTTACAATTATGAAAAGTTTTTTTATTCGCCTTTTCTCTCGTCTTCGACAGAGTTTCATCTGCCATCTGCAGGTCGCGGTATTCTGCTTGCGATATATCTAAAATCTTACCTGGAACATGTAATTTCCTGTATGGTTTAGGATTTCGTTCTGTTTGCGACCGAGTCTGCATTGCATTTGATACATCTCCGGGTTCCGGATATTTCGCGCCTGTAATGTTACCTACAACTAAATCATAGAGTGGAGTGTCTATACATAACGCCTCCGTTGTACCCTCATAATATGGAGTCTTCACCTCTATCATTGCTACCGGAAAATAATGCTCAGATCCATCGATATATTTGCAACATCTTTCCTTACCTAAGAACTGGTGTTCCTGTACTAACCGTTTCCTTACAACTACGCACGTGGCACCCGTGTCTCTCATCATTTCTACTCTTACTCCGTTAACTGTGCCTTCCTTGGTAGGACAATTCCTTTCCATACATGCACCTAGCTGTTCCGAACTATCGTTACACAAATATATGAAACTAGAACTGGCTGTTCGTTTTAATCCCCCACGATACAGACCTCGAGGCTTTCCTCTTCCTTTGAAATATTGGTTACCCTGATTGTGGCTATACCTTTCAAATGGACCAGTACTTGCATTCCTAGTATCTCCACCCGATGTAAATCGTCCACCAGTATCGTCGACAGCAGCCATACTATGCCTACTACCCCTTTTCCTACAATCGTCCGATCTGTGAATACCACCACAATAGCTACATTTCCAATTAGTGAAAGAATTACCTGCCTTCTGCGTACTGGAACCCTGTCGTTGTCCTGTATCGGACCTAAACCCTCTAGCAACCTGATCCTTTTCTTTATTATTTCCACTTAAAACAACATTCCTACACCCACCTCTTGCTTCAGCAAATAGATCCGCCTGTACCGCCATCTCATTACCATCTGTAAACATCTTTTCTTTCAAAAATAAATACAAGTCCTTATTGCAAATTGACAACAACTGATCTCGTAACAAAAAATCAATGACGCCTTCGTACGATTTTACTATCTTTCCTAATTCAAACCAACGTTCGAGATAATTCATTGATCTCCGTAAGTACTGAACAAACGTCTCTCCCGTTTCTGGTTTAGCTACTTTGAACCGTTTTCTAAACCCTTCTTCAGTTAACTCAAAACGTTGCAATAATGCTGACTTTAACTTAATATAGTCTATAGCGTCCTCTGCAGGTAATCTAGAATGAACATCTAACGCCTTACCTTTCAATAATGCACTAAGATGTAATGACCACTGATCATTCTTCCAACCTTGTGCTTCTGCATATCGCTCAAACCTGGATAGATAACTGTCCATATTATCCTTATCCTCGTCAAACCATGGTAATTTCGGTCCTTTGATTTTATGATCTTTAATAAAAGACTTACCTACTCCCTGTTTGGCCAACTCCATCGCCTGCTGATGTTCTACTTGAACTAACTCCAATGCTCTCCTATGCTCCCGATCCCTCAGCTCTTCTTTCTCTCTCTCTAATAATCTCTGTTGTTCTAATAACTTAACTTCTTTCTCTTCCTTCTCTCTCTCGGCTTCTTTCTGTCGTTCTAATAACTCTAATACTTTCTGTTCCTTCTCTCTCTCGAATTCTCGCTGTCGTTCTAATAACTTAACTTCTTTCTCTTCCTTCTCTCTCTCGGCTTCTTTCTGCCGTTCCAGTAACTCTCTCTCAAATTCACGATCTCTCAGTCTATGTTCTCGTTCCTTTGCTTGTTCATCTTGAACTAACTTTTGAAGATTCTCACCTTCATGACCGAACTCCTTGCCTAACTCTATCAACTCCTTCATACTAGTCATGACTATCAATAGTACTATACGCTAACCCTATATCAAAACTTAATAAACTACAATCTAAGTTAATAATAACTACACTTCATTGGACTTCAAATCTATATTTGAATTCTCTGCATATCCTGTACGGTATAATCCACTTTCGAGACTCACTATGCACGACCCTAAATCTATTTATAATGTTCAGATATCAGTCTTAACACTTTTAAAGCACACCCCTTCTATCCCTCAGACTCCACGCTTTACTGCAGAAACGCTTATGGCAGCGCCGCTGTGTCTCATCACAGGGAATAAAAAAAAAACTAAATAAAAACCCCATGTATAAAGCATAAGCTATTTGTATCAAGTGTAAATGCACTGTACAATTTCCAGAAAAATGAATCTTATAAAGGAATATCTGCAGAGTTACAATTAACCTATCCAATTCTACCCTAGTTCGTTGCCGCCTCGATACATCGAGCGAATCATCCCACGTCTGACACCATTTGTCACAAGATGGTCAAGGGTCGACAACTCACTAAAGTAGAATTGGACGCCGATGGTTGAATAAAAATATATGTTTAATTTACAGTTATGAAATATATACAATTTTAAATAATCACTTCTTTCCTGACAAATCGAGAGGCTATAAACAAAAGAACTACTCACGCACTCTCGTACACCCTCTCACCCCAGTCACTTAACTGTCCCATCACTTCCGTTACTGTACCCTGTATTTGGAATGTTCATACACGTTGTACTTCACATCCAACTGTATCCGCTTCCCGACTTCACCGAGTCGTTGTACTTATATTCATTGCGTCGCGTATATCCTTGGATTCCGGGATCGACAAGCCACACAACTGTGGATATATGGTTCTACACGTCCTATGACGGCACTCCTCCTAATGTCCCCCGTTACGACGTCTTATTATGTTGTGGACTGCGTCACACACTGGTTCTTCAAACTTCTGCGTTTGGAACTTCGGTTGTCTGGCTATCGATATGGACTAGCCATAGACATAAAACGGCTAAAATTGTAATAAATAACCATGTCTTACAATAATATCAATAATGCTCCGTAAACCTAACAGCCTACCATTTTATACTCCTATGGTAGCTCATCTCTATACTAATATCCTTTTACATTTCCCACTTCCATTCTTATCCTTTTCATACAACATATCTTTCCCAATAACATAACACATTGTCTCGCTCCTAACGGACTCAATTTCTGTAAAAAACATTCACTTCGTGAACCAGAAATTCTCTAAACAATTCAATCATGTAATAATTATCTCAATCCCTAACATTGTAAATTTGCTCAGATTCCATTCCTTAATTATGCCGAAAACCCCTTTGCACAATAACTAAGAATTTACATACCCATATGCCGTGTGAATTGGTCACATCAACTAACTCACTATAACGAGTGAAAACCATCTGGCAACTCCTGTGATACTGACGGTCAAAACAAATGTTTGAGTAAGTTATATAGCACCAATCAACCTCTGGGTCTCCTGATGACAGGCAAAATTCCCGTGCAAATCGTAATTCACAATCAACAACTAGTTTCAATACATTTATAGGCCAAATGAAAATAGCAACATAGTTTAACGTAATTAACGTTTTTAAACCCGTCAATTCCTTAATTCTCAACGGATTTACATGAAATGAACTCTTAATATGCTTAATATCACTTATCACATATGTATATGATAATAACTTCATAAACAATGATCTCCCTGACAATCCTGCGATAAGTTAAAACCATACGTGACCAACCTGCACTGACTGACCGTCTTTTATTTAGGCCACGCCAAATCTATTTTGTTACATATATCACGTACCAAAATAAAGTGAAATTCGTCATCAATTGCATTAGCATTACAATAGACACAAATACTGTCTGATTTCAATTCTGTCTCTTCCATATCTGCCAGTTTCAATCCTTAATATATGTGCCTAAATATACATCTGATTCAGCAGATATCTATACTGGCTATTGCCTATCATGTCTAAGCTTGCTTCATATTCAAATCCAGTTTTGATATGCTTATAAATAAGAATTCTACCATTACTTAACATATCACCTCTCCTTTTTTGTACAAAACAGTCACAGTCTTTGTTTCGAAATATTTAAAACCCATGTTTTGTTTACATTATGCGGATTTTGCCATATATAAGCATAGCCAATTTTTACATTAAATATTTTTAACTCTGCTGGCCCAGTTTTGTTTTTCCATTTATACAGTCTAACATTGAGCACGTGTATGCTACTTGAATTATACAATTATTAGAATTGACTCCTTTAAGTGTAAACCAATATTTAATAACACGTATTAACTGGTTGATGAAGAGAGGATATCGTCCAGCTTCACCATATATGTATACCAGCTATGCTTGTTCCAGTTTTCACACGTAGTAGTCGTTTACAATATGTCAAGTGTAAACATTCAAACTCTAAGTTGTTGGTACTGCACCCTATTTCACAGAAGTAGTTCAATATTGATCCGACAAAGGAATAAAATAATTGCAGAAAAGTGTTTATTGTTAAGTCGTACTTCTTTGTGTGTGTGATAATAATTCTTTCTAAAACTGAACTACGAGTCGGATATTTTTTTGTATACCGGTACTATGATACCATTTAACCATACTTCTGGAAGAAGTCACCTTCAAATATAGTGTTACATAAATCAGTTATATGACTTGATAGTATATCGCTACTTTTTATAAAATACTCGTTTTGTAAAGTGTCATATGCCTTGTTTTTCTTCAGATTTTTAATTTTACGCTTAACCTCCTCTAGTGTAATCGGTGAGTCTTATTATGCATATATTGGTTCAGTTGTAACATTATTTTTGCACCACTGCTACGCTTCTCTTTTAATTTTATCTCAATTTTTCACAGTAGTTTTGGTAAACATCTTCCAAAATACTTTTTGGATTTTTACCTTTACAACGCTGAATTTTTTTCTTTCTTTTTATATCTATATTGACTCTTCTTCTTTCTAATATTATGCCTATATTGCTATTTTGCTGTAAGATATATTTTTTTCTATTTTCATCACTTCTGTCCGTATTGAATATTTTTATTGCGTCCTTGTATTTGCGCTTTTTCAAACTACACGTTTCGTCAAACCATTCAGATGTTCTATGAATAAAGGTTTTGCTGCTGCATTAATCAAGCCTGAAAAAAACCTCAACGCATTTCGTAACTGAATCTTGATTTAAATTATTACAATCCATCATAACATTGCTAAATTGGGGGTAGACGTGTAACAGGACGAGTCCTATAAGTAACAGGACGAGGTCCTAAAACGTGTCCACAACGGGTCCAGGCCCTTAAGGGGGAAGGATTTGATACCCACATTTGTCAAATGAAAAGGGAAGAGTTATTTTAGGTCATGTGTTTAGTTTTACTAATACAAATATTATTAAACTAAAATCATGGTGTATTTGAAATGTAAGTGGAAATGAAAGCCTAAATAAAATTTCCCCCAAAAGTGGCACGATTCTAAAACAAAAGGTCACATTTACCTTCACGTATCCTTGAACCAGCCCCAAATGACCTTTTATAGTATAACATGTTCACAACAATTTCATGTAGGGACACCCCCATAAAGAGGGAGGGGCCTTACAAAATTTGCAGACAAGTAATTAAATGAACCATACCAAAGTACTTATAAACTAAGCTGTTTCCTTATTTAACGCCCCGTAATGCATTTCAACATTGAAGTTCATCATTGTATATAAGGAAAGCATGCCCATCCATGTATTGATACTAATTATAGCAACACTAGTGCTGCTTCGAAGAGTCTCAATACAACCTGAATAAAGACCACTGCAAAGTGTACTAGTCCAAATAGAATACAGCACGATTATGACTGACCACAGTGTAAGTAAGAAACAATAATTGAAGACATAGATCACTGTTACAAATATTGCATTATGATTGAATATGTGTACATGTATGTAGCACACAGTGCAGATCAAAACATGTACTTAGCAAACAGTGAATATATAGATGAGATACAATGCAATTAAAAGATAATGTAATTGAAATTGAAATCTAGTTAAATTTTATACAAAACTTGTAGGAATACTTTTGTTAATACACAATCTATACTAAATAATAAGCCTTCCCTAAACAAGAGGCCCTGCAGGGCCTTTACTCTACTGGAATGGTTTTTTGGTCATTTTCAATCCAGAGCATGTATGTATGATGAAGATCAGATAGTAAATGGACCCTCTATTGTGTTCACAAGCTCTTTTATAGCAATTTTGGCAAATTCAAAGGCCATAATCCAGCCGTGCATTGGCGGATCTGGCTTGTTTGCAAAAGGAACCAAGCTCTCATCAATATTTAACTACTATCTAAGTTTGGTGAAGATCGAATAATAATTGGAAGAAGCTCTAATGTGTTCACATTAGCTGTATTATAAAAAATTTGACAATTTCAAGGGCCATAATGCAGTCTCGCATGTGCGGATCTGACTGGTTAGCGCAAGGAACCGAGGTCTTATGGATATCTAACTGCTGTATAGGTTTGATAGAGATACAATCAAAACTGAAGACTTTATCGCGTTCACAAGCTGTATTATAGCAATTTTGCCAACTTCAAGGGCCATAATCCATTCATGCAAGTGTACATCAGGCTGGTTTTCGAAAGGAAACAAGCTCTGATTTATCAGCCTTCGTAACAAGTACCATGTGTGATGCCCAGGCACTGTTGCTTGTATCTATGATCTCTTCATCCAACATTTTTTTAATTTAAGTTTCCGCAATTTCTCTTTGACCAATACGTAGTCTTCTAGGTGGTATTTTAATTAGCTTTGACTCGCCAACATCAATACTATGTTCTACTAAATCAGTCTGGGTAATGTTTCTTTTTGCACCAGAAAAGATGTCTTGGTACTCATATACTATGTACTATTTAATTCATCTATGTAATTAATTGATTGAATAATGCCTATGACCATATTCTTATGGATTTTTACATTCTTATTGGTAAGATTTATCAATGACACTGGAATGTCAGGCTTACTATAATCTACCACACGTTTAGCTACCAACTGACCTTTTCTGGGAAGTAATTTGTATGGGTCTACCATACCATGGGAATCCAGGAATAAACCATCAATGTGTGCATTCACAGTCAATTCAGTTTGTGCTGGCACAGTAACAGTATTCTCTATTCTAGTTCTAGCCAATTTATTGTTGCCACGACGCATAAGTTTAATTTTATGTTTACCAATTTTCATAGATGCTTTACCAAATTTGATATTAACATCATATTTTTCTAAGAAATCTTCACCCAATCGAGCATGTATCTCATCAAGGTCAGCTACCAAGAACTCATAAGTAAACATCTCATTGTCCAATTCAAAATCTAATGATATCGTTCCCAAAACACTTACTCCATTACCATTTGCAGTTGTTAAATGGATACACGCCCATACCATGCGCCATCTGCGAGATAAGAATCATGGCACCAAGAACCATAATAGCGGAGGTACAACTTTTCTAAAATTCTAGCATGGGTTACTTCCCCTCCTAATTTCCGGTTGTGAAAAAATTTCCGATTAAAATGTCAACAATCGGTAAAAACATGAAACGTAGATGAAAAGGAAAGTTTGTGAAAGCGGGTAGACAGGCAAGACTTCAAGAGCTTTCGATTAGAGGCAGAGAAAGATCCCAATAATACGAATAAGGCGAAATCGAGACAGAGAAACACACAGTTGAAGGCATGACAGTGGGTGGGGTAATGGGCGAAGAATTATTGATATGAGACATCTTGCTGACCATCTTAGAGCCTGCAAAAACTGTTCAAAGCCTTTTCTCTTACTCAACATTGAAAGAGAACAACGTGTACGATATGCCAGCATTTTATATATTGCCTGTGACTGTGGAATAGTCAACTCGGTGACAACTGGAAGGAGCCATATCCCACCTGACAAAAATAAGAAAGGAATGCCAGTTTATGACATTGACATTACTTGGTTAGTATTCACATATAAAGTTAATTTATGCTATCAATTTTTAAGTGGGTTAACATATTTTTAACTATCCAGAAACACATTTTCATTTGATTTTAACATATATGATGGGTTTGTAAGAAGAACATTATCCCTTTCCTACATACAACAAATCTGCAGCAGACGACTGAAAACATCTAGACAATTTTACAAAATCATGAACCCTCAACAAATGAAGAAATTGTTCTTAAAAAGAGTGGAAAATATTCTTGCGAAAAGAGTAATTGCTCGCAATGTTTTTAAAAAATTGTCTGCTGCAGAGATGTTAAAATGTGTCTGTATGTGAGAAAGGATTTACTTAAGTGTCTTTATTGTGTGCAAGGACAACAAAATATAATCGGTGTATGTGATGGTGAATGATGAAAACCTGATTTGACAGGTTTGAAAACATAGTTTTTGAGGAATTAATAATTGATCAAAATTCTTTTTTTCATAGTTGACATTTGTTATTATATTTGAATTATAATATTTTAGATTCATCTTCTTTGGTAGATGTGCAGAATTTCAATGTCATCAAATCATTTGATTATTCATAACAGCTGAAGTATAAGAATCAATGGGTTTTTTACAGGTGTCATGCACGCAGGCTTAACATACAGGCAGATGAATGGGCTAATGGCGACAATGGAAATAAAAGGCCTTCACCACACAGCAATGATGAGACGAAGGGAAGAAGTCGATCCACACAGTCAGAATGTGGCAAGAGATTCCTGTGCAGCTGCACTGATGGAGGAAGGAGATTTTTGCGAGTAAGGTTTTAATCATCGTTCGATATCTTCACTTTTGTGTGTTTTATGTTGTTTTCAACAGTATTTCAGATGTATGACATACGCCTCAAATTCTTTGCATTCAAAAGTTTAAATATTGTAAAGAATAGTAAACATTTGGGTTCAAGGAGAAATTCTGAATTATTGCTTCTTTTTTCAAAAAAGGATTTCAAAAGATTCCAAGAACGTCTGAAAATTGATTGTTTGGTGTTTAAACCTTTCCTCCATACAACAATTCTACAGCAGACGACTTTGAACATATTTTGTCAAAAAATAGAAAATCTCTATAATTGAATGGATAACCTATGACTAAACCTAGAGAACATTGTAGCAAAAGGAGAAATAGCTTGTTTTGAGCAATTTCTTCTTTTGTCACTATGTTTTCAAAAAGCTGTCTGCTGCAGAGGCGTAAGAAAGCGTGTATTTGAGGGAAAGGGTTAATGCCGCTTTCAACAATGGTTCAGTTATATAATGGCGTTTCCTTGGTAAGTTAACACTACTACTGGTCCATTTATCCTGACACCAGCCAGTCAGGCATTATGCTAACCCGCAACCCTTAAAGCCAAGAAGGGCAGCCAAAAATACCATTTAAAAAGTATTTGGTATGACCAGCCCGGGGATCGAACCCAATTATGAATTAGTTAAACTCTACAATTATCAATGTTGGTGGTACATGAATGGCGAGTATATCTTCTTATATCTTTATGAGCACTTTCTCCATCTACCACAATGGTATCAGAAGTCATTTGGTACACATAGGTTAATGTGTATAAATGTTTTTTTAGTAAGCCTCTACATAATTGTTCCAAGCAAGTATCCTTTGTTTAAATACGTAGCATACAGGTGGCATCTGACAAGCTAAACGCTTTTCTGATGCCACCTGTATTTGAAGATTGTTTAGTAGAAACGTTCCTTGAGTTACATTCGGAAACATTTGTTCAAGACATATAGATTTGTTGATAATCATGGCTGCCAGATGATATCAGAAAATTGGCAAAATGGCAAAACTTTAAAATTTAATTCTAATTAAAGTTTTAGTCTGATTTCAAGATAGTTTATGTCTAGTTTGCAGTTTGTTCCCGTTCTTTGTCAAATTTTCACATTTATAAGCAGTAGCATTTGCTACTAGACTCAGATGATTGATTTAGGGCCATCTAGGCCCTCTGGTTTTTTCTCTATCTCTGTTGTCTTGGATAGTGTTGATAGTAAGTAAGTTAGGGTTCTGTGGTGAAGAGGGGCTTAATCCCTGAATTTTTCCTTCATATGAGTGTTGACATAAAGGTTATATTTGTTTCAGGATACCCACTGATAATTCAGAAATCTCCAGGGAGGTCACTTTCAAGTATGACATGGGTTAGAAGAAGCGCGGCAGCAGTAGAGTTTATGACAGTAAATCAGATGTGGGGACACTCTTCGGCAAAACCTCTGGAAAAATCTGCATATTTGCTGTACTGGTATCTGACTGCCAAACCTGCAGTAAATCTGAATATGAAAAACCTCCATCTCAAATGTGTTAAAAAAACTGGTCAGGTTGTGCTAAAGCTATAGAATCATATGTTGATGTGGATTTAATCAAATCTTTTGAGAAAGAGGGTGAAAGAGTAAAAACACTAATAATGGATGATAACACAACAACACTGTCTAAAATTAGAAAGGACCTGGACCATACAGTTACAAAATGGAGTGCTATAAATACATATGAAATTGTTAATAGACAAAGCCTAGGTTGTGTGAAAGCAAGAACAATTAATTAAGCAGTGTCAGTCCCCAAACAAGAAACAAGTTAATTTGCAAATTGTAGAAAGTTATAAGAAATTTGAAAAACATATTTTGAAATAACCCAAACATATCATGTATTTAAGTTCAATAAGTATATATCTTGTTTTTTTTATAATGTCAGGAGTTTAACAGACTGTAAGATTTCAGAAAAGGTAAAACAGCTCATTAGGAGCAATTTTACTTTTTCTCACTATGTTTTCAAAAGCCATGATGCATCAAATGTCGTTTATATTGGGAAAAGGGTCAACATATTTGCCACACCCTGTCAAGATGTGGTTGTACCAGGCAAGAACAGAGGGTAAAACAATGAGAAAAAATATTCCACCATGAGGTGCAGATAAGAACTACTATTTTTCCCTCAATATCTCACTTATTGCTTCACTAAACCATATTTTGTGGGTACATTTAAGAATCGTCTCATGTGATATAATGTTGAAATTGAGCACATTCACAAATATGAGTCTTGGTTTGATTATTCTTTGCCAGCTATAGACAAGTCAAAGTATTGCCATTGAATTTTATCTCGATTTTCGATCATTTTTTGTAAAATTTGTTTGTAACATACATGTATATTTTTGTGATTTTTTTTGAAAATAAGCACGGTGACACATATATTTCTTTAAATTTATTGATAGCTAATGAAATAATCTTGCTTAATATAAAGTAAGAACAAGTTCTTATAGATATTGGTGTTTTTTTTATGTTTGTATGCATAATTTGTTTAAAAAATCCCAAATTTACGTGTCAGTGGACATGCTTGATATAGTTGGTTATTTGCTTATTTTTTGGCAATTTCTTCATGGTTTTGTTTCAAATTTTATTTGTTTAGACTGAGATATGATGTTAATGTTATGTCATACAGGTCAGACAGGTAGAGCCTGTAAAAAAACATAAACCTGGTGACCCCATATTTTCTTTTTGTTATTTTGTTAATTAAGGTTTAAAGGTCACTTTTACAAAATTTCAGTAAACATTTATTTAAACTTCATTTCGACTCATTCAGAGGACAATTGGAGGCAATGCGCCCTACCTCTTGGCACTTAAAGCATTCCAGGTTACTCATGTGTCTCTTTCAGTCCATTCCGTCTCTACGGTTTGACCTACTACGACTACTGCGGACTATATTTTTTATAAAGATATCTGAGGAGAGAAGCAGTATCTTCTAAAGTTCATGATTCCTTGGTCTCATCGGTTTTCAGCGACTGACACGTATTTTCAGCCTCAAATTTCCTAATAATGCCTTGTGAACTTTCAAAAGCCTCAAATTCCACGGCACTAGCAATAGCTGCATAGATTGTGTTTGGATGTATGTATTGGACATGACTCCGGACCTCTGGTTTTAATAGTCCATGTATGAATTGATCAATGGCGTAAATCTCTCTTGCATTAGAGGGGAAAGTAGGATAAGCTATAACACATAGTTTGTGTAAGGCATAGCCAAAGTCAGATGCAGATTCATTTCTTTTTGTCTGCAATTCATGAACTCGCAACGATATGCACTTTCACGTTCCGCAGGATTGAACCTGTTACCAATGATTGAAATGTATGCATTATAATTATTTATCTGGTTAGGCTGCAAATTATTAAGAAGCTTTTGCTCGGAGCATCTTAAACTCATAACAAGTTGTTGAGCCTTTTCAGAGTAGCTCCAATGATTCCATTTAGAAATGTTTTCGAAATGGACCCAAATATCTCGCCAATCTGTGGTGGTCCCATCATATTTATCTGGTTCCTAAGCTTCATAAATAGGCCACTGAGGCATATATTGCATTTGGTGTTGCCCTGAATCGGAATATAAATAATTTAACCCTTGACCCTGCGAGGAGCCGAGTTCATGTCTGACTTTAGGGTGTGAGGATGTAGACACGAGGGGATTAGAATGATAGAAGTCGGCATTCAATGGCTGACAATCAGTGATGTGATTTAAATGACTGTATTCAATCTCTGGAATAAAAATTATTCACGTTCGAATGTATAAAGTGACGTTGAGTCTGCGGCGTGGAATGCCAAGAATAATGCTCTGTGTTACTGTTAAATGCATTGTATTCAGGCATATCAGTGACTTAAGATAGACCATTTACAGAATGTTGTGGGAATTTTACGCCTATTCAAATTTGTCATATATTGTAACTGTTGGTGAGTTGTTTAGGTTGAAACGACACCTGGGTATCTGCACAGCCTGATATAAAACTGGAATATTGGTTGCGTGACTGAATCACCTTGAAAAGTACAATCTTTTTTAAACATTCTACTAGATTGGTCATTTCGCAATAATCCAGTGGAAAATAAGGAGAGCCCTTCGAAAACTAATTTTGAGATGTCCCCTTAAAATTTTCATTTTGAGATGAGCCCTGTGCCATTTCACTTTGAAATGGTCCCTTAAAGTGTTTAGTCTGAGATGGTTCCCTTTCAAGTACCACAGTGCAAGTTTGCAACTGACCATTGCTATTCAATGGTTAGCTTTCAACTGACTTCTATACATAATTATATCCCGTGTCATTAAATTCTGACATATTTAAATGGGACGTCTTTGGGCTTTGGGCAACATCTTGCCCACCGTATAAATCAAGATAATTCAGAGACAATGAATGTTCTGACAACTGATCTTTTCCATCTTTCTTTGAATGGAACTGTTCCCGTTTTCTCTTTAACCTGGGTAGTGGAACCCACCAGGTTGTAGACATGTTAATAACTGGTTTGATCGATCCCTTTCCCACCGTAAGGGTCAGGACGAGCCCCCAAACTGTAATAGGACGAGTCCTATAAGTAACATGACGAGACCCTAAAAAGTTTTACAACGAGTCCAGGCCCTTAAAGGGGAAGGATTAGATACCCAGATTTGTCAAATGAAAAAGGAAGAGTTATTTTAGGTAATGTGTTTTATTTTTACTACTTTAAATATCATTAAACTAAAATCATGGTGTATTTGAAATGTTAGTGGAAATGAGAGCCTAAATAAAATTTCTCCCAAAAGTGGCATGATTCTGAAACAATAGGTAAATTTACCATCACGTATCCTTGAACCAGCCCCAAATGAACGTTTTTGGTGCCTTTTATAGTATGACAACAGGGTATGTTCACAACAATTTCATGCAGGGACACCTCCACAAAGAGGTCCCTTACAAATTTGCAGAAAAGTAATTAAATGAACCATACCAAAGTACTTATAAACTAAGCTGTTTCCTTATTTAACGCACCTCAATGCATTTTATTGATACTAATTATAGCAACAATAGTGCTGCTTCGAAGAGTCTCAATACAACCTGAATAAAGACCACTGCAAAGTGTACTAGTCCAAATAGAATACAGCAGGATTATGATTGGCCAAAGTGTAAGTAATTACAATAATTGAAGACATAGATCACTGTTACAAACATTGCATTATGATTGAATATGTATACATGTATGTAGCAAACAGTGCAGATCAAAACATGTACTTAGCCAACAGTGTATATCTAGATGAGAATCAATGCAATTAAAACATTATGTAATTGAAATTGAAATCGAACTGACATGTAAAAGTAATCAGCTCAATATATATTCCTGCTACAGACGTGCTATGCAGCTTCTGAATGCATCTCCTTTTTCACGATTCCATTTCACGTTTCTTTCCAGATTTCCCTGTTTTCTGTTTATTAATACGCATTTTTGATCTTCAGCCCCAAAAATTAACGGGGCATGGTCGGATAATTCATTAAATATAGGCGATTCAAAGGATGCTAGGCATGAAAAGTCTTTTTGGTTTGTTATAAGTAAATTTTCCCTTTTCGTAACCGATTCGACCGTTACAAATTCGCAGCTCATTTCCCTTACACAGGTCAAGTAACTGTACACCTTGGCTGCTATAAGGATGATCGTCTGAGGCCCTTGTAAGAGGTATGTCGAGATCATAGTCATAATTATCACAGTACTCATTATTTGACTCATTCACGATATAATCGGGTTTTAAACCTATCCTACTGTTCAAATCACCCGTTAATATTACGGTTCCGTATTGTTTATAGTTTGTTATGTCATTATCAAGACTATCAAAGAAATTACAGCCGATTACCTCATATATATACAGGGGAATCTTCACACAGGACATATGTAGCGCATATGTAAATATCCTCTTCCAATCGAAAAAAAAGCGAAAATTTTTAATCCATATAATTGTGTCAAAATGTGTCCACACTATGTGTATGCTTTCACTTATTAGTCACCGGGCCAGAAGCCCGCGAGAGATTTCAGGCACCAGCATATTTTTGCAAGTGAATTTTCGGGCCGAATAATATGCATTTCTAATGGTCTGTCTTTTACAGGATTATTTCTTTGACAAATCGCGGTAATTGCAGTAAATTTTCGAGATTGACCAAGTGGCTGGGAGTATACTTTCAGTTTTGCAATATTAGCGGAAGTTTAGAATGGACACATGTCTCGTGTGCATGCCTATTCAACGAACCCAATATTGATGACGTTTACCGCATACATTTGGGCTTTCGGAAGTCTTAAATTAGTTTTAATTTACATATCAAAAATACGATTGGCCGGAATGGTCACATGTATATTTTGGGTTTTTCTAAGTTGTATTCACTACGTAGATAGAATAAATGGATGTTTTTGCACTTAAAGCCCTCTACATGATAAAAAGGGCTATGACCTATCCACAAAATTGATTTCTGTGTTTATATGTTGAGACCACAAACACATTGATACCATAGAACTCTTTAAATTGAAGAGCATATGCCAAAAAACAAGGTCACCGATTTAGGTCAGTCACTGAAACAGGGCAGTGTACGATTTATATGTCCACATTAATATTAGTTTTCAAACATCCGATCCGATCAGGTTACAAGCAGGAATTGAGAATGATAATCTAGATTCCTGTTTCCAATTAAAAAACAATAGCCCATCAGTTTTCATGAATTATTTTTCTTCATTTGGTTTTAATCAAGGCCCACAGTGTACAGTGCTGGAAAATATATAAACACAAAATTCATACTAAACTTTTGAAGATTAGCTTAAATCTCATTTATCGATGCAATCTTCACCAGAACAAAACGAACCTGTATTATTTTGGGGTTGGTTCTGTGTGTTATTTGGCTAATGCATCATGTGAAAGAGCTTTTTCCACAATGAACAGAATAAAATCTGACTTAAGGTGTTGTCTTGGTGCTGAAATACTTGATATTTTGATGAGATTAAAGTTGCAGATGTTGCCTTGATTCATGACACGAAACCTGCTGTGACAAGATGTTCGTTGTCTGGACTAAGACAACAAAGACCCCATACTCTACCATATGGAGTCAGAAACTGAGACACAGTTTCTAGACTGCTGTATATCTGACACAGTCTCAGCAGCTTCTTTTCGCAGCATAATTATATTTCAATGAAGGACATTCACTTCGTTGACAATAAAATACGAGTTATGATACATTTTCACTTGACCCCGACCCTGATGTTCCAATATGCCCCTCAGTTGATAACTGTTTTTTCAACTACCATAATGTAAGTGTTATGCATCACTGCAGTATGGATTTCCGGCGACATTGATGCGTTGCATCAACTTTTTCTTGTTAACTTACTTATATACAGGACTATTCCTCCACTAGGTTTTTTTTTTCTATGCTGATACTCTCTATAGAAATTATGACACAAATAACCCGGTATCTCCAAAAACTATCTTTACTAGCCCAACTTTCATAAATAAACGCTATTTGCCCTTGACAAATATTCTTTATAAAATCTTCATTTTCTATTTTTGTCTGTCGTTAATCCGTTACAATTCCAAGAGACAATACTCAAACATCCCTCTTCTCTTTCCTATCTTGTATTGCCGTACTTACCGTTAACGTACAACTTTCCATTCACATATAGCTTGTTGTATCTGATGTACGCATTTTGATTTTGATCCCTGGCCGTTTTTCATCACATTTAAGCATCATTTACGTTGTTCAATAACTCCTTTCGTATAATGCTCATTTAAATATATTTTGGTATCACGCAGTAAGCTTCTTTGAGCTTTTACCCTTTCTTTCGATTTCAGCTCACAGAGTGTAACGAAAATACTTCTTGGTTTTTTTCCCACTCGATCCCGTTCTGTGTATCTGATCGAACTTCAACTTGTTACTGTCTCTTGTGCTAGTGTAAGCCTTTCTTCTAGAAAAACTCTAAATGTTCTCTCCGTATCCTCTGGCGTTTCATTTTCAGTTTCAGGTATCCCTGCGACAAACAAATTGTTCATAAGTGCTTATTGTGTCCCTTAGATTTTGGCTTTATTTATGCAATTATGGGATCTCTTCCAATCCCTTCTCCACCCCAGAACATGCAGCTTTTCCTATCGAATGCACTTGCTCAATCTTTTCTGAATTTTTCTTTACTCTTGTGTCTCATTCTGTGTTCATTTTTCCAAATGTAGAGTCCATATCATTGACCTTCTGCTCTAGTTTTTCCAATGTATATAGTCATTAATGTATTTCATTAAATTTGGTCGTGATAATGTCCATTATTTCTTTATTACCGTTCACATTTAATGCAGTCCCATGGCCAGGAGTTTGCCCACTAATACCATTATAACCGTTCACATTTGAGGCAGTCCCGTGGCCTGGTGTTTGCACACTATTACCGTTATAACCGTTCACATTTGAGTCAGTCCCATGGCCTGGTGTTTGCACACTATTACCGTTATAACCGTTCACATTTGAGGCAGTCCCATGGCCTGGTGTTTGCACACTATTACCGTTATAACCGTTCACATTTGAGGCATTCCCGTGGCCTGGTGTTTGCACACTATTACCGTTATAACCGTTATTATTCGTGAGTACATTATATGGTTGTCCAGCAGTTTGCATAATGCTTCCATATTGTTGCGGCTGCAGACCGTAATATGTAAATGTTTGTCCCATATTAGGCGATCCACTTGGATAGTTCAAATCATTTTGAGAATTACTTTGCCCATCAAACAACGGTGTACTGGTTAAGTTTGGCAGGCTTGAACTCCATGTAATCCATGTTGTGTCATGGCAACCATATTGGCGGCCATATTGGATGTAGCCAGTCCCGTTTGGTGAACGACTGACTGGCCGGTGTCAGGATAAATAGACATGTGGTAAATTACACAGGAAACACCGTGGAATGACTGAAAACGTTTAAGGAATGGAGAGCTTTTTTTTCGTTTTCATGGGGGTATGAACAAAAAAACCTGATCACACATTCTATGAAATCGCGAAATTCACGAGGTTAAGAACAAAATATTTCAGCCAATCACAGACAAGCAAAAGTGATGAACACAAAAAAACCTAAAATATTTTGAAATGGCTTAAAACATCAAACACTCCATCAAGTTTATATTTCAGGGTATTCGTATATCAACTCAGGGGACACCAAGAGTGTTCTCTTAACATTTTACTTCATATAGACGCATCTTGAGGCATCTGCAGCATACGGCTTTTGAAAACATAGTGGCAAAAGGAGAAAGGGCTCATAATTTCTCCATTTGCCTCAATGTGTTCCACTTTTAGTCATAGGTTATCCATTCAATTATAGAGATTGTCTATTTTATGACAAAATATGTTCAAAGTTGTCTGCTGCATAATTGTTGTATGAGGGAAAGGTCTAAACTTGGATCTACTAATGAGGGCATTAATTAGTTTGCAAACAATGTCCCAATTTAGCAATGTCAATACAAAAACCAGCATTTTATATCAAAAAGGGAAAGGGTTCAAAGTGAGCCACGTCACACAAAATACCGTCCATCGGGAGGTTGCGACCAGAGAATGATTGGTCTTTTACGCCGCTTTCGATAATTGTCGAGTCATTTCACGGCGTTTCCTAGGTGAGTTACCAGTAATATTTGGTCTATTTACGCTGACACCAGCGAGTCAGTCGTATTGCTTAAACCACAGCTTTGAGCGCCAATGAGGGAAAGTCATTGCCACATGTGTTATGTCTTTGGCATGACCCGGTCATTTATCGAACCCGTGACCTCCCGCTCTTGCGGCGGACGCTTTACCACTACACTACCGAGAAGGGATGTACCAGACAAAGAGAGCTTAGCGGTGCTCCATGAAAACCAACCTTAACGTAATAATTACACTCGAGCTCAGAAATAAGGGGTACTTTTTCATGTTCCAAAACACATTATTTGACACTTAAAACCTATGTTGTGGGTATTCAAAAGAGTTGTCTCACTGAGCTGACTATATTGTGTACTCATAACATAGGGTTTTGTTGAGTAATTACAAAGATAGTGTAGGTAAAGAAGACCAGTTTCCTACACTTCTGAAAAAAGACATGTCTGCGTATTTACCATTTCCAACATACAACAATTCTGCAACAGAAATATCTTCATAAATGAGAGTTTTATCATTAAATAGTGTTGAAAACATTGTGGCAAAAGTGGAAATTGCTCATCAAGAGCAATTTCTCTTTTTGCCACAATGTTTTCAAAAGTCGTCTGCTGCATTTAAATGCATCGGAATGCGTCTGCAAGTGGGAAAGGGTTAATGTAAATGATCAAAAATGGGTACTTATTTTAAATTTTTTACCTTTTAAGACCAATACGTAAATACTGCAGAGATCAGACCGTGTGGATGTGCATGCCGTTCTCGATCAACATAGGTTATAAACGGTTGGTTTTCGAAGAACGCCGCTCAGAGCCTATTAACGGGTAAACTATGTATTACTCTCGTGAAATCTGCTTCCGCTTAAAATGAACGTAGCCGAGCACCGGTAGTTCAGTCGGTTGCGACGCGGACTGTCAATCCAGGTGTTGTGAGTTCGAATCACAGCTCGGCCAACATTCTTTCCGACGTTTGACAAAAGTCACTGTGAAGTTCGTCTTTCACAAATGGGCTGTTTAACAGTCTATGTGGAAAAGTAGCCAGTTGCTTTGAAAGTATGTTGTGTGGTGTACTGGTGTGGGAAAACAAGGAAACGCATGAGTAGGTGAACTGGTCGCCGTGATATGACTGAACAATTGTTGAAATAGGCGTTAAACCCCAATACATCATTAATATGCACGTAAGTCAATAAACAAACCTCGCGAACCGACACACAGTAGGCCTACTTAAAAAACTTTTCCTCATACAGCAAATCTGCAGCAGGCGACTTTGATTGATTGATTGATTGATTGGGGTTTAACGCCGTTTTTTTACAATTTCTC
>JASEVX010000006.1:15258571-15301859 GCA_031761405.1 Serripes groenlandicus
CCGAAAACCTATTAAAAATAGAAGTCGCGGGCTTCTGCCCGGCGACTAATAAACTTACCACTGTCGTCCAAATCGAAAAATGTTGTATTGTATACGTTCAATGATGTAAATATGGGAAATAAAATATGTTTAAACTAAAGATCTCGATAGCATGTGTTTTCCTAAAGAGGATTGAACCTTTATACGCCAGAAAATGGGCATTCGTACACCTTGATTCAGAACCATGAAACCACAATCTGTGCTCATAGTATTTTTTCATGTATCTCATTGGTCAAAAGAAATAAAACCTTTCTCGGAATTGACCAATCAAATAACTTATTTGGAGCATGGAGTTCATTTCTGAGTTCCAGGGGTTGTGCGTTTAAACCCCAGCTCGGCCAACATTATTTCCGACGTTTGACAAAAGTCAGTGTGACAAGTGTCATTCGTCTTCCACCAATGGGCTATCAGTCTATGTGGAAAAGCAGCCAGTTGCTTGGAAAGAATGATGTATGAAGTATTGGTGTGAGAAAGCCAAGAAACATATGAGTTGGTGAACTGGCCGCCGTGATATGACTGAAACATTGTTGAACACGGCGTTAAACCCTAATCAATCAATCAATCAATCAATCAATCAATCAATCAATCAATCAATCAATCAATCAATCAAGCAAGCAATCATTTCTGAGCACAGAGAATGTTTCAGAGTTTTATAGTTTCGTACAATCTCGCTGTACAGGCCAACGTATAACCCCGTGTGATACGGTTTTAACCAAAGGCCGACCATACAAGTGCAAATTGGAGAAACCGGGTGCGTGTAAACGATGGCAATTGATTGATTGTTTGGGGCTTAACGCCGTTTTCAACAATTTCTCAGTTTTATCACGGCGGCCAGTTCACCTACTTATGATTTTCTCACACCAGTACTCCACACAACAATCTCCCCCAAGCAACTGGCTGCTTTTCCACATAGACTTAGCCCATTGTTGGAAGACGAATGACGCATGTCGCATTGACTTTTGTCAATCGGCGGAAAGAAAGTTGGCCGAGCCGGGATTCGAACTCACAACCCCTGGATTGACAGCCCGCGTCGCTACCGGGGGCCCGGCGTCAACGATGGCAAACAATAACGAAACACATTGTCATTTTTCTGATCCGATACTGCGTTCCCAACACTAGTTTAATAATTTAACATTTAATTTGTGGAAATCAGGAGAAAATGCCCTATAAGAGTAATTTCACCTTTTGTCGCAATGTTTTTTTAAAAGTCGTCTTCTTCAGAAGACTCAGAAAGCGTCTGTTTGTGGGAAAGGGTTAAATGTAAACTTTGAATCTTTTTTTGCCCTTCATATGTCACTGGCTATCCCCAGGTTTACTGTTCTGTGTAGTTTAGATACAACATTTTTCTGGAAAAAGGTGTTTGTGGTGTTTTATTGGGTTTTTTCAAGTTTTATTTATATAAATAATGATTCCACCGAAATCACGTTTAAAGTTGATACGTTTTTGTCTATGTTAACAAAACTGTTGAACATCGGGTACAAATCAATAGATTCATTTGACCATGTCTCAGTGAACATCATTATATCGTTTGTCATCAAATATGGAAATAATTTCTCGACAATACAGTTTATTACACTATTAAGACACTAAACACTGTATATTTAGAACAGCAAATTTAAGTTTCACCTTCTCCTGCCATTCCTAGCCCGAATCGATACATGTTGAGGTCGTTGATTTGATGTTTTCACAGAGAATTTGTAATTGGCTACGCCCGGTTCACGGAAACTGATTTTGCCCGGCGTTGACCCGATCGTTGTCTGGTTGTTGATCTAGGAGTGTGGGAACCATCCTTACTCTTTGGGACCTTCTGGTTTTTTTAGTTTATAATTTTTGTTTTTTTCGTATTCGTGTTTGGTTTGGGGGCGTTCCGTGTGTCCTGGGGTTTGAAGTGCGGCTGTGAGAAGTCTATCACCATGTTTGTGTAATCACGGTTGGCTAATGCCGTTGACTGTATGCATTCGGCGCTGTGTTGGATTTCCGGAAGTATCCACATTGCCAACTTTCAGGAAATCCGGTGCCTCAATAGAGGGAAAATAGTTAAATTACTTCTACGAATTAGTTAATGAATGGATAATTTCATTTCAAACGAATATTTTAGGAAAATATTTGCTTTTAATATGATTCTATGATTTTTACATTTTAGTCCTTCTTGAGGTTTTTGTTGGTCACACAAAGTTAAATTGTACTAAGAAGGAGCTAAACATTATTCTGCTTTATTAAGGTATTTTGAAACATCCGATCGCTTCATTTCAAACGGTTCAAGATGCTGATTTGTTTTATCTTTCATTTGCACTATAAATATTTTAAAATAGTGTTTGGTCCTTTATGAACATTTATGTAAAATTAGATGCCTTTGGCCATTTATAGCCACACTTTAAAAGCAAAGACAACATTATAATCATAGAGAATTATAGAATAAGTAGGTCGCTCGATAGCCTGATAAGCCCCAAAGCTGAACATGACGTCGCGCTCTCTGACGTCACAACGATGTCTGACGTGGCAACATGTCTACACTGGAATTGATTTATGTGACAAAAAGTCGGTGTCATGTCCTTTTCTGACGCAACGGGGCTGTTTGCCATGACGTCACAACTACCATGTATGTTCAGTACCGGAAATGCCACTAACCTCGACTGTTAAAGTACTGTGTGCCAGTCAGGAAATTTTTCATAAATCAAGCGGTTGCCACACATAAGTTTTACCGGGTAAACTATACGCACACTGGACCAAGGACTCTCTTTCTTGGCATCTTTGTACTTGCCCCAGACTAGCATCAACTATTTCCATGGCCAAATCTTGGTCAATGGAATAACCAGACCAATGTTTAAGTGGTTTTGCGTTCGATATTGATGTAGTTCATAACATTTGCAATGATGAGTCTATTACAGCTTCGACCAACCTTTAAAGGGCATTGCTTGTGTGCGCGAGTTATTATTATTCACGTTGTGTCGATCTGCAAAGTCCATGTATGAGCTAAAATGTCCAGTAGTAATACCGAACACTTTTCAAAACGGCTAACTTTAATACCTCGTAATATTAGATTGTTTCGTCTGCTACGTGCTTCAATGTCCACGGATTTATACGAGAGGTTTTTGAGAAGTGTTGTTGGCTGCTGTTTCGTGACCAATAAAATACCGTTAATCTTTTCATAGGCTACTTTTATGTATTGGTTTGATATTGATATGAGTTCACGTGTTCTATCTAGCCTGGTCAACTTTCAGATTCAATATTCCTCAAAAGTCATTGACAATTTTGTATTATCATTTGCATTTGCAAAGTCATCTCCTGTAGGAAGAGAACTAGCACTTGTTGTATTGTGCTTTCGTTTTAGTTAACTGGTAACAGCATTATTTTGGACCAGTTGATTCCTTGATTGATTGGGGTTTAACGCCGTTTTCAACATTTTATCAGTCAAATCACGGCTGCCAGTTCACATATTCATGTGTTTATTAGCCTTTTCACCCCAGTACTCCACACAACATACTTTCCAAGCAACTAACTGCTTTTCCACATAGACTGCTAAGCCATTGGTGAACTACGAATGACACTTGTCACAGGGACTATTGTAAAACGTCGGAAAGAATGTAAGCTGAGCTGGGAATCAAACTGACAACCCCTGGATTGACAGCCCGCGTCGCTACCGACCGCGTTACCGGGGCTCGGCTGAACCAGATGTACCTAGGTCCGTTGATACTGATATTGGCCATTCATTCTTTCCGATGAGCCACACAAAAATATTTTGTCATTCGTTTTCCAGTATTATCCAGAAGATAGCCAGTGGCCTGGAATAAATGTTGTGTGCAACACTGGATCGAAGAGCAAGTAAAATATTGTTCAGTGAATTAGCCACCCTGATTATATTCCTAAAAGACAGCGTTAAACTTCAATTACTTCTTTTTTAGTTTCACCATCGATCGTACAGTGCTTGACAACGTTCCGAATTCTGATCTTAAATCGATTAAACTTTTTAAAAAAGTTATAATTTCGATAAGGTTTCAATTTCATAGTCTTAGCTACTGCTGATCTAACATGTTGCTGTTTTCAAATAAGAGCTTCGTGATTTCATGTTTTATAAGTAAGTTTAAATGCTGTTTTTTCTTCATCCCCATTTTTTAATTATTAATTATGTAATCAATTTTATTATTGTTAATATGATTTATATTTTTATGTTTATTTTTTATTTATTCATAAATAAATATTAATATTTTTATTATTATTAGTAGTAGTAGTCGTAGAAATGGTAGTAGCATAACTAATTGAACTAAATATGATAAATAATATAAAGTGCCGCATGGATTTAATCGCGGCGAAAATTGGTGCACTCATAATGCGTCAGTCCAACGATTGGTGTGTTTGACGTCCCCCAATGCAGTATAGAGCAGATAGTTGTTTCTTGGTCCGATATACGCAACAAACTCCGATCCAAAATCTGAAACCACGTTTTTTCAATACGACACAGCACCCATAGAGTGTGTGGATTCACTTGTGGAACGAATTGGTGCCATAATAAGGCGTCAGTCCAACGATTGGTGTGTTTTGGACATTTCAATGTAGTATAGAGCAAACAGTTTTTTTACACACGGTACGCGCCCCGCGCTCCGATCCAAAATCTGGAATCTTGTTTTTAGTACTACACAGTACCCATAAAGTGCATGGATTCAATCGCGGAGAGAATTGGTGCCCAAACACAAACCAATCGTTGGACTGACGCCTTATTAGGGTATCAAATACTCTTCGCTATTGAATCCATGCACTATACGGGTGCTGTGTCCACATACCTGAGCGCAAAGGTGAAAAGCCATTACTACCATTTTGAAAGTCTTTGGTATAACCCGGTCGTATATTGAACAAGAGACCTACCGCATCCGAGGCGGACTCTCTACCACTAAATCACTGAGGCGGTCTTCACATATTGTAAGATAGACATTCTTAATGGTAGTATTTATATACGAATAATATTGCTTCTGTGCGAAACAAAACATACCCTAAATCAGTGGTGACAAAGGTATGGCTTGCACCTAAATCCATCATCAAAATTGTTTCACTGATTGCAAACACCAGATCAGTATGGCTAATATTGGTGCAAATATCACTATGAAATAGGATTTTCATGTCAAACTTTGTGTTATATTTCTTTAAAACCAATTACAATCATAGGTTATATTACGAATATATGCTCATTGTTATACAACTTGAATTTTCTAATGCAATGTATGTAAATGACGGTTTCTTTCTGCCACATAAACAAACCAGAATGGAAGCAAATTATGAACAAAGATGTTGACCAGTTAAAGATAAATGAGTGGTTGGTGAGGGTGCAATGGCCTGACTTCGTCTGGATCGATCGTAATCATACGTCAATTAATCCTTGCAACCTTTATAGCTTCTATGGTACAAGAATAACCGCACACTAAATAGCCTTGATGTCTATATTGGGGGTGATGAGCGCTTGTGTGTGATCTTTACGGCCGTTTACATTTAGATGTTATAAAACACAGAATAACGGAATGTAGCTCAACGTATGACATGAAAAAAATAGTTCGTAGTGGCATATATATACACCGAGATTAGCATTGAAGTATAAATTGATCAAGTGCTTGAAGTCAGTGTAACGTTTTTGATGATGATCTTATTTTCTAGGTCAGTCACCACTGAATCAGAATGTGACTTGTTTCGCAGAGAAGTGATATTACCAGGAAGCAGACACCGAGTGTGATCGATATAAGCAGAAAGCTTATTTCTCCATCGATGGAAAACAAATAAGTTTAAATTGAACTAAGCATAAACAGTAAATCTTTATATAGAGTATTGTAATGTATATAATCATATAATCATATTTGTACAGCAGTACGATATTTGATATTCATATTGTTGATGATTTGATTTAGAATTGTGATTATTTTTCAATCTCCAACAGGAGGAATTAACTCTTCGCTGTCAAATGTATTTAAAGGCTTTTGCAATCAATGCAGATTCAGGTAAGACAGCTCGTAACAAGCTGTCTCTCCTTAAATGAGCATTGTTTGCGACTAAGACATTTCATTTTATCAAATTCACTTTTGGACGAAAAATTGATTAGTCCAAATTTCAACATGGAAGAGACGCTTTTGTGAAATTCGGCAATGAAGAAGTTAACAGAAACAGAAACAGAACACTAAATAAATATTATTATTTCTGACCGAGATGCTGCGGCTATTTCTGACGATGAGACGCTGGAAAGTGATGAACTATAAATATTTTGAAATATTTCCCCTTTTGTAGGTCTTGTAGTCCAGATTAGCCATTGCAAAATTTATTTTGTATCTACTACTACCGCAACGAATGACAAAGGAAACGATGCTTGTATTGCTCCTCCCTCAAATGCGAACGCTAAAGTTGCCAAACAGTGTGATCCAGATAACCTTGTTCCTATGACAAACCAAGGCACTTCGGGTTACAGCTACATCTGGGTATTTAATGGTAAAGAGTTTATTATTGTGCATTAGAGTCAAATATCGGCCGAAGACATGCATTGTTGCACATGCTGAAAAGGAGAACAAGCATGCTCGATGCATTTGTGTGTTATATACTAGAAACGTAGCTAAACTAAATAACACTCATAGATGAAGATGCTATAATATCCCTTTTAGATCGTCGTATCTTATTAAGATATTACCCTTTCTGTGCCGAATGTCCTAAAGTACACCTTTCCATGTTCCAAATGTAATATATATATATATATATTTAAATATTTTGATAACTAAAAGGCAAAGAATGTTGATTTCAGGCGAGACAGCTCGTTACGAACTGACTCACGTGAATCTGTATTGTATGCAAAAACAACAATGTCGCCATTGGACGCTGTAAGAGTTAATTACAATCTGCAATTGCGGCTGTCATTCCTGCGCTATATATTAGAAAAACTAATCATAAATATAACGAATTTACCCTCTTTAACACTAATTGATCAAACATTTTGTTTTAATGACCAGTAACCCGATTCCCGGTAGTTTGCTGTTAGTAGCGAAAACGCCCCCATGCATTCTGACGGCGGTCTTCTCTTACTGTAATTCGGTCGTTAATCAATGTTTCCCGAAGATGCTAAAGAATTACTGTGACCTCAAACAAACATTGAAAGAATAATATCAATCATTTTCAAAACTCTGGAAATTGACTCCACACATCTGAAGTCGAATTTCTTTATTGGCCCGTGGGCGTAGCAGTGTGTCAGACGAACCTGTATATGATTACATGAAGGCTTCAGAGGATATTTTGGAGGGGTGTAACATTACTTGTTTGTTACTTGTATAATTGTAATTTCCTTTGTAAACGTACCGTAACATTTAAATAGGTTAACTTGGGTATTTAATGTTAAATATTAATGGAACTGACTCGCGATTTGAGATCCAAGCATTACTTACGCTAAAACTGGAATGATAACTTCAGTACTAGATATTTCACCTTACACAGCTGAAAATAACGAAAATGGTACTAACAAGGTTAATTTACAAGTTAACCACCCTCTGTCTATGTCTCTGTCTCTGTCTTTTTGATATATAAATTTATATACATTTATTTATAAACCACAATGTCGCCATTGTCGCTGTAAGAGTTAATTACAATCTGCGATTGGGGCTGTCATTCCTGCGCTAGATATTAGTAAATATAATCATAAATATAACGAATTTAACACTAATTGATAACATTTTGTTTTAATAACCAGAAACCCGATTCCCAGTAGCTTCCTGTAAGCAGCAAACACTCCCCCATGTATTCTGACGGCGGTTTTCTCTTACCTTGTTTCGGTCGTTAATCAAGGTTTCTGGAAGATACTAAAGAATTGCTGTGACCTCAAACAAACATTGAAAGAATAATATCAATCATTTTCAAAACTCTGGAAAATTACTCTGAAGTCGAATTTCTTTATTGGCCCGTGGGCGTAGCAGTGTGTCAGACGAACCTGATTACATGAAGGCTTCAGAGGATATTTTGGAGGGGTGTTACATTACTTGTTTGTTACTTGTATAATTGTAAATTTTTTGTAAACGTACCATAAAATTTAAATAGGTTAATTTGGGTATTAAATGTTAAATATTAATGGAACTGACTCGCGATTTGAGATCCAAGCATTACAGTTTCTTTTTTTTTTATCTATTTCTCTTTATCTTTATTTCTCTGTTTCTCTCTCTCTCGTTTTCTTTCTTTTTCTTTCTCCCGTCTCTGTCTCTGTCTGTCTGTGTCTCTCTCTCTCTCTCTCTCTCTCTCTCTCTCTCTCTCTCTCTCTCTCTCTCTCTCTATCTCTCTCTCTCTCTGTATGTATGTCTGTCTGTCTGTCTGTCTGTCTATCTGTCTGTCTGTCTGTCTCTGTCTGTCTGTCTGTCTGTCTGTCTGTATGTCTGTCTGTCTGTTTCTCTGTCTCTCTCTCTCTGTCTCTCTCTCTATCTCTATCTCTCTCTCTCTGTCTAGGTGTGTGTGTGTGTGTATCTCTCTCTTTCTCTGGCTGTCTCTGTCTCTGACTGTCTCTGTCTCTGTCTCTCTCTCTCTCTCTATATATATATATATATATATCTTTCTAATTCCTCTCTCTCGCATTCTCTGTCTCTCTGTCAGTTTCTTTCACTGTCTGTTTCTTTCTTGCTATCGATCGCTCGCTCTCTCTCTCTCTCTCATATTAATATTTTGCAGATTATTCGTGCAAGAACATCGGTCCGCCAATGTGTCCTGCAGTTAGGGTCATAGGCAGTTCCGATATGGTGTGTCGACCTTGTAGTGCAAACTATCCTGTCTGGTGTGAATCAAGCAATAACATATCTGGTATAGCTGACGTACCAGTTACATCGAATAGCCTCGATCAGAGTAAGTATATTGACAATCGTGAAAAATGAAAAATCGTATATTTAAATGCCAATTCGAAAAGTAACGTGTTGAGGGAATACTTATGTGCCGCAGGGTTTTTGATCGTAAACAAGGCCATGAACGATTGTCATGTGTAATTGTTACAAATGCCAGATCGTATTTGTTTTCAAACATTTATGAATAGATATGAGCCGTCCCGCGAGAAGAGCAACATTGTGGACTCTGCGTAAAGTATCGACCCGGATTAGCCAAAGCATGCCGCGCAGGCTAACCCGGACAGACTATTTTCTTCTCCTGTGTATTTTCTGTTTCAGGAAACATTAATTTATACCTCTGTCCTCCTGTGACGGAATGTGTCGGCCCGGATCAGTCTGTGTGGACTGGGCAGGTTGATCTGGGTCGATACATTACGCAGAGGACATTATGTTGGTTTTCTCACGAGACGGCTCAAATGCCCATTCGAAATGTAACGTGTTCAGGGAATACGTTTGTGCCGTAGGGTTTTTGATCGTAAACAAGGCTATGAACGATCGTCATTTATAATTGTTACAAATGCCAGATCATATTTGGTTTTTCAAACATTTATGAATAGATATATGATTTGCAACGTTTATTTATCAATGACTAACGTCATGTATATTTATGTTTCCTTCAATACAGCGTGTAACATACACTGGGTACGTCAAGGGTCAACCGAGTTCCTTGTTGTGATGACAAAAATGAACTATATAGCAGCAGCACACCATTGTTTCGCAGCATATGACGGATCTCTATTATTAAACATCAACATCGATTTTGGTTTCCTAACACTTCCACAACAAGTACCAAGTTTCTGGATTTCAAGTAAGGATTAGTGTTATAGGGTATACTGGCGACCAGTCTAAGAATGGCCTAAGTTATTATATACAGGAGGTAATCCTATAAGTGAAAACATGTTATTGACAATGCACCTACCGACTAGTTGTACAAAATAAAGGCCGAACTATTTCCCCTTTGTTATATCTTTAGTAATAGTTGTTTATTATTAAATAGAAGGACAAGCGTATATTTGTGAGAATTATTGATTTATTGGAATTTTAATTCCGTTTTTAATATCATTTTGATAAACGTACGCAAGCCAGTTTACTTTACAAAACAATAGTCTAAGGCCACGAACTGGGCTCTATCATTTAACATGATTTTTTTTTTTGAGTTTACAATGTGTCCTTTTCTTTACAGGTCCGGTAGGCAACACAGATGATTCCTACCTACTCCTTAATAACGGTACGGTTTCACAACAATATAACGGCTATTTAGCAGGTAGTATTTGTCAACGACACTACAATCCATCAACAACATCGACACAAGCCACAACTTCGACAACTACGAATCCAACATCGACCCTAACCGCCTCTTACCACATATTCGACGAAGACGACTCCAACTACGACTTTAACAATGACGACTCCAACTACGACTTCAACAATGACGATTCCAACTACGACTTCAACAATGACGACTCCAACTACGATTTCAACAATGACGACTCCAACAGTAACGACTCCAACTACGACTTCAACAATGACGACTCCAACTACGACTTCAACAGTAACGACTCCAACTACGACTACAACCTCGACTACAACTACGACTTCAACAGTAACGACTCCAACTACGACTACAACCTCGACTACAACTACGACTTCGACAATATGGCGACTCAAGCCACGACTTTAGCAACAACGACAACTGGAAAAATCACTCCTGGTAGGTATAATATCGTTATATAAAGTGCACGAAAAAACAGCAATTAAATAACATTGATAAGTTAAATATAACTTTGTGGTTTCTGTATAACCGCGATTACTCAGTCGTTAACGAAGAAGGCTTTTGATTTTGTGGCCGTGAGTTCGAACAACATCGCTCGGCCATTCATTCTTTCCGATTGACAAAAGTCATTGCCTTGGAAGAAATTGTATGTGGAATACTGGTGCAAAAAGACATGGTTACATGTAGGTGAACCGGTCCCAATGATATAACTCCAATCTATCAATTAATCAATTGGCTAGATAGCGACTCGGATTGTGACTTTCTAAACATTGATGATGATTAGAACTCGATACACATCTATACCTTTTATGAACAAAGACACTCCTCTGGTGCTTATATATTACAGATTGCGAACATGAAATCACGGAATCAGACTGCACTGAAGCGCATGCTGAGGTCGACTTCTTGAAAACGTCATTCATTTTAAAAATACTACTGTAGACTTACATTGTAATTGTTTTCTTGTTCAGAGGACTAGATAAGGAGGATTGAGCTGGTTCTCTTATGGCCAAACTAGACCCTTTATTGTGGGTACTCAAAAGAGACTCTTTTGAGTACCTTCAACATAGGGTTTTATTCTCAAATAAGGATTTGGGAATGTGAAATATGCATATATGTAACGGAAATGGGGTAAAGGTACAAATACCACTTTTACAGCCTTTCTGAGGAAGGCTTTTATACCTACGTTAGTGGTATAGTGGTTGGCTTTTTCACAAAGTTAAGCAACGTACATCGCGGTTAGTTCCTTGACTGGGTGACCCGCGACAGCTAAACTTCGTAAAGAACTCGATGCACGTTACAGATTTTATCTAGAGCTCTGCTTGCTTATTTCTTTTTCTAAGGTTCTTGTACATTGGTTGGTGACTTTCGGCGTGAACCTCTGTATGATGGACACTTCAGTCAAACAGACGTATTGGAGACGAGTAAAGTATTCAACGTAATGCTCTGTACCCGCAGATGCCTAAAGCATTCCGCGTGTCATGCGTTCTTCTTTGACGTCACATCCGCTGAATGTCAGTTGCTGAAGACCGTTGTTGGAACGCAGAGTCAGCTTGAAACACGTGGCAACACGAATTATTATGTCAGGAATTGACTTTCGTCTTTCTGTGTGTTTTATAAGGAAGCTTAAAGTAACATTGCTTTCAGTGTTTTTGAACCAACTACAATGATACATGTTTAAACAATACACATTCTGTATTTCTCACACATTGTTATAAAATTAAACAAATACAAACATTAAGAGATGTTTACTTTTTTAGCATGAATGAATCGTATTGCCTTGTACCAATACATGTTGAAGGAAAAACATATTTCAAATGTAATAGATACAATGATTTTAGTTTCAGTTTAAGCACACTACTATTTATACATTTGAATGTTGTTTCTTTTGCATGTTGTGATTTGAACCGTTAGTGTGTGTTATTAAAGGTAAACTATTCCATATGCATGTTGTGATTTGAACCTTTATTGTGTGTTATTAAAGGGAAACTATTCCATTTGCATGTTGTGATTTTAACCTATATTGTCACTCTTTTACACTATCGGTTTATTACATTTACCTCTGTCACAGACTTGAACAACTTTCGGGTTTCACGTGACTTTTTATCACGTGACTTTGGCCATATATTCCAAAAATGATAGTGAGTGTAAGGAACGGTCACTCTGCGATAGGAGATTGCTATATTGTGTGTTATTAAAGGGAAACTATTCCATATGAATGTTGTGATTTTTGGACGGTACCCCTAAGGGTACTTTCTATAGCCATGTGCATTTTGAGAAATCGTACAACAATTGGCTCCCTGATTATAAACAGTATGACAGAGTAAAGCTGGGTACCAAAAACCGAGAGGGCTTTTTTTATACCCACAACAAAAAAGTAGTGCCAATTATCAGGCAATATAACTGCTTTTCGAAAACATTGGTGAATCAAGATATCTGAATTTTGAAAAAGGACTGTAAAAAGGCAGCATTAGTGGTTGAAGTATTACGTTTACAATTTTGCGTTGAAGTTTGAATTAATATATTCATAAACAATGTATGAATATATACCAATTTTTTACATGTTTCAATCAGAAAGAATTTAATTTTTAGAAACGAAATAATATTGACACTATTACAATTCATACGTTATTATGTTTCTTAAAATTTCGTTTAATATAAAATCGTAATACGGCAATTTTGATGATATCACGTGATATTTTGATTTTCTTGTAGATCAGAAGTGATTTTGGGATGTTTGGTAGAATTAAGAATAATGCCAAACGCTTCCATGAAAAACTATCTGTAGTTACTAACAATAATGCCAAACGCTTCGATGAAAAACTATCTCCCAACTAATTATCTAGCCACTCGATTCATTTTACTGAAAGAGATGGTAAGGAACGACAACTCTGCGAAGGAGAACTTGCAACTTCCGTTCAAAATGAAAGTAAAAATCTGACAAGCTGCCCTGACGATAGATTGTTATTATGGAGAAAAGACACATGAAGTTTTATATTGAGGAAGACTGACAGGAAAGAAAGGAGTGGAAGCCTAAAATGTTCATTTAGTCATCAATCCGTAAAACGTTCGAGGTAGGTCTGTCAATTAAACTGTAATTTGGAGTGGATTTTTTTTTTCGCCCTGTGCTGTATCGTAACCGAATTTGAAAATAAGCTCACATGTATTTCGTGTACACGTATGTCTGAAAATAGCCCAATTCCTGTAGACATTCGCTTGTTCGTGTTATCATCTGACATCTGTTAATTATTTAAAAGGGTGGCATATGAAGGAAAATAAAAAATAATAAATGAAGGACTTCGGAGACTTCGTAAATATATTGTACAAGTATATCATACTATACATTGTATACACTATTTAGGCTCATTTGAGGACTTAGGAGACAAAAGTGGTTAAGTGATGTGAAAACTGCTTTCAAACTTAAGTGTGTACAATTATTTGTATTGATGATATTATGTATACAAGTTTGTTATTGAAAAGAATGAAGAAATACAATGTATATTGATAAATGAATTTTCCAGATTTTGTGTTTACTTAGATGGAGCATATATGCATGATGCTTTGCCAAAAATGTTATTCAATTAACACACAAAAACATATGTATATTTGTGTACGTTATGTTATAAATTGTCTAGTGAATCCATGTCTAACTGACACTTTGCCTTGACGTCATTTATAAAGTTATATTGACATAAAAGTAGTGATGCTACGCCGTTTCTAGGTCTAAATTACATGTAAATGGTCAGTTAAGACTGGTGAGACTGCATAATATGATACATAGGCTCCTCTGAGTCTTCACTGGATACATATGCATTATAACCCCAAATAACTTAATGCAGATCAATAATTGCAAAGTATCTATTATAAACAGACTATTTTATTATTCAAATCATAGCATACATATATATTGATAAAGAATGATTTTGTGCAGACATGTATACACATCTTGATTTTATTTTTATTGTGCAATCAGTAACTGTATGTATTTTTGTTTCGTTTCAGATCATGGAAATGTTGACGGAAGACATTCAAGTAAATCATTTTGAGCTATAACACAGCCTTCCAGGTAGACACTTGTACATGATAACTAACATTAAGTAGATCATTTTGAACTACATATTGTGTCACACAGGGTGAACATGGCAAGTCCTGGACGCAACAAAACGGGTAGAAAACAAAAACAAAACGACGTTAATGACATTCTTCAAAGCTGGTAACAGCAGCGAGTCGTTGTGAAAAGTATTTTGAATGAAAGTGTTTATTCTGTAAAGGTAACTCGGAAAACAATAACGGAATGGAAGGACAAGTATCTAGGAGATATAAACGACACAAATACGAATCAAGGATGCCCAATGTGATCTGTTTTTGTTTACTATAATACAGGAAGATAACTGTGTAATTAACTAATTACTATGAACAAGACATTCAAGTAAATCATTTTTAGCTATAACACAGCCTTCCAGGAAGACACTTGTACATGATAACTAACATTAAGTAGATCATTTTGAACTACATATTGTGTCACACAGGGTGAACCTGTTGATCATTTTGATCAGGCAGATCATTTGTTTTGTTAAATGACCCAAGTTGTAAAAGGTTTGTTAAATGACCCAAGATGTAAAATTTAAAAGTAAAACTAAGTTTACTAGCATTTGTCAACAGTAAGAGGCATGAGTAAAAAGCATTGTGACAAAAGAAGAAATTGCTCGTATGGAGCAATTTCTTCCTCTGCCTCCATGTTTTCAAAAAGCCGTCTGCTGCAGAGGCGTCAGAAAGTGTCTATTTGAGGGAAAGGGTGATTGCAATATTATAATTAGCTCCTCTGGCTGAAAGCTAGTCGAGCTTATGTCATGGCGAATTGTCCGTTGTGCATGCGTTAACTTTTTGCTTCAAACGACTTCTCCTACTTAACCACTTGGCCAATTAAGATGAAACTTCCTAGGAAGCATCCTCTTAATGTCCTCTTCTAAATTCATTCAAATTTTTTGGATCCATGCAAAATTCTGGTTTCCATGGCAATCAAATTAAAAAAGTAGGGAAAACTTAAAAAAGCTTCTCCTCCGAAAGTGTCAGGCCGATTTCCAAATAATTTTGTAGAAATGTTCCTTGGGTGACCCTCTATCAGATTCCTTCAAGCCAAGTTGATTGGTTGAAAAACATGGTCGCCAGGGGGGGGGGGGGGGGGTGCGGGGCTATTTGCATTATATGGCTATAGTGAAAACTTGAAATATCTTTACCTCAAAAAGTGTTTGGCAAATTTTCAAATTATTTTGGAGAAATGTTCCTAGGGTGACCCTCTATCAGATTTCTTCAAGCCATGTTGATTGGTCGAAAACTATGGCTGCCAGGGGGCGGGGCTATTTTGCCTTATATGGCTATAGTGAAAACTTAAAAAATCTTCTCCTCCGAAAGTTTCAGACAAATTTTCAAATAATTTTGTAGAAATGTTCCTAGGGAGACCCTATATCAGATCCTTCAAGCCATGTTGATTAGTCGAAAAACATGGCAGTCAGAGGGTGGCGCTATTTTGCCGTATATGGCTATAGTGAAAACTTCAAAAGTCTTTTCCTCCGAAAGTTTCTGGCTGATTTTCAAATAATTTTGTAGAAATGTTCCTAGGATGGTCCTCTATCAGATTCCTTCAACAATGTTGATTGGTCAAAAACATGGCCATCAGGGGGCGGGGCTGTTTGAAGATTTAATTTTTGCCTAATGGCCGTGGAGCGATACTGGCCCTCTTGGGCCTTTTGTTTTTTAAATCTGATCAAAGCTTTCTCTGTCTAGATTCCAGAGAATACTGGTACATGTTCATAAGAAGAATTAATTTCACAATCAAATTATTGATCACAAAAGGAAAAAGCACATTATGAGATTTAACTTCTGACATAAAGTTTAAAGATTTTCTATTGCATAATTATTGATTACAACCTATATACATTCAAAGGTCAGTTTACTATTTTTTTCTATGTATATTCAAGTTGATATGTACTCATCATGCAACAGAATTTACATGTACAAAATATGTCCCCAATTTTTCAATTGTTGAACATAGTAATGGGAAGAAAAGTATGATTTATTTAACACAACTGTACATTTTGACCTGTTGATTTTTTGCAAACTTCAAGGATTGGAAGAAATATTTAAACGGAAACAATATCACAGGCTCTTTTTAAAAACATTACCCAAATTTAACCAATCTACAGCAGACAACTTTGAAAATATCTTTGCAAGCTCACTTTGGTACAGCATGTTTCCTATTTTATTACTCAGTTTACCGTAGCTCAGTCAGTAGAGACACAGGCTGTTAATCCAGGGGTTGTGAGTTCGAACACCAGCTTGGCCTACATTCCTTCCAACATTTGACATGACTACCACCAATGGGCTTTCAGACTATGTGGAAAAGCAGCCAGTTGCTTGGAAAGTATGTTGTGTGAAGTACTGGTATGAGAAAGCCAAGAAACATATGAGTAGTTGAACTGGCTGCCGTGATATGACTGAAAGATTGATGAAAATGGTGTTAAACCCCAATTAATCAATCAAACTATTTTGTTCATCTAATACTCTTCTTCTCATTGTATACTAAATATGCTGAGTGTAGCCTATGTTTTGGGGTAAAAAGTATAAATTTTGATGTATTTTGGTTGTATTAGAGAATTGGACATTGTTGGTTAAGTTACAGGTCAATTTGACAGAAAATCCACAGGTGAAAAGTGTCTATCCTTGTAAGCCTGTGTAGCATGCTTAGGCTGATCCGGATCGATACTTTACGCAGAGTCCACAATGTTGGTTTGCTCGCAGGACTGCTCAAATTATAGGAAAATCTAGTTAACACTCTGGAAGCCGCATGTTTTACTTGAGCATGTTGAAACTTTCTCAGAATATTTGCTTGTATGAGATCTAGCCTAAGTTCGAATATGTGTCATATCCAGTAAAGAACTAGGTCACTTAGCCAAACACTATAGACACTGCATTTTTGTATTGAGCATTTTGAAACTTTGTCAGAAAGTTTGTCTTGATGATAGGCCAATTTCAAATATTGGTTATTTGGGATAAAAAATTAGGGCACTAAGCCAAGTTGGAGGAAAATCTTGTTAACCCCTTCCCTCATATTCTAGAGGCGTTCTGCAGCAGATGGCTTTTTGAAAACATAGAGACAAAAGAAGAAATTGCTCAAAACGAGCAATTTCTCCTTTTGCCACAATGTTTTCCACTTTTAGTCATAGGTTATCCATTCAATTATAGAGGTTTTGTATCATTTGACAAAATATGTTCAAAGTCGTCTGCTGCAGAATTGTCATATGAGGGAAAGGGTTAAGACTCTGGAAGCGGCACTTTTAGCTTGAGCATGCTGAAACTTTGTCGGAATGATTGTTTTTATTATATTTATTTTGAATATGGGTAATGTTTGTTAAAAAATTAGGTCACTATGCCAAGTTGTAGGACAATCTTGATTTAACACTTAAGAGACCACAATTTTAACTTTAGCGGCTTGAAACTTTGTCAGACAGTTTTTCTTGATGATATACAGGCAAATCTAGACATTGGTCATTTTGAGTCAAAAATTAGGTCCCTTGATCAAATTTAAGAAAAATCTTGTTAATGATCTGGAAGCCATGTTTTTAACTCTAGCATGATGAAACTTTACCAGAATGTTTATCTTGATGATATTTAGGCTAACTTCGAATATGGTCTGGCTAAAAACTAGGTCACTAGGCCAATATTGAGAACTATTTTGTAAACACTCTAGTCACCACATTTCTCTCAAATGTTCCTTGCGTGACTCTTTACTAAGAGTGTTAATATTAAGTTGATTCTTTAGATACTATAGATAATAAATAGCTTTGCTACAGGTACTATTTTTCCCTTTCTACACTACAGACACATGTTGTCTAATCTTCAACAGATGGATGGTATGAGAAATTTTGACAGGTTTCTCAATGTTTTATTCACTTTTAGTTTCATCAATACAGATTTACCAGTATCTTTAGTTAAACATTTTCAAATCATCTGCTGTAGAGTTTATCCATGTGATAAATTACCTATCACAAATGTGTTTGTTTATCTAACTGTATCTACTGTCTACAGTTCAAGAGTTTAATTATAGATCTCTGGAAATAAGGTTAACCCTGTCTTAAATAAATGTTTGAACTGTATGCATTTCTGCTTTTTTGTTTACATTTTTTAAAATTTATTTAATATGTGACTTGTGTTGTAACTTTCCAAAAAATGGAACAGTTGACCATCTTTTCCCCCCTCATACAATGGGTACCGTCCCACAGCACTTTCAGTGCTTTGATTACCTATATTGTGTGTTATTAAAGGGAAACTATTCCATATGCATGTTGTGATTTTAACCTATATTGTGTGTTATTAAAGGGAATCTATTCCATTTCCATTTTGACCTTGTAGCAACAACAAAATTTGACAAGAAATTGAAAATAGGGAAAATTGAGATTTTTATTCTGTTCGTCATAACCAATAAGTTACCAAATACTTGTAAGTAAAACATATAATGAAAATAAGTCATATTTAAGAATTTACAAAGTAGCTATGGTAACGCTGATTATTATTTATCCATAGACTAAATCTCAGATGAGAAATACATTTCCAAAGTGTAATAATTTGATGAAAATTACATGATGCAACTTTTTCAAATATGTTATCTTAATGTAGAGGTTGCTATGGGTAGACTCAGAAAACACAAATACACTTTTATCTCCGGTGGAGCCGAAATTATCTTAAATTAAAAAAAGTCATCTACAAGCTATCTACTTGACTGAAATGCCATTTCATATCCTGATAAATCTTCCTTTAATATGGTTACCACGGTGACTTATATACTGAAATGGCAATGAGCGCCATTGTTCACAACAACAATAATAATAATAATAAATTAGCTGGTACAATAATGTGCAAAACAGCTTAAAAGTAGTTACCTATTATCCTTGGAACATGTTTCCATGGTAACACAATTAGTAACAAGATTGTATATATTCCTAGCCGATAAAAAAGAAGATTTAGTAAGATCAACATACTCCACTATTTGAAGTGGTTTTAATAAATGAAGAATTAAATAAAATAGCAATGGATACTAGTACTTTTAAATCGGTAAATATTTAAACTGATGAAATAAAAAATATAGAAAAGTAGATATTTTTTTTTTTTATATAGTGGAATCTTATTTCTTGTGATAAAAGAGATATAAATTTTACCTATTATTTGGCTTATTGTCATGAGTATTTTGAAATATAAAAACAAATATCAGAGCTACAAATCGATAAAGATTGTAGAAACATATTTGTTGACGACCTTGAAATCAGTAAATGAAAGAATTGAGGACAGATCACAAAGAAATATCCCCCATGTGTCATCCTACAAACGCTGAATTGCTGGTCTTAATCATTTTGAATACGTCGTCTCCTTTGTAACAACATTTAAAACCCTTTGACCGCTAAAACCGTCCTTGCGGTTCGAACTTGTTCTCAATTGGAGTGATGACATATAGGCGGCCCGATAAGCTACTTCGTTAGAGTACTCGACCTAGAGACAAAGACCCATAAGCTACGTCGTTAGAGTACTCGACCTAGAGACAAAGACCCCGGGATCTCCCTGTGACACTGAACACAGAACAAAGACAGGACTGCTTGGTCAGTCTTAGAGTGCATGCAGTGCATATTGTAGCATATTATATAATTTTCCTATTCTATGGGACTTTCGTAAAAATTCATAACTAAGAATTCGTATTTTTATTCCCAACGGCTCTGCACTCCAAACAGGATTCGTCGGTAGATCATCACACATTTAAATCTATTTCATAAACCTAGCTGAACGTTCAACATCTTGGGATATGAAAATTCTCTACAATAAAAGAACAATTATTGAATAAAGATGAAAACGTTTTGGCAAAAGGAGAAAGTACTGATCATGAGCATTTTCACATTTGTCACAATGTTTCCACAATTCGTCTGCTGTAGAGGAGTCAGAAAGCGTCTGTACTAGGAACAGAGTTAATCGGGGTCATTAACGATGGAAGTTGGGATAACCTATCGGTGTTCCGGACCGAAAACGGCATCACGTGTCCAGAGGGCGAACACAACAAACCTTGAACTTAAGCAGTAAGAGATATGTTGTTATAATTACATCGTCTGTCTGGTTCTATTAGTTTAGTTTAAACGTATTTATTTTACATCGATTGAAAAACAAACTTTAGGCTTTTATTTATCAAGTTGGATATCTGCTTCCTTTAGACTTAACCACTACTCGCGCCATTTGTGTTGGCAAATTATTCAAAGGCAGAACCTGTTCATCAAGGGATTTGAACCCGGGAAGTTTGCTACGAAAAACCGACACTCTACCACTACACCACCGTCATTCAAATCCTGGTTTTATTTAGGGGCATTAATGTCGCGTGGTGCTGTGATCATCGTGGTTCTCATGATAAAGTCTTTCACACACACACACCTTGCACCAATCATGCTACTTTGAAATTAGTCTTGATCAGGAATACCCCAATAATGTCAGCAACGTTTTGAAATGGTTTAGCAATCAAACGTATAAAGAGACAACCTTTTTGTGGACCATCCAATTACTCCGAATGTACTTTGATACATTATTTATATATTTATTCCAAACATCAAGTTGAAATGGTCCACTTTAGATTGTACTAAAATCAGTTATATATTTTCTAATTTACTATATATGGGATAGCGATATATAAGGGAAGATGACCAAGCTAGTCGACATAGTTGGTTCATGCCAGACGTACTCAATTACTATATAATGAGCATTTTCTCCATTTGCCACAATGTTTTCAACTTTAATAAACGTCCTCTCCTTTATAGTGAGCTTCAAAATGTTTGACTTAATGTTTTCAAAGTCGTCTGCAGATTTGTTGTATGTGTGAAAGTTTGTATGGTTTAAACACCACGTGGGTTCATTATTTGGTCCGCATATCAACCATAGTTGCCAACAATGTGTACCGGGATAAATGTGAATATTCGTGCAGTCAACAATTGTCCACTGCGCATGTGTCAACGTGTTACAAAAACGTGGTGAAATAGAAAGAAAAAAGCCTTATATCTCATCTGGTTAATCGCTTATCTTGAGTGATTTTTTCAAATGTCGTCTGATTTGAACACATCTGAGATTAAAACAAAATGGATGCATCTTGAAATTTGGGTGTTTAATTTTGATTCCGAGTTTGTAACTTTTGAGAATAAGGAGAAATTGATCAATATTTTAGCGATATCTCCATTTTCGACAATGTTTTAACAATCTTTAAAAAGAGCGTGGTGACATAGCTTTTCCTGCATGGTACAGAGAGCCGGTAGCTCAGTTGGTAGCGACGCGGGCTGTCAACCTAGGGGTTATTTTGTATTCGAACTTGGCCAACATTATATCTGCCATTTTTAGAAAACCAACGCAACAAGCGATGTTCGTGTTCCACCAAAGGGCTAACAGACTATGTGGGAAAGCAGTCACTGGCTTCGAAAGACAGTTGTGTAGAGTACTGGTGTGAGAAATTTAGGCAATACAAGGGTACAGTAGGGGAACTGGCTGCCGTAACATGACGGAAAATTGTTGAAAACTGCGTTAAACAGCAATCAATCAATCACTGTCCTGTACAAATAAAAAAGAATGGTTTCATCTCGAAATTTTGGAGTGGAATTTTGATTCCGAGTTTTGAAATTACAATAATAATAATAAGAAAACAACCCAATCTACTTTTTCTATACTTTTTATTTCATCAATTTGAAGATTTACCGTTTTGAAAGTACTACTTTCCATTGCTATTTTAATTTAATTCTTCTTTTATTAAAACCATTTCAAATAGTGGAGTATGTTGTTCTTACTAAATCATTTTCCTTTTCAGCTTGAACTTATGACTTTTTAACACAATATACAATCTTGTTACTAATTATGTTACCGTGGAAACTTGTTCCAAGGATAATAAGTAACTAGTTATAACTTTTAAGCATGTTTTGCACATTATTGTACCAGATTATTTTTTATTATTATTTTTGTTGTTGTGAACAATGGCGCTCATTTGCCATTTCAGTATATAAGTAACCGTGGTAATCATATCAAAGGAAGATTTATTAGGCTCTGTAATGTCATTTCAGTCAAGTAGATAGCTTGAAAATGACTTCGTTTTAATTTAAGATAATTTCGGTCTGAGTCTAGCCATAGCAACCTCTACATTAACATTGTGCTAACATATTTAACAAAAATTGTATCATGTAATTTACAACAAATTATTACACTTATAAACTATTTCTTTGGAAATGTATTTTTCATCTGAGATTTTATCTATGAATAAATAATATATCGCAAATATGCGTTACTATAGCTACTTTGTAACTTCTTCAATATGATTTATTTTCGTTATTTGTTTTACTTGCCATCAATGAAAATCCATCAACAAGTTAATAAACAGGTACATGTATTTGGTAACTTATTGGCTATGAAGAACAGAATAAACATGTTATATTTCACAATTTTCAATTTCATGTCAAACTTCGTTGTTGCTACGAAGTGAACATGGAAATGGCACAGTTTCCCTTCAATAACACACAATAAATGTTCAAAGCACAACATGCATAACAAACAACAATTAAATGTATAAATAGAAGTGTGCTTAAACTGAAATGAAAATCATTGTATCTATTACATTTTAAATATGTTTTTCCTTCAACATATATTGGTACAAGACAATACGATTCATTTATGCCATAAAAGTTAATATCTCTTAATATTTGTATTTCTTTTTAAATTTTATAACAATGTGCGAGAAATACAAAAGGTGTGTTGTTTAAACATGTAGCATTACAGTTGGTTCAAAAACACTATGTATCACTCGCTTTGATTGGTTTATACACAGTCTCAATGTCACATTTTCCGAAGGCTTCCTTATAAAACACACAAAAAGACGAAAGTCAATTTCTGACATAACAATTCGTGTCGTCACGTGTTTCAAGCTGACTCTGCGTTCCAACAACGGTCTTTAGCAACTGACATTCAGCGGATATGACGTCGAAGAAGAACGCATGACACGCGGCATGCTTTAGACATCTGCGGGAACAAAGCATCACGTTGAATACTTTACTCGTCTCCAATACGTCTGTTTGACTGAAGTGGCCATCATACAGAGGTTCACGCCGAAAGTCACCAACAAATGTACACGCACCTTCGAAAAAAGAAATAAGCAAGCAGAGATCTAGATAAAATCTGTAACGTGCATCAAGTCCTTTACGAAGTTTAGCTGTCGCGGGTCACCCATTCAGGCACTTACCGCGATGTACGTTGCTTAACTTTGTAAAAAAACCACCACTCTACCAACGTCGCTATAAAAGCCGACTTCCACAGCAGGGCTGAATAAATGGTATTAGTACCTATACCCCATTCCTGTTACAGGTGCATACTTCACATTCCAAAATCCTTATTTGAGAAACAAACCCTATTTAATGGGTATTCAAAGGAGTCGTATCCTTTGGGTACCCACAAGAAAGAGTCTGGTTTGGCCATAAGAGATCCAGCTCGATCCTCATTATCTAGTCCTCTGAACAATGTAAGTCACCCTTAGGAGTTTTAAAATGAATGACGATTTCAGGAAGTCGACGTCTGGGGAATTTACAGCAAGCGAAGACGCAATTCTACGTGCGCTTCAGTGCAATCTGAATCCGTGAGTTCGTCTTTACAATCTGTAATATTTGCGATAAAGTCACATGTATAAGCACCAGAGGAATGGCGTTGTTCATAAAAGTTATAGATGTATATCAAGTTCTAATCATCATCAATGTTTAGAAAGTCACAATCCGAGTCGTTAACTAACCAATTAATATATTGGAGTTATATCATTGGGACCGGTTCACCTACATGTAACCATGTCTTTTTGCAACAGTATTCCACATATAATTCTTCCAAGGCAATGAATGGCCGAGCGATGTTGTTCGAACTCACGACCACTAAATCAAAAGCTTTTGTCGTTAACGACTGAGTTATCGCGGTTATAAAGAAACCACAAAGTTATATTTTACTTATCAATGTTATTTAATTTCCGTTGTTTCTTGCACTTTATATAGCGATATTATACCTACCAGGCGTGATTTTACCAGTTGTCGTTGTTGTCAAAGTCGTGGTTGGAGTCGTAGTTGTCGAAGTCGTGGTTGGAGTCGTTGTTGGCGGTGGATGAAGAACTGGGTTGTACTCTCTTTGACAAATACTCCCTTTTAGATTATCGTTATTGTCTTGTGTAACCCAACCGGTGTGTAGGAGTGTGTAGGAATAATCTAATTTGCCTGCTACTGAAGCTGAAAACAAAACACTGAACATTCAATCTTTAAAAAGGAATTACGACACATGTTCTGATATGAAAGTGTCGGGACTGTAGCCCGGTATGAATTGGTAGGAAGGTTAACTGACTGATGTGCTATAACTATAATAATGGATAAGACGGTTTTATGCTGAATTTGATCAATCATTCTCAGACAGAGCTTTACGTAAATATACGTTTGTTCTTCAATTTAACAAAGACAATGGGAAAGTATAAGACCTTTGTTTTGAACAATCACTCGTTGGGTCAGTAAAATAATTATTCAACAGTGTGTTTACCTCCTGAATATAATTGAGCCGTTCCACGTGAAAACCAACATGGTGGCCTCTGCGTAAAGTATCGACCCGGATCAGCCTAAGCATGCCGCGCAGGCTTACCCGAACAGACACTTTTCGCCTCCTGTGGTTTTTCTGTTTTAGTAATCATTAATCTATACCTCTATTCCCCTGATACGGAATGTGTCGGTGCGGATTGCGCAGGCTGATCTGGGTCGATACATAACGCAGAGTCCATAATGTTTTTTTGTTCGTGGAACGGCTCAATTATATCGCCGAGCTGGCGTATCTTTTAGGCATAACTAGTAAACTCGATTCAGAACATACAATAAAGCAAACTATTAGTTAATTGAATCGTTTATCTGAGTATGTGAAACGGTAAAAAAGTTTATTCGTATTGGCTTGGCTATGGTTCTTCATAATCCTTACTTGAGATCCAGAAACTTGGTACCTGTTGTGGAAGTCTAAGGAAACTAGTGTCCATCTTGATGTCTGATAATAGTGAGCCTCCAAGCGCTATCGCACAATGTAGTGTTGCTGCTTTAAAGTTCATTTTTGTCATCACGACAAGGAATTCATTTTTTCCTTTACGTATCCAGTTTATGTGACACGCTATAGGAAAGGAAATATAAAAATAAAAGTATAAGAGGTTAGTAATTGATAAATAAACGTGGTTATTCATATATCTTAATAAATGTTCGAAAATAAATATGATTTGGCATTTGTAATAGGGATACATGTCGATCGTTCCTGGCCTTGTTTACGAACAAAAAGCCTTCGGCACATTAGTAGTCCCTGAACATGCTTTTTTCGAATTGGCATTTAATATACAATGTTCTCTTTTCACATATCTGACTATAAGAGACCTTGGCTGAAATATATATTGTCAACATACTTACTCTGATCGTGATTATTCGGTGTATTAGCTATTTTGCTAGCTATACCAGGTATATCACTGCTTGATTCACACCAGACAGGATATTGTTCACTACAAGGTAGACACACCATATCGGAACTGCTGCTGACCCTAACTGCAGGACACCTTGGCGGCGGAATCGGTATATTGCACGAATTATCTGCAAATAGAGAAAGAGAGAGATATATGGGTGAGAAAAAGAGAGAGAGAAAGAGAGGTAGATAGAGAGTGAGACAGAAAGAGAGAGAGAGAGAGAGAGAGAGAGAGCCAGCCAGCCAGCCAGCCAGCCAGCCAGCCAGCCAGCCAGCCAGCCAGTCAGCCAGTCAGCCAGCCAGCCAGACAGCCAGCCAGCCAGCCAGCCAGCCAGACGAACAGATGAAAATATTGAAATATAAGTAATTGTTTCAGAAGCGAAACTCGAAACTCGCTATAATTAAAATTTATATCCCAAATATGTCTTGCCGGAATTCATATTCATGAATGTCAGCTCGTAACGAGCTGTCTCGCCTTTAACCAAACTTGTTTGACTCTTAGTAACTGTACTTAAGGAAATTCAGCGCAGATAGAATAACTTAATAAGCTACGACGAGCGAAAATAGGTATTATAGCAACTCCATCTTTGTGTGTTTTTCTTGTGTAGCAACGTTTCTAGCATATAACATACAAATACATCGAAGGCCGTGGTACATGCTTTTGGTATTCATTTTCAGCATCTGCAGGGATGCATGTCTTCGGCCGATAATTGACTGTAATGTACAATAATACATTCTTTACCGTTTAATACCCAGATGTGGCTCTGAGTCGTAGTGCCTTGGTATGTCATATCAACGAGATTATCTGGGTCACACTGTTTGGCAACTTTAGCGTTAGCATTTGAGGGAGGAGCAACACAAGCATCTTTTCCTTCGTCATTCGTTGCGGTAGTAGTAGATACAAAATAAATCTTGCAATGGCATATCTGGACTACAAGACCTACACAATGGGAAATATTCTAAAACAGTTATAGTTCATCAATATCCTGCGTCTCGTCGTCAGTAATAGCCGCATACTTTCGGTCGTTGTCAGTTATGATAATATTGATCTATTTGTTCTTGTTAACCATTTCACTGCCGAATTTCACAAAGTCGACTCTTCCATGTTGAAATTTGGACCAATCAACTTTTCGTCCAGAAGGGAAAATGGTAAAATGTAAATGTCATGGTGGCAAACAATGCATACTTAAAGAGAGACATCTCGTTACGAGCTGTCTTATCTGAATCTGCATTGTTTGCAAAAGCCTTTAATTACCTTTAGCAGCGAAAGAGTTAATTCCTCCTATTGGAAATTAATAAATAAACACAATTCTAAATTAAATTCAACAATATGAATATCAAATATCGTTATGCTTTTCAAATATGATTATATGAGTATATACATTACAATACTCTATATAGAGATTTACGTTTCATGCTTAGTTTAGTTTAGTTTAAAATTATTTACTTACATCGATTGAGAAATAAGCTTTCTGCTTTAATCAATCACGCTCGGTGTCTGCTTCCGTGAGAATTGTCAAGTACTCGAGCCGTTTGTATGGAAAAATCCCAAAGGCCGAACCTGCTCATCACGGGATTCGACCCTGGACGTTTGGCACAAGAGGCCGGCGCTCTACCACTGCACCACTCTCTGTCACATTGTTTATACTTGTAAAAATGTGAAATAGTCAATAATCAAGCACAAAACATGCATTTGTTAACTGCGTGTGATTTCAGATAACAGAGATTACGCTAGGTTCCTAGGGCAGTTAAATATATGCACCAATTCGTTTTCGAGCATTATTGTTTCTAGCTTGGAACCTAAGACTTTTAGCATGGACCTTTGAGAAGGGTCAGATGATCGTGAACCTTATACCGTATGCTTAGTATAAACGAAGTACGTGTATATGGTGTTATCTGAAATGGGCCATTAAAGCATTTATAATGCGATTAATATCATTTCTCTGCGAAACATGTCACATTCTGATTCGGTAGTGACTGAGTTATGGCTTCAAGCTAAGACCATCATCGAAAACGTTACACTGGCTTCAAGCACTTGATCAATTTATACTTTAATGCTAATCTAGGTGTTTACATATGCCACTACAAACTATTCTGTTCATGTCATACGTTGTGCTACATTCCGTTATTCTGTTTTTGATACCATCTAAACATCTAAATATAAACGATCGTACAGATCACACACAAGCACCCGTCATCCCGAATATAGCCATAAAGGCTATTTTGCGTACGGTTATTATTGTACTATACACGCTATACAGGTTGCAAAGAGTAATTGATGAATGCTTTCGTCTGATCCTGACGAAGATCATATCATTGCACACTCACCAAAAACTCATTTATCTTCAACTGGTCAACATCTAATGTCCATTTATTTGCTTCCATTCTGGTTTGTTTATAAGGCAGAAAGCAATCGTTGTTTACATACATTTTATTAGAAAGTTCAAGTTGTAGTTATACACATGTATAACAATGAGCATATATTCGTAATATAACCACGTGATGATTTTGATTGGTTTGAAGAAATGTAGCGTAAAGTTTGACATGAAAATCATATTTCTTAGTGATATTTGCACCAATATTAGCCATACTGTTCCAGTGTTTGCATCCAGTGAAACATTTTGGATGGCGTATTTCGGTGCAAACCATACATCAGACAACACTGATTCAGTGTATGTTTTGTTTTGCACAGAAACAATATTATTCGCATATAAATACTACAACGGCCGATTTTAAATGACACCATACTAATATTTAGAATGTTTATCTTACAATCTGTGAAGACTGCCTCAGTGGTTTAGTGGTAGAGAGTCCGCCTCGGATGCGGTAGGTCGCGTATGCGATCCCCAGCCGGGTCATACCAAAGACTTAAACAATTGTAGTAGTGGCTTTTCCTCCTTTGCGTTAGGGATGTGGGGTTAGCATAACGACTGACTCGCTGATGTCAGGATAAATCGACCAGTAAATTACCCAGGAAATCCCATGATATAACTAAAAAACTGTTGAAAGCGGAATAAAACACCATACCAAAGGAACAACAATGTGAGAAATCTATCCCATTTATACCTTGATTTAAATTTTCTTCCCATCATTTTATTTCTAGAAATTATTTCAATTAGTTATACAACTACCCTACGACAACTACTACTACTACTTCTAATACAACTACTACTAGTACTACTACTACTACTAATAATAATAACAACAGTAATATACTTATTAATAATAAATAAATAATGATAATAATAATAATAATATAAATAATATTAACAATAATAAAATTGATTACAACATTAACAATTAAGAAAATGTGGATGAAGAGAAGAAAACATTTTAACTTACTTATAAAACATAAAGTCACGAAACTCTTTTTTGAAAACAGCAACATGTTAGATTAGCAGTAGCTAGGCCTATGAAATTGATTATTTATAGAGGTCAATGTCATCAGAGATGTAAATGACATTGGGTTGATATCAGACCCGGAAGAGACATTACAAATATTCGTGGTATTCAAAGTGGATATACACGTTCATGTATTTGATAAATAAAGACCAAAAATTAAGAAAAATATCAAATCAAATAGTCAGAAACCGTGTTTTATCGGGAACAACATTCTTGAAACAGTCGACCGACACTAAAGCCAAATATTCTAGACAATTGTACGTTTTAACTTCATCTTTGATGCCTTAACAAAACGAATAGGCTATTCATGGAAAATATCATAATAAAGACTTTGGGTTTAAATCATATTCTAAGATAAATGACTCCTGTTTGGTTTCGATATTGTATTATTGTGCAAGCATGTGGGTCATAATGCGACCAGTGTGTTGTAACCGTCAGGAGTCATGTCATCCTATCATTTAACTTTCCCCTGACGACTTCTGATCTTCCGGTAGCAGTCATGTTTAAGAAAATAGGAGAAAACTAATAATTACTGTTTAGTGCTATATAGTAACGTGCACTTCCAAAGAGTTAGACAGTTATAATTAATGTTAGGTGCTATTTAGCAACGTGCACTTCCAATGAGTTAGTCAGTTACCATTAGTGTTTAGTGCTGTACAGTATCGCGTACTTCCACATTATAAGTCAGTTATAATTAATGTTTAGAGCTGTACAGTACTGTGTACTTCCACATAGTAAGTTAGTTATAATCAATGTTTAGTGCAGTACAGTACCGTGTACTTCCACAGAGTTAGTTAGTGATAATTTGTGTTAAGTGTTGTACAGTACCGTGTACTTCCACAGAGTTAGTCAGTTATAATTCGTGTAAAGTACTGTACAGTACCGTGTACTTCCACAGAGTTAGTCATTTATAATTTGTGTAAAGTGCTGTACAGTGCCGTGTACTTCCACTGAGTTAGTCAGTTATAATTCGTGTAATGTGCTGTACAGTACCGTGTACTTCCACTGAGTTAGTCAGTTATAATTCGTGTATAGTGCTGTACAATATCGTGTACTTCCAAAGAGCTAGTCAGTTATAATTCGTTTATAGTGCTGTACAGTACCGTGTACTTTCACAGAGTTAGTCAGTAATAATTCGTGTATAGTGCTGTACAGTGCCACGACTTTCACAGAGTTAGTAAGTTGTAATTCGTGTATAGTGCTGTACAGTACCGTGTACTTAAACAGAGTTAGTCAGTTATAATTCGTGTATATTGCTGTACAGTACCTTGTACTTTCACATAGTTAGTCAGTTATAATTCGTGTATAGTGCTACAGTACCGTGTACTTCCACATAGTTAGTCATTTATAATTCGTGTATAGTGCTGTACAGTACCGTGTAGTTCCATTGATTTAAACAGTGTTGCATGTACACATTAATTGGCGTATTCTTAGGAGGGCTACATTTCTGATTTCTTGTCAAAAATTACAATTCTATAAAACACACATACATGTACACGTATATACACATACGAACAGTAGGATTCACAGGCTCGTCTGTGACGTCATGGTCTCAGGTGCTATAAACCCCCATTCTCCAGACTCGACGTAATAATTATTACACACCGTAACACATGACGAATAATTGATTTTTCTGGCAATCAGTATACAATCATTTAAAGTTATTAGTTCTTTCAAAGCCGAATTTTTACAAAATCGAATCATCCATGTTGAAAATTGGAACACTCCATTTATCGTCCGACGGAAGTTTGTTAAAATTTAATGTGTACGTGGCAGACAATGCAGATTTCAGGAGAGACAGCTTTTGTTTGCAAAACCCTTTAATTACCTTCGAAAGGGTTAACAATAAAAGTAATTAGATCAACGGAAATTCGGCTCTTTTTTCGCTTAAAGTGTTCATGTCCGATTATTAAACAAAAGCAAATATATTTCGCCGGGTACATCTAGCTTTGCTGGACCCATAGTGTCTGGCATATTTTTAGTAGAGTTATTTACAGACATCCGTTCCAAAGCAACATAATCAATAAACCGTTTTTCGGAATTACTTCATTCCTAATAACACAGGCAGCACCGCTCAGATAAAGCTGCGCCAAAACAAATATTTCCAAGACGGAACAAATAGTTCAAAGCGGAATAATTTCTTTGTCCTTTGAGCTGAAATTTCCCCTGGTAGATTTGCCACGTCAAAATGAAAACCAACCTCCTTAAATCAAAGACTGTCAAATTTAATACTTTTACTGTCCTATTTTAAAAGGTAATTGTTTTTCTCCTGTGGAGTCACATAATGATGCTTGTGTGACCAGATGGCGAACAAAGAAGATCCTGATTAATCTGCGCTGGCTAACATAAATCTTAGCTGGTTGAAGAAACTTGAAAGTCGCCTTTGTATGACGAGGATTATTTCTGAGAAAAATACACTTGCTGCATGAATTTGTCGGATGCAGAAATTAAAGTTCATTTATAATTATGTGACCTTACATGCTTGCAAACACGTTTTCATGAAGCAAAGCATTTTCTCGCATTTGCAGCAAACGACTTTCGAAAGCATTGTGACAAAAGAGGATATTCCTTCAGCTTTTCCTTTTACTATGATGTTTTCAACTCTATTCATCCATTTACACTATCATTTAGATACATATTTTCTTTGACAATGGATCATTTAATTCTGGATTAATTTAGAATTATAAAAGAAGGTTGGAACATTTATTTCCAGTGTTTCATAACAAACTATTACACAAAACTCCTCTTTGTAAGTTTTACCAAAGAAAAAAAACGTGTAGATTATGCATGTGTTTGGGACAGTTGACGTTGGCATTCATAAAATGAAACGGCAAACAGCAGATCCATTAAGCCTTTCTCTCATACAGAATATTTCTGACGATTCTGCAGCTGACGGCATTGAAAACATTGTTGCAGTAGGATAAATTGTTCATCATGAGCAATTTCGACTTTTGGTACAATGTTTGAATTCTATTCAATCATTAAACTTTGATTTATAGAGGTTTATCAACCGGACTCAAACTCATCTGCTGATTGTTGTATGTAAAAAAGGGTTTAGCTAAATATTAATTGATGAATCTTTGTCAAAATCTAATTTGTTTCAAAATATCCTGGCCTAATAAGCAGAATTGTGTTTCACAGGGACAATTTCTCTGCAATAGTAATGGTTTATTTTGATATTTGGTAATTACAAGTAGTTCTTTTTATTCCATGGTTATCTAAAAGGAAGAATATCCTTGGTCATGTTATGGGAAACATGTACATAATATTACCATGTATCTGATACCAAGATCAGTTGGTATAATTGTACGTTGTGAGAAATTCGAAATCAAAAGACAAAAGTCATATTGATTGGTTAATAAACATGGCTCTAAGGCGGCATCAAAACGGGTTCAAAAGGGGGCGTTTCTTGGTTTACTTGTATGTATAGAGTATAAAAATAGAACATTATTTAATTTCTATTTAATCAAATGAGGGATTTAGGACCTTCATGGTCCAATTGAAAATGTATAAAGTGAACACTTTAAAATCTTCTTGTCCAAAAGTTAAGGTATGATTTAAAACTTAATAGGCACAAATGTTTTGGTTTTTTTTATCTTTTAGCATATTAGTAAAGTATGTTTTTTTCTTTTTTCAATGACCATCAATTCGATTACATCCTGCATAATTTACACACTTAAATAAACATGCTGGCTACATCCCTGGTATGATTATCAATCGCACCCCGCATACGAGTATTGCAATGTTGGCAGAGGGTATAAAGGAATCTGGTAATGATTTTGTTGTCATAGCCAATTAAAACCCCGATAGGCAGATTAAAATGAAACTGGAATAACTTAGTGATACAACCGTCCCACCAGTACTGTCAGCGCTCAAACAACATCTACAACTGTGGACTTGTATGACTTTGCTTCACTGATGTGGACATCGAAATGTTCTTTTTGTTTCAAGAGGCATTTTGAAGGCATCTGCAGCAGACAATTTTTGAAAATAGTGTGGCTAAATGAGAAAGTGCTCATACTTAGCAAGTTTTCATATAAGGGTTCCATAAATTAGTTTTCTTGTTTTCGAAGACGTCAGCTGCAGATTTATTGATGTCCCAGATGAGAGATGGCGTTTTGTTTCCCGTTGAAAAATTGCACTTCATTAATCGACGTATCACAAGTATCAGAATTTTGATTCAGATTTTTAAAAAACTTTTGCGTCGCCTTACACAGTTAGAATAGCAGGGAGAATGGAACGAAGCCCTTATGATAAATATTGTATTTAAAACTCGACATCTGTTTAAATGTTTCCTTATTTTCGACACACGGATTAATTCTAATGAGATTAACATAGATCATTGTAGTGCCAGTCTGGAATGTGTGACCAGTGCAGATAAAAACAGAATACGCGTTCTGACCTAGAACTGCATATGTTTTGATACCACTTTGATTAGAAACAAGCCTAACCGATAACATAATTTATTGTCGAGATAGTTTTATCCAGTTTCAGGAGGTTGCTGGTTCGATCCCAGACCGGGACATACCGAAGGCGTTAACAATTGTGGTAATGGCTGATCTCCATGTCGCTAAGGGTTCCGGGGGTTAGCAATAACGACTGACTGGCTGGTGTCGGGATAAACAGACCAGAAGTAATGGTAACATTGTGAACATACCCAGGAAACGCCGTAATAAAATTAAATCAAATTTACCAAGTTTAAAATTAAAAAAATAAATCTCAAGCCTCCCTATCAGAAGAAAGGACATACAATTGGCATAAGTAGAAATTGCTCATCATGAGCATTTTCTTCTTTTGTCCCAATATTTTCAAAAGTCGTCATCTGCAGAGGCGTCCTAGATGAGGGAAAAGGGTTTAAAGAGAGACAATTCATATGAACATGTAAAAACATATATCGAAATATTAATAAAAGTTATTATTTATTATTAAAACACAGAAGAGATCGTGCGTCTCAGTAAGGCGATTCGTTTGAGTACCCACAACATAGGATTTGGTTAAGTCATAAGAGAAATATAGGTGGGGGAAAAAACAGTTTACCCCCTTCTTATCTAGTTCTCTGTAAAACTAGTGTTGGGAACGCAGTACCGGATCAGCAGAAAGACAACGTGTTTCGTTAATGATTGCCATCGTTGACACGCACCCGGTTTCTCCAATTTCCACTTCATATACTCGGCTTTTGGTTGAACCCGTATCCCAGATGGTTATACGTTACGTACAGCGAGATTGTGAACAGTCTACACTATTCGGGCGCCGAAACTATACAACTCTGAAAACGTTCTCTGTGCTCAGATATGAACTCCATGCTCCAAATAAGTAATTTGATTGGTCAATTTCGAGAAAGATTTTGTTTCTTCTGACTAATGAGATACATGAGAAAAAAAATCTTGTTATAAGCATTTTGTACTTTTTAAATAATGTTTGCACACAATATTTGCTACAGAGGTGACAAATATATTCTGGGAAAAGCTTTATTGAAATTCGGTGTTTTTGTTACATTTAAAACGGTGTTGAGCAACGTATAGTACATATGGCACATAGGCAGGAGACGCATTTAAAACTATTTAGAGACACATATATCTTTAAATGAATGTATCCTTATATTGTCTTTTCTTTTAAAGTCATATAGGCAAAAGGAGATATTGCACATTATCAGGAAATACTCTTTTTGCAAATATCGTAGAGGAAATTGTTATGACTTATATATTGTGAAGGCGCCACAAAATCTGCTTCCGGGAAAGAGTCCATTATATTGCACTTGATGATTATCTTAATTTGTACACATAATTTGATTTGATATTTCTATATGCGTCATCGTGTTTGTTTATGGATTTGTGACAATATTCAAAATTAAACGAAACGTCAGCTGAATACTCACACTTATGCGGCATATATATGGCCCCTGCTGCAGCAGATAGAGGACGTTTGAAAACATTGTCGAAAAAGGAGAAATTGCTAAAATAGTGATCAATTTATCCTTATTCTCAAAAGTTACAAACTCTGAATCAAAATTCCACTCCAAAATTTCGAGATGAAACTATTCCTTTTTATTTATACCGGACAATGATTGATTGATTGGTGTTTAACGCAGTTTTTTTTCCGTCATATTATGGCGGCCAGTTCACCTACAGTTCACCTACTGTACCCTTGTATCACACTAGTACTCCACACAACATTCTTTCTGAGCCAGTGACTGCTTTTTCATTTAGTCTGTTAGCTCATTGGTGGAAGACGAAAAACGCTTGTTGCATTGGTTTTTGATAATGTTGGCCAAATTCGAATACAGAATAACCCCTAGATTGACAGCGCGCGTCGCTACCAACTGAGCTACCGGCTCTATGTACCATGCAGGAAAAGCTATGTCACCACGCTCTTCTTACAGATTGATAAAACATTGTCGAAAATGGAGATATCGCTAAAATAATGATTAATTTCTCGTTATTCTCAAAAGATACAAACTCTGAATCAAAATTCCACTCCAAAATTTCGAGATGAAACTATTCCTTTTTATTTATACCGGACAATGATTGATTGATTGGTGTTTAACGCAGTTTTTTTTCCGTCATATTATGGCGGCCAGTTCACCTACAGTTCACCTACTGTACCCTTGTATCACACTAGTACTCCACACAACATTCTTTCTGAGCCAGTGACTGCTTTTTCATTTAGTCTGTTAGCTCATTGGTGGAAGACGAAAAACGCTTGTTGCATTGGTTTTTGATAATGTTGGCCAAATTCGAATACAGAATAACCCCTAGATTGACAGCGCGCGTCGCTACCAACTGAGCTACCGGCTCTATGTACCATGCAGGAAAAGCTATGTCACCACGCTCTTCTTACAGATTGATAAAACATTGTCGAAAATGGAGATATCGCTAAAATAATGATTAATTTCTCGTTATTCTCAAAAGATACAAACTCGGAATCAAAATTAAATTCCAAATTTCAAGATGCAGCCATTTTGTTTTAATCTCAGATGTGTACAAATCAGACGACATTTGAAAATATCACACCGGATAAGCGATTAACCAGATGAGATATAAGGTTTTTTTTCTTTCTATTTCACCACGTTCTTGTAACACGTTGACACATGCGCAGTGGACAATTGTTGACTGCACGAATACTCACAGTTACCCCGGTCCACATTGATCGCAACTGTTGTTGACATGCGGACCAAATAATAAACCCACGTGGTGTTTAAACCCCCTTTCACACATACAACAAATCTGCAGCAGATGACTCTGAAAACATTAAGTAAAACATTTTGAAGCACACTATAAAGGAGAGAACATTTATTGAAGTTGAAAACATTGTGGCAAATGTAGAAAGTGCTCATTATTTAGTAATTTAGTACGTCTGGCATGAACCAACTATGTCGACTAGCTTGGTCATCTTCCCTTATATATCGCTATCCTATATATATAGTAAATTAGAAAATATATAACTGATTTTAGCACAATCTAAAGTGGACCATTTCAACTTGATGTTTGGAATAAATATATAAATAATGTATCAAACTGCATTCAGAGTAATTTTCAAAACGGTGCTGACATTATTGGCGTATTCCTGACCAAGACTAATTTCAAAGTAGCATGAATGGTGCAAGGTATGTGTGTGTGAAAGACTTTATCATGATAATCACGATGATCACAGCACCACGTGACATATATGCCCCTAAATAAAACCAGGATTTGAAAGGGTTCAAATCCCGTGATGAACGGGTTCTGCATTTGAATAATTTGCCAACACAAACGGCGCGAGATATGGTTAAGTCTAAAGGGAGCAGATATCGAGACTAATAAATGAAAGCTTAAAGCTTGTTTTGCAATCGATGTAAAATAAATAAGTTTTGAACTAAACTAATAAAACTAGACAGACGATGTGATAGTAACAATGTATCTCTAACTGATCAACGTTTGTTTTGGTCGCCCTCTGGACACGTGATACCGTTTTCGGTCCATGACGCCGAAAGGTTATCCGAACTTCCATCGTTAATAACCCCGATTTAACCTTTTCCTAGTACAGACGTTTTCTGACTCCTCTACAGCAGAATTGTGGAAAAATTGTGACAAATGTGAAATTGTTCATGATCAGTAATTTCTCCTTTTGCCAAAACATTTTTCATCTTTATATCTCATTTACTTACTTAGAAGATGTTGAACGTTCAGCTAAGTTTATGAAATGGATTAAACGTTGTGATGATCTACCGACGAATCCTGTTTGGAGTGCAGAGCCGTTGGAAATAAAAATACGAATTCGTAGTTATGAATTGTTACCAAATTCCCCAAAACAGGAAAATTATATAAGATGTAACAATATGTACTGCATGCACTCTAAGACTGACCAAGAAGTCTTGTCTTGGTTCTGTGTTCAGTGTTACAGGGAGATCCCGGGGTCCTTGGCTTTCAGATCGCGTACTCTTCCGACTTACATGTAATCACTCCAATCAATTGAGTACAAGTTTAAACCGAAATATCGGTTTCAGCAGTCAAAGGGTTTTAAATGTTATCCAAAATGATTAAGACCAGCAATTTAGCGTTTGTAGGATGACACATGGGGATATTTCTTTGTGATTTGTCCTCCATACTTTCATTTACTGATTTCAAGGTCGTCAACAAATATATTTCTACAATCTGTATCGATTTGTAGCTCTGATATTTGTGTTCATTTTTCAAAATACTCGTGACAATGATTCAACATATAGGTACAATTTATATTTCTTTTGATATCTTTGTAATCACATGAAACATAATTCTACAATAAGAAAACAACCCAATCTACTTTGTTTATACTTTTTATTGCATCAATTTGAAGATTTACCGATTTGAAACTACGAGTATCAATTGCTATTTTAATTTAATTCTTATTTTATTAAAACCATTTCAGACAGTAGAGGATGTTGTTCTTAGTAAAAAACTAGAAATTATGTCCTTTTAACACTAATATACAATCTTGTTACCCATTTTGTTACCATGGAAACATATTCCAATTATCAGTGTTAAGCATGTTTTGTACATTATTGTACTAGATAGTTTATTATTATTATTTTTGTTGTTGTGAACAATGGCGCTCATTTGCCATTTCAGTATATATGTAACCGTGGTAACAATATCAAAGAAAGATTTATCAGGATATGTAATGGCATTTCAGTCAAGACTTGAAGTAGATAGCTTGCAAATGACTTCTTTTTAATTTATTAGTCTAGCCAGAGCAACCTCTAAATGAAGATTGTGATAACATATTTGAAAAATGTTGTTTACAACAAATTATTACACTTATAAACTATTTCTTTGGAAATGTATTTTTCATCTGAGAATTAGACTATAGATAAATAATATAACGCAAATCTGCGTTACCAAAGCTAGTTTGTAACTCCTTAAATATGACATCTTTTTGTTATATGTTTGACTTGCAATCAATGTAAAGCCAGCAAATAGTTAATAAACAGGTACATGTATTTGGTAACTTATTGGCTATAAAAAACAGAATAAACATATTATATTTCACAATTTTCAATTTTATGTCAAAATTCGTTGTTGCATCAAAATGGAAATGGAACAGTTTTTCTTTAATAACACACAATATAGGTTAAAATCACATCATGTATATGGAATAGTTTCCTTTTAATAACACACAATACATTCAAATGTATAAATAGTAGTATGCTTAAACTGAAATGAAACTCATTGTATATATTACATTTGAAATATGTTTTTCCTTCAACATGAATACGATTCATTCATGCTAAAAAAGTTATAATTCTTAATGTTTGTAATTCTTTTAATTTTATAACAATGTGTGAGAATTACAAAAGGTGTGTTTTTTAAACATTTATCATTACAGTTGGTTCAAAAATACTATTTATCACTCGGTTTGATTGGTGTATACACAGTCTCAATGTCACATTTTCGAAGGCTTCCTTATAAAACACACACAAAATCGAAAGTCAATTTCTGACATAATAATTCGTGTCGTCACGTGTTTCAAGCTGACTCTGCTTTCCAACAACGGTCTTCATCAACTGACATTCAGCGGATGTGACGTCAAAGAAGAACGCATGACATGCAGCATGCTTTAGACATCTGCGGGTACAAAGCATTACGTTGAATACTTTACTCGTCTCCAATACGTCTGTTTGACTGAAGTGTCCATCATACAGAGGTTCACGCCGAAAGTCACCAACCAATGTACAAGAACCTTAGAAAAAGAAATAAGCAAGCAGAGCTCTAGATAAAATGTGTAACGTGCTTCGAGTTCTTTACGAAGTTTAGCTGTCGCGGGTCGCCAATTCAGGCACTTACCGCGATGTAATGCTGTAGAAATGGTATAAGGTACCTATACCCCACTCCTGTTACATGTGCATACTTAACATTCCAAAATCCTTATTTGAAAATCAAACCCTAGTTTATAGGTACTCAGAAGAGTCGTGTCTTTTGAACTGCGACAATAAAAGGTCTGGTTTGGCCATAAGAGAACCAGCTTAATCCTCCTTATCTATTCCTCTGAACAATGTAAGTCATCCTTAGGAGTTTTTAAAATGAATGCCGATTTCAGGAAGTCGACCTCTGGTGAATTTACAGCAAGGGAAGACGCATTACAACGTGCGCTTCAGTGCATTCTGAATCCGTGATTTCATGTTCGCAATCTGTAATATTTGCGATAAAGTCACATGTATAAGCACCAGAGGATTTTTTGTCTTCATAAACATTATAGATGTACATAATCAATGTTTAGAAAGTCACAATCCGAGTCGCTAATAGCTAATTGATTAATTGATAGATTGATGTTATATCATTGCAACTTACTGTAACCATGACTTTTTGCACCAGTATTCCACATACGATTATTCCAAGGCAATGACTTTTGTCAATCGTAAAGAATGAATGGCGAGCGATGTTCGAACTCACGGCCACTAAATCAAAAGCCTTCTTCGTTAACGACTGAGTTATCGCGGTTATAAAGAAACCACAAAGTTATGTTTAACTTATCAATGTTATTTAATTGCTGTTGTTTCGTGCACTTTATATAACAATATTATACCTACCAGAGTAATTTTTCCAGTTGTCGTTGTTACCAAAGTCGTGGTTGGAGTCGCCATTGTCGAAGTCGTAGTTTGAGTCGTCATTGTCGAAGTCGTAGTTGGAGTCGTCATTGTTGAAGTTCTAATTGGAGTCGTCGTTGTCGAAGTTGTGGTAATAGTCGTACTTGAGGTTAGGGTCATTCTTGGAGTCGTAGTTGTCGAAGTTGTGGTTGGAGTCGTTGTTGTTGGTGGATTGTACGGTCGTTGACAAATACTCCCTGCTAAATAGCCGTTAGATTGTTGTGTAACAGTACCGTTATTAAGGAGTATGTTGGAATCACCTACGTTGCCTAATTTATGACCTGTAAAGAAAAGGGCACATCGTAAACTAAAAAATAAATAAATATTGTTTTGTAAAGTAAACTGGCTTGCGTACTTTTATCAAAATGATATTAAAAACGGAATTAGAATTCCAATAAATCAATAATTCTCACAAATATACGCTTGTCCTTCGATTCAATAATAAACAACTATTTCTACAGATATAACACAGGGGAAGAGTTCGGGCTTTATTGTGTACAACCAGTCGGTGGGTGCATTCAATAACATTTTTTCACTGATAGGATTACCTCCTGTATATAATAACTTAGGTCATTCTTCGACTGGTCGCCAGTATAACCTATAACCCATCTTTACTTGAGATCTAGAAACTTGGTACTTGTTGTGGAAGTGTAAGGAAACTTGTGTCAATGTAGATGTCTGATAAAAGTAAGCCACCAAGCGCTATTGCACAATACAGCAATGCTGCTTTAAAGTTCATTATGTCATCACGACAAGGAATTCCTGGAAAGGGTTAATACGCCTTAAGTTATTGACAATGACGGCCTAGTTAATAACTTATAACAGTATAACCTATAACTCATCCTTACCTAAGATCCAGAAACTTGGTACTTGTTGTGGAAGTGTAAGGAAACCAGGGTCATATAATAGAGATGCGCTATATGCTGCAATACAATGTTTTGCTGCTGCTCTAAAGTTCATTTTTGTCATCACGACAAAGAACTCGGATGCCCCTCTACGTACCCAGTGTATGTTACACGCTGTATTGAAGGAAACATAGCAATAAATGTACATGACATGACATGACGTAAGTCATTGATAAATAAACGGTGCAAATCATATATATATTCATAAATGTTTGAAAACAAATATGATCTGGCTTTTTTAACAATTATACATGACGATCGTTCATAGCCTTGTTTACGAACAAAAAATCTTCGGCACATTAGTAGTTACTTTTCGAAATGGCATTTTATATGCAATGTTCACTTTTCACGTATCTGACTATAAGAGACCTTGGCTGCAATATATATTGTCAACATACTTACTCTGATCGAGATTATTCGATGGAACTGGTATGCCATATATACCAGATATAATACTGCTTGATTCACACCAGACAGGATATTGTTCACTACAAGGTCGACAAACAATATCGGAACTGCTGTTGACCCTAACTGCAGGACACATTGACGGATACGGTATCTTGCACGAATAATCTGCAAAACAATAACTATGAGACAGAGAGCGAGAGAGATAAAGAGACAGAGAGTGAAAGACAGAGAGAGAGAAAGAGAGAGATAGAGAGAGAGAGAGAGAGAAAGAGAGAGAGAGAGAGAGAGAGAGAGAGAGAGAGAGAGAGAGAGAGAGAGAGGGAGGGAGGGAGAGAGAGGAGAGAGAGAGAGAGAGAGAGAGAGAGAGAGAGAGAGAGAGAGAGAGAGAGAGAGAGAGAGAGAGAGAGAGAGGGGGAGAGAGGGGAGGAGGGTATGTTTACAAAGGAAATTGTACAAGTTACAAACAAGTTATGTAACAGCAACTCCAACACCGTCTGATTCACTTATACTGTTTCTGGCCAATAACAACAAATTTGGCTTCAAACGTGTGGAGTCATTTTCCAGAGTTTTAAAAATGATTGATATTATTCTTTCAATGTTTGTTTGAGGTCACAGCAATTCTTTGGCATCTTCCAGAAATCTAAAGTAACATCCGAATCACAGTAAGAGAAGACCGCCGTCAAAATTCATGGGGTCGTTTTTGCTGCTTACAGGAAACTACTGGGAATAGGTATACTAGTTATTAAAACAAAATGTGTCATCAATTAGTGTTTTAGAGGGTAATTTCGTTATATTTATGATTAGTATTTCTAATATCTAGCGTCAGAATGACAGCCGAAACTGCAGATTGCAATTAACTCATTCAACACCATTGGCGACATTTTGGTGTTTGCAAACAATGCAGATTCATGGGATTCAGCTCTCAACGAGCTGTCACTGCTTAAATTAAGATTGTTTGCCTTTCAGTTAACAAAATATTAAATAAAATAAAAATATTTCATGAAAAATGGAGTCACCCGATTTTGAACATGTAAAAGTAACTGTACTTAAGGAAATTCGGCGCAGATAGAATAACTTAATAAGCTACGACGAGCGAAAAGAGGTATTATAGCAACTCCATCTATGAGTGGTATTTAGTGTAGCAACGTGTCTAGCCTATTACATACAAATACATCGAAGGCCGTGGTACATGATATTGGTATTGTTTTTCAGCATCTGCAGCAATGCATATCTTTGGCCGTTAATTGACTTTAACGTACACTAATACACTTTTTACCATTTAACACCCAGATGTAGCTGTGAACCGAAGTGCCTTGGTTTGTCATATCAACGAGGTTCTCTGGGTCACACTGTTTGGCAACTTTAGCGTTAGCATTTGAGGGAGGAGCAACACAAGCATCTTTTCCTTCGTCATTCCTTGCGATTTTAGTAGATACAAAATAAATCTTGCAATGGCAAATCTGGACTATAAGACCTACACAATGGAAAATATTCTAAAATAGTTATAGTTCATCAATATCCAGCGTCTCATCGTCAGTAATAGCCACATAATTTCGGTCGTTGTCAGTTATAATAATATTTATCAATTTGTTCTTGTTAACCATTTCACTGCCGAATTTCACAAAGTCGACTCTTCCATGTTGAAATTTGGACCAATAAATTTTTCGTCCAGAAGGGAAAATGGTAAAATGTAAATGTCTTGGTGGCAAACAATGCATACTTATGGAGAGACATCTCG
>JASEVX010000006.1:15302059-15444939 GCA_031761405.1 Serripes groenlandicus
TATCAAACATCAAGATGGACACTAGTTTCCTTACACTTCCACAACAAGTACCAAGTTTCTGGATCTCAAGTAAGGATTGTGAAGAACCATAGACCAATAAATACTTTTTAGATTCGACATTTATGGATAAAGCTGTATAATTTCGTTAACTTATATTCTCATGAAATAATACATATTGAGGGTCATGAATCTAAAATGTATTTTATTATTGTTTTCCGTACGTCATAGTAGACAGAGAGCATAGACGGTCATGCACATTGAACATTATTGTCTTCTAGTCATCATTAATAAATCGATATTTATGGTCATTAGTATGCTGTTTATAATTCGTTTTCAAACAATTTACGTTATTTACTGTATACATATATTACATGTATATCCCAAGCCAATACGGAATAAACTTTTTTACAGCTTTACACATTCAGAAAAACGGTTAATTTAACTGATATTTTGCGTAAACTCCGCGCAGGCTAATCTAGGGTCGACACATTCCGTCTCAGGGGATAGAGGTATAGAGCAATGATTCCTAAAACAGAAAATCAACAGGAGACGAAAATTGTCTGTTCAGGTAGGTCCGATACTTTACGCAGAGTCCACAATGTTGGTTTTCATCATGGAATGGCTCAATTATAATCAGGAGGGTAAACACACCGTTGAAAAAAACGAGTGATTGTTCAAATCATTAGGTCTTTCACATTCCATTGTCTTCGTTAAATTGAAGAACAACCGTATATTTACGTAAAGCTCTGTCTCGAGAATGATTGATCAAATTCAGCATAAAACCGTCTGCTACATTATTTTAGTTATAGCATATCAGTCCGTTAACCTTCCTACCAATTCATACCGGGCTACAGTCCCGACACTATCAGAACATGTGTCGTATTTCCGTTTTAAAGATTCGAATGTTATCAGTGTTTTGTTTCAGCTTCAGTAGCAGGCAAATTAGATTATTCCTACACACTCCTACACAACGGTTGGGTTACACAAGACAATAACGATAATCTAAAAGGGAGTATTTGTCAAAGAGAGTACAACCCGTTCTTCATCCACCGCCAACAACGACTCCACCCACTGACTTCGACAACTACAACTCCAACCACGACTTCGACAATCTACGACACCAACCACGACTCCGACAACTACGACTCCAACCACGACTTCTACAACTACGACTCCAACCACGACTTCGACAACTACGACACCAACCACGACTTCGATAACAACGACTCCAACCACGACTTCCGACACTACGACTCCAACCACGACTTCTACAACTACGACTCCAAATACGACTTCGACAGTTACGACTCAACACGACTTCTACAACTACGGCGCCAACCACGACTTTGACAACTACGACTCCAAACACGACTTCGACAACTACGACTCCAACCACGACTTCTACAACTACGACTCCAACCACGACTTCTACAACTACGACTCCAAACACGACTTCGACAACTACGACTCCAACCACGACTTCTACAACTACATCTACAACCACAACTTCGACAATGACGACTCCAACCACGACTTCGGCATCTACGACTCCAACCTCGATTTCGACAAATACGACTCCAACCACATATTCAACAGCTACGATACCTACCACGACTCGAACGACGACTTCTGTAAAAACGACTCCGAATACGACTTCTACTACAACTTCCACAATCACGACCCCTACCACGACTTCAACGACAACGTCGACAACTACGACTCCAATCACAACTCCGACAACTACGACTCCAACCAAGACATCAACAACTACTTCTCCAAGCACAGCATCGATTCCTACTACAACACCGATAACAATGAGCACAACCTCGTCGACAACCGCAATACCAACGACTCTTTCTACTACAACATCAACACCGACGTCACCAATATATACCACCGAAACAACCAGGTCAACTGAAGGTTTGTTATGTCTGTAAGACCAAAATACTTCCCCTTAACTGTAGCCATAGTTTAATTACAATTACATCATGTGAATGATTCTCCTCTTAACCGTTTTACGGACTTTTTAATAGCATCGCACACGGTATCGTAATGAGTTTTAACCCTTTCCCCCATACGACAATTCTGCAGCAGACGACTTTGAACATATTTTGTCAAAAAATGGAAAATCTCTATAATTGAATGGATAACCTACGACTAAAAGTGGAAAACATTGTGGCAAAAGGAGAAATTGCTCGTTTTGAGCAATTTCTTCTTTTGTCACTATGTTTTCAAAAAGCCGTCTGCTGCAGAGGCGTCAAAAAGCGTCTATATGAGGGAAAGGGTTAAAGTAAAACTATGAACTTTCGGGCGAATTTTATTTAGACCATAGCCGAAACATGTTTTACATTATATTAGTATCCCCTCGTATAGCCTCGAACAGTTAATGTCGGCTTATATTTATAAGTCAAATTGAATAATCTGTGAAATCGGAATTATTTCGTTTTTACCCTCTCTATAGCATATATAACTAATTCAAGATTATCTCCGTAAGCGACCTGTGCTTTACATGAAAACACTATTATAAACAAGTTGCAAGCCAAGGCTGAATCGTACATAACCTTCGCGTAAGTACCATTGGCTGGCTAAGACCATGCAGGGTTAATCGGTGTTTATAATGTGTTCATATGCATCTCTAAATTGGATCGGACAGCACTTCATTAGAAATACAAAACATCTGTACTATACTAAATGTCCGTCTAGGGAGCGGGAGAACAGGGTTCGATTTCCGATCGGGTCATTACAAATACTTTTAAAATGGTAGCAATGGATCATCTCTTTGGTTTTCGTTTACAAACATTTTACGGATCGTTCAAGAATGGGTAGCACCTATATAGATATATTATAATTTCAGATAATGAATGGATAAAGGTCAAGTTCTGCGAATACTACATCAACCTGGATAATTTGACGTTCTTGGAATCTGTACGATACTGCAAAGAAGAACTCAACTCCACTCTGTTGTTTTTCAACCATTGTGCCTTGTATATCAGATATATGAAAGAGAACAAGCTTAACATTTCGTCTGGAACCTTTTGGGTGGCTGGTACGTTTAATTAACCTTTTCCCATTTATAGAAGCCTTTTGACGCATCTGTAACAGAAGACATATTAGAATATATGAAAACATTAGTGCAAAAGAAATAATTCCTCATCGTGAGAAATTTCTCTTTTTGTAACAATGTTTTCAACTTTATTTTATGATTATATTTTCATAAATTGCTATGACAGTATAATTAAGATAATCTTTTGGGGGAAATAATTTGTTCATAGTTTAGTGTGGAAGCATGTATCTAGTATATATGCCCGTTTCACCATACTAAAAGTCTCGTTCGATATTCTTTTTTTTATTTTTTGAGGCAGAAAATATAAAATAAAAAAAATGATATTAAAATCATGTTTAAGCCCAGAATGATAGATAAGGTACACAATCGACTTATGTCTGCAAAGTTGTTTATTAAAACGATGTACTACTCGTATGTCAAAATACATGCCGTATTTGTGTAACTGAAGTTTATTCCCATATGCTCCGTCAAGTTAACGACAAATGGCTGAGCCCCTGTAGCTCAGTCGATAGCGACGCGTGATGTTAATCCAGGGGTTGTGAGTTCGAATCCGAGCTCGGCTTACATTATTGCCGACGTTTGACAAAAGTCACTGTGACAAGCGTCATTCGTCTTTCACCAATGGGCTAACAGTATATGTGGAAAAGCAGCCAGTTGCTTGGAAAATATGTTGTGTGGAGTAATGGTGCGAAAAGGCCAGGAAACACATGAGTAAGTGAAATGGCCTCCGTAATTTATCTGAAAAAAATGTTGAATAAATTCGAATCAATCAATCAATAATGATAAATGATAGGTCTGAAACAAGAATAAATCATGCAGCGTCTTATTGTATTCCGATTTCTACGAAGATCTCTTAAAATCGGAAAAAAAAGGTTCATGATGATACAATGAACAATGCATGTACGATACAATGAACGATACATGTACGATACATGTACGATACATGTACGATACATGAACGATACATGTACGATACATGTACGATACAATGAACGATACATGTACGAACATAATCGATAATTTCAGGTAATTCCGTTCCAAATGACACGGATTGTTTCAATATGGATGTCGAAAATTACGACGCAGTCTTGCACGGCCTTGACATTGACTGCGGGGTAAAACGAGGGAGCATTTGCGCCAGGGCTATCCGTTACAACAGCACGGAACACCTTTACAACGAAGTGATGAATGATCCGGACTTTATCAAGATGATCGAGGAAATGACAGTGAAGAAGAACGCGACGCAGAAAAGTCTGAGAAAGAAGATAAGTACCCGTGACCACACCGCCGTACAAGCGGGCACCGGCGTGTCACTGGCCATGATGGTGGGCTCGTTCGCTTTCGTCATGATGTGTGATATACCGAGGATCAAGAACGCTTTACAGAAAAGAGAAAAGAAGGTCAAAAAGGGCAAAGATAAGCGTCGAGCGAGAAAGCAATCTGAAGCTTAGAGCGACAATACGAGGTGTTTTTTCTGGTTTGTTTGTAATTTGTGTGGATTTTTCTTGTGTGAGCTCGCATGTTTATTAACTTGATATGATATACTTGACTCTAAAATCACCTTACATGACATTTTATGTTAAAGCATAGTATTGAAGAAAGAGAAACTACATGTACTTGTTATGAGCTTTGCTTATTTAAACAATTTTTTAGAAAATGTCCTGAAAAAATAAATGCAACAACTTTCTGACTTTAAAATTACATATTATATAAAAAGAAATCAGAAGAATTGCATAATTTGATAAAACTTTTTGCTTTTTCAGAAATAAAATTGAATAAAACAATATTTTCTTCTTTCAGCATTCGTTTTCGATTTATTTTCTATGCTTATACTGAATTCTGTCTGTTCGGATGCGAACACTATAGCCACTCGTAATCATTCAAAAGACATCATTATATCTCAGTACTCACATATGTTAGCAGAATCAAGTCGATATGAAGATCTCCGTTTCAAGACCCTACCTGTCGTATCCAATAATTCGGACTATACCGCTTTTATGTCGACATGTGTCTATATGGATAAACAGTTTATTTACCTTAAAACCTATGATACGGGATTGTTTTTTCCGGGTGATAAATACGCCCGTGTTTAACCTTTAAACCTATGATACGGGAATTCTTTCCCGGGTGATGAATACGCCCGTGCTTTACCTTTAAACCTATGATATGATAATTCTTTCCCGGGTGATAAATACGCCCGTGCTTTACCTTTAAACCTATGATATGATAATTCTTTCCCGGGTGATAAATACGCCCGTGTTTAACCTTTAAACCTATGATACGGGAATTCTTTCCCGGGTGATAAATAAGCCCGTGTATAATCTTTAAACCAATGATATGATAATTCTTTCCCGGGTGATAAATACGCCCCTGTTTAACCTTTAAACCTATGATACGGGAATTCTTTCCCGGGTGATAAATACGCCCGTGCTTTACCTTTAAACCTATGATACGGGAATTCTTTCCCGGGTGATAAATACGCCCGTATTTAATCTTTAAACCAATGATATGATAATTCTTTCCCGGGTGATAAATACGCCCGTGTTTAACCTTTAAACCTATGATACGGGGATTCTTTCTCGGGTGATAAATATAAATACGCCCGTGTAACGAACGCGTGATTCAGTACGAGTTTGTTATTAGCGGGTTAAATCACGAGAGATAAGTAATCTCGGATTTAACGTTCAATGTTAAATACCGCCTCTCACGTGTAGTGGTAGAACGTCCCCCTCGAACCAGGGAGGTCGTGGGTTCGATTCCCGGCCCCGTCATACCAAAGACTTTGGCTGCTGAAAAACCACGGTGGCCTGTTCACCTGTAATTGATACAAAGATGGATGTAGTTTTGTTTATGACGACATGTCAGGAAAGGGTTAATAACAATCTCGTTTTATTGATTGATTGTTTGGTGTTTTACGCCGCTTTCAACAAATATCAGTTATATCATGGCGTTTCCTGGGTAAGTTACCAGTACTACTGGTCAATTTAACCTGACACTAGTAAGTTAGTCGTAATGTTGACCGGCAACCCTGAACGCCAAGGAGGGCAGACATTACTACCATGACAAGTTTATAATTGCTGAGGCGTCAAAACGCTTCGACATGTGGAAAAGTGTTAATACAAATCCCTATTGATTGATTTATTGTTTGGTGTTTAACGCCGCTTTCAACAATTTTTCAGTTATATCATGACATTTCCTGGGTAAGTTACCAGTACTATTTTCAGTTATATCATGGCGTTTCCTTGGTAGGTTTACCCTTACTATTTGTCCATTTATCCTCACAGTCAGTCAGTCGTAATTCTAACCCCGCAACACTGAGCGCCATGGGGGGAAGCCATTACTACAAGTTTTAAAGTATATTGCTATGACCCGACTGGGGATCGAACCTGCACCCGAGGCGGACGCTCTACCACTACACTGGCGAGGCCGTTTCCATATTGATGACAACAGCTGTAACAATTCCGCGGAATGAGAATTGCGCTATTTTTTGTTGAATTACTATCGCATTGCTTAAATCACATTTGGTATAATTAAAAAAACAAATGATGCCAATATTAGAGCGAGTCTTTTTTTGTTTTTTAACCCTTTCCCTCATAAAGACGCTTTCTGACGCCTCTGCAGCAGACGGCTTTTTGAAAACATAGTGACAAAAGAAGAAATTGCTCAAAACAAGCAATTTCTCCTTTTGCCACAATGTTTTCCACTTTTAGACATAGGTTATCCATTCAATTAAAGGGATTTTCTATTTTTTGAAAGAAACATGTTCAAAGTCGTCTGCTGCATAATTGTCGTATGAGGGAAAGGGTTAAACACAAGCATCGATCCACGTCTATCAATTTTTGTTTTGGACTTTTCCACTTCCCACTTATGGCAAATCTGCAGACGACATTGAACACATCAGAACCAAACATGTGGAAAAACAACTTTAGGTCAAATTCTATAGTACTATAGTCCCTAAAAAAATCTTTGTTTGCGTAGAAATGAGTGTATACCATCACCCGAATGTATTGAATATATGACATTGAGTTTACATGCATTGTGAATGTGTATAGGATGCACTGGAAATGATTGATTTGATCACTTTTAGTATTTTGACCTTGTTTGAAAGTGGGAATAGAGAATGCTAAACACCGGTTTTGTCCGGGCCCGATTTGGTCCAAAATGACGGTTACCATTTCAGCCTGGTGAGTTCTTTCTTGCATAATGCATGACCCCCACATTTTCTTTGGATTGTTTTAAAGCTAGGAGGTAACTCTTTTTTAATAATATATGGTGTTCTACATGGGAAACGCTTAGAAAGTGTGACAATTGAGGACTGAAACTGATTTGCATGGACACAAAGAAGGATTTTTTTTGGTGTATTGTAACCTATATTAAAGCTGTATTATTGAAAAGATGTTGCAATGTTTTAAAATCTCATCTGTTGCAGATTTGTCATAAAGTGTCTACAGTTGGAAGTGGTTAATTATTCTCTGTAAATGGATCATAATTTTTAAATAGATTGGCGTTAAAACTAATGGGGCTAAACTTCTAGTATTTTGTCACAATATACATGTATGACTAAATTATAAATAGACGGACAATAAAGGCTCCCGTGAGACCTTGTGAATTCAGCGGTTCTCTTGAGTCTTCACAGCACGCACATACAATCAGATATTCATTCTTATTTAATTCAATAATAACAAAATAGTATAAACAGTACATAATTCAAACATGAAAATATGATGCTTATGTATACAGTTCATCTCAGTCGTTGATAAATGCATATACATGAAACACGTAAGCCCGGCATTTTGCGAATATATGCATTCAGTGATTTACACGTGCAATTTATATTGGATCTACACCAACATCATTTGTCATTTCATATAAAGTTTTATTAAACGAGTTCAAGATATGTGTTATTAAGCGAGCCTCTGCCTTGAGTTTAATAAACATTTTATGAAATGACAACGAATGTCAGATGATTCTTTTTATCACATGACGAAACACAAAAAAGAAAATCGGTTTTTCGCTGTCAGAAAATAGTCCCAACATGTAATACTTAATAAACTGTTAACTTTTCGCACAAACCAATATTTTTATGACCGATAATGGTCCCTTTACCTCGTCAACCTATCGTGACGTTTGTGTTTACCGGATAAGGAACAGAACAGAATATAATTGTATTTGTTATAAGTAAATACAATACTTTTAACAATTTTACAAATAGAGAGGCAACGAAGAACAAATACATATAATATACATTACAATTTGATTGTGAAATGGTCACTTTAAGGTCCTGCGTGTATTCGCATTAAATATATATTTCATTAAATTAATTCACGGTCTCATCCATTTTGTAAACATTTGCGGGTGAATACAAAACTAGTGATTCGGTAATGTTATATTACACATGTCACATATAAAGAAATACGTAATGGGTGTATTTGATCGGATACAAGCGTTGTCATGTGATCAAATTAGTTTCGTCCTCAATTGGTATTTAAACGTATGATAACGAGACGAATATAGGTTTAGGTTAGGACGTTATGTCTCGAAAAGAAATAGTGTCTTTGACTTGCTAATTTAATGTCAACTTGGGATACATATGCGTATCGAATCTTGTAGAGTTATTATCCCAATTCCACCATCTTTACTCTGTGACCAGTAATACTTAATCAAAAATTTAATCAATTATGATTCCTAAATAATAATGCCTAAATATTTCTTTTCTTAACAAGTAATGTTAGTCAGCAATTTGTTATATCAACTTAGTCATTGATTTACATATTTGAAAAATATGAATGATGGAACGTGTTCCAACCTTTAAAATGTTAAGTACTCAGTGTAAAGTGGGGTTAGTAGAAACCGCGGTGGCTCAACCGAAGGTAGTGAATCTGAACACCGACACGACCAACACGTTTTCGGACAAACGTCACATATTCCTCCAGTTGTAATACATACACTCAAATGCCTCGGAAGATTCATTTAGCTAGAAATTTTATTCTGAAGGAAAACAATTAAAAGTTAGTATGCAGAGCATTTCATTCTAAAATTTCATCTTATTAGTGCCTCTCGTAGGATCGCCAACTTAACTATGAACCAATCAAAACGTTTCATTTCCATTATTTCTTCGACATTATTCTTTAAATACAACATTTGATTGGTCTACAATCTAGATCATTTGTTTAACATCTAGGTCAGAACTGAGGTTAAACAGCTATCGCCGAAAAAAAACCTTGATGTAGTATACGAGTCACATATTGCAAATAACATTGAATTCATGTATTTTTAATATGTTTTTTGGTTGTAACGTTTGGGAAAGGGGCACCATGTAGATCATATCACTGCATCGTTCACTGATATAATATAAAAATAGTTTAAAACCACACATGTTATACGATTAATAGAAGCGTACGTGCTGGTTATAGTGTTATAGTGTTATAGTGTTATAGTGTTATAGTGTCATAGTGTTATAGTGTTATAGTGTTATAATGTTATAGTGTTATAGTGTTATAATGTTATAGTGTTATAGTGTTATAGTGTTATAGTGTCATAGTGCTATAGTGTTATAGTGTCATAGTGTTATAGTGTTATAGTGTTATAGCATAAATCCAAACATGTACACGTTTAGAAAAATCATGAACTCTGCGAACAAACAAGCATTAACATCACTTTCAAAATCCATCTATGCTGTGTTGAAGAAATGCAAAGAAACCACGTGACAATATACTTCACATTCCCTATTATTCGTTTTAATGTGCTAAAATTAATATTACTTGACTTATCCCCCCTCGCCTCCCCCTCCCCACTTCACCCATCCCTCCCCCCACCCCAATGTTTTATTGTGTTAACTCCGTCTCCTGCTATTAACATCACATACAACAAGAAAGGGAACACGGTATGCCAGGATCAGTCTGCTAATTTATGTAGTATCATCCTGACACACGGTGCTCACATAGCCTCTAAAAAAACCTTGATAATATAGCACAATAAGATACCAACTTAACATTAAGAGTGACATTTCAGCAGCATTATGTCATTAGGAGAGGGGTTATTATCATTTTATATGCTTGTATTTTTGTTTTGTTATTTTGTCTTCTCTTACTTTGTTTTCTCTCCATATGAATCCTGTATACAGCCTGGTATTCACTTTATATGTAAACATGTATACTAATTACCTCATATCACATTTAACGTATGTATTTAACTTTGAACCACTTTGAAACTTTGTTTGCGAGTACAATCAGGATCGAGTCCTGATTGCGTATTAGGATCAAATAGACGGAGCGATATTTGTACAACGTCCGTAGTCGTTACATAACGTATTTAGTCACCTACAACACCAGTTAGATCTATAGATTTGAGACTTTTTGGATTTGTTTGCCTTAAAATGATTAAAAGAAAATCGGGGTTTTCAGCTTCTTTTTGAGAGATATGTCATGTTAAATTGTTAATGTAATTAAAAGGGAAGGGAATCAATCGAATTCGATATCAAAGGTCAATAAACCATTATCCCGCTGAATTCCTGCAACCTTTGTCAGCATTTCTAGATCTTGTTCTTATATATGTATAGTCTAGTCTTTACTGAATAATTTAATATGGGAAGAAAACATAGTAAACATAGTAAATAGAGTAAACTAGGATAAGATTGATCGAATGTGAGGGCGGATCTTTGTCTCCATTGTTCACATTCGTAGTAAAAAGTAATGGTATAAAGTATAGCACAATTAATGTTGTTTTAAAAAATGACACATTGAGTTGGAATCTAGAATGTATACTGTAGATTCCTGCGTAGAGTTGGATTTAGTTTAATTCCGAGACAGATTATTAATTGTGCCGCGTCTTGCGATTAAGGGTCTTATTGACGTTCTGTAGTGGGGCTACACTTGCGGCTTTTTATTAAATTATGATTAAGTAAGGTGTACACGGACAGAGAACAGTCTGGTGTTAGTATTAATTCAAAAAAATAGTAAATCATTTGGGATTGGAATAATTGTGTTCATAAAGAATCAGTTCCTATTTTATGTTGGCGCGCAGTTCGTAGTAATTTCCGGTACATTAAGCAGAAAATAAACAAACAATCCCGTTTATTTCGATCTACTGGAGTCTCGTCTAGCCATCTAGGCTCTAATTACATCTGTGTACCTTCGTGCGCACTGTACCGCCTCGGTGGTGGAGTTGTATAGCGTCCGCCTCGGATGCGGAAGGTCGCGCGTTCGATCCCCGACCTGGTCCTTCCAAGGACTTTACATACGATAGAAAAAGAATTATCTCCTTGGCGCTCAAGATAATGGAGCTAGCAATACGACTTACTCGCTGATGTCGGGATAAATGATTGATTGATTGATTGATTGATTGATTGGGGTTTTACGCCGCTTTCAACATTTTTTCCCAGTTAAATGTAACCTGTAGCAGGAATACTGCAGTGTAAGAATTAAGCTCGAAGTGTCGTGTCTATCCATTTTTTAATGCTGTGGAGAGAATAATGTATGCCATTTTACACGATGAATTAATTATCGCAATCAGTATAAGCCGTCCCGCGAGAAAACCAACATTGTGAACTATGCGTAAAAAAGAGGCCCGGATCAGCTAAAGCATGCCGCGCAGCCTAATCCGAGCTGACACTTTTCGCCTCCTGTGGATTTTTCTGTTTCAGGAATCATTACTCTATACCTCTATCCCTCTGAGGCGTAATGTGTCGGCCCGGATTAGACTGCGCGGATTGCGCAGGCTGATCTGGGTCGATACATTACGCAGAGTCCATAATGTTGGTTTTCTCGCGGGACGGCTCATATTAGTATTATCCGGTACTCGTTAATCTAAGTCTTCCTTTACAAACTCAGGTACACCTCGTCGCTAATACCGAGTTGTATTACATTTCTATCCATCAAAGATTTATCTAGCAACTAGCGTATTTACTGACTGATAAAGGGGGACCGATAACATTAATTGATATCAGTCAATAGACCACGTGATCCACTCCACATGACAAGCTGCCGGAACTACTTTTGACCCGGGGTCATGTTTACGATACGATGTCAATGAATGTACATGTCGAGTGAGTGTGTCAGTGGGAAGGGGGGGGGGGAATAAAATTTAAAATACACTTTTGAACTTGATTTATTTTTTATTTACTCGATAAAATGTATAATTGCATTTTAATCAAAATATAAACAAAGAATTGAATGCACAAATTAAACTCGTAATGCTATGTATTTCCCTCGAATCCCTTCCTCTGTCGTATCAATACATGTACAATTTTGCAGACGACGCAAATTCGGAGAAATAAAAATGTCTGAAACGGGTGAATTTGACATGTCTATTGATGATCTGCTTAACATAGATAGCCAAACTGAGGGATTTGTTGAATTCGATATTGATCCCTCAATATTTGACGAAGAAATGGATTTGCCATGCATTAATCCCATGATAAATACAGGTAAACAGTTCGAGTCTGAGCCGAACACTTCAACCAGTACAAATTCTGGTCGCATTGGTGCATTTCAAACTAAAATCCCTGGACGTGCAGATGTGGAAAAATTCATAAGTGAACAAGAAAATAAAAATACAATGAGAAAAAAAACTTGAACAATTTATGTGTGAAAAGGGGGATAATCGACCAATGCACAAAGTACAGGAGGACGAACTGGATGAACATATTGCTGCCTTCCTACTTTCTATCAAGAAGCCAGATGGATCTCAGTATGAGACAACAACGATCAGGAATATGGTCTTCAGTTTTGATCGCAAGCTACGCCGTCATGGCTACCCACACAACATTGTCGGAGGCACGTCAAATGCCTTCAATCTTACAAAGGAAACGCTTAAGGTATGATGCTATAACCAAAGACCTAATAACACCAATGTGTTATTAGGTCTTTGCTATAACCAATCAAAATGTATATGAGCTGTAACATCAGATCTATTGCAACTGTGTAAAGTATCCACCGAATCAGGATGCGAATTCCCCGCATTCTAATCTTGAGTTTAATCACCTCGCCGATTCATCAATAATCCTAACCCTTGCCCGATAACATCCATATCAAAAGACAATAGCATAATATTCTCTATATCTCGGTGAATTAAAATTCATAATCGTTGATTTATTGTTATTACACATCAAGTGTTATAATCTACTACACAATTGCGCATGCGTGCACCTCCCTTTTTTCCATGGCCACGCCTCATCCGAAAATAATGCGCAAAGTAGGTCAAACGACAAACAATATTCCACTGTAAATATAAACTATGGTTGAAGACACGTATTTAAAAATTTAATGTATTACAACAAATAACAATGAAATGTAATAAACAGATTATTCAACTCATTTTTTCAAAGATTATAATATAATTCACTCGCCGTCTTTTGAATGGGAGGAGCCACTCGTGACTACGTCACTCGTGACGTCACTCCCATTCACGAGACGGCTCGTGAATTATATTCCTATCTTTCAAAAAATAAGTTGAATAATCTCTATTTATTGCTTCTGCAACAGAGAATTTTTTTGCAACAGACCAATTTTAGAAATATTATTTGTAAAGCAGAAATTAATTCTGAAGAGCAATTGCTGATGTTCAAACAGTGATATCTATACCTTGTTTCGAATATCATCTACTTTTTTTGAGATTAATATACCAATTATATCATCGTCCTGATAATATAGATATTAGTCAAGAATTGCTTCTGTTTTGTAAAACCTGTTAAAAGATATAGTCACAACCATTTTGCACGAAATCAACATAATGTTAACGTAACTCAGTTATAACAATGTACATGTGTGAAACCTCCATTCAATAAAACACAAATACGTACGGTGGCACAGAGGTGACATGTGTACTTTTTTATTTATCTCGTGCGACATAGTATCTCGTGCGCATGACTTAGTAACTCGTGCGCACGACATAGTAACTCGTGCGCACGACATAGTAACTCGTGCGCACGACATAGTAACTCGTGCGCACGACATAGTATCTCGTGCGCACGACTTAAGTATCTCGTGAGCACGACTTAAGTATCTCGTGCGCACGACATAGTATATCGTGCGCACGACTTAGTAACTCGTGCGCACGACTTAATTAATTCGTGCGCACGACATAGTATCTCGTGCGCACGACTTAGTATGATGTGCGCACGAGATAAATAAAAACATACACATGTCACCTCTGTGCCACCGTAAACACGTGCAATACAATTGTGTATTGATTGTATGATGTTTTACGCAGCTTTCAGTTTTTTTCAACATTGGGTGTTTTTTTCCCAATTATTTCACTGGTCCATTTATTCTGACGCCAGACAGGGACGTCACTCATAATTCTCATCCGACAATCCTGAGTGCCAAAGAGGGAAATCTACTGCTACCCTTTTGAATGACCGCGCCGGGGATCGAACCCGAGGCGGACGCTATACTACTACACCCAGGTGTGTTGGATTTGGACGCTATACCACTACACCCAGGTGTGTTCGATTTGGACGCTATACTACTACACCCAGGTGTGTTGGATTTGGACGCTATACCACTACACCCAGGTGTGTTGGGTTTGGACGCTTTACCACTACACCCAGGTGTGTTGTATTTGGACGCTATACCACTACACCCTGGTGTGTTGGGTTTGGACGCTATACTCCTACACCCAGGTGTGTTCGATTTGGACGCTATACCACTACACCCAGGTGTGTTCGATTTGGACGCTATACTACTACACCCAGGTGTGTTGGATTTGGACGCTGTACCACTACACCCAGGTGTGTTGGGTTTGGACGCTTTACAACTACACCCAGGTGTGTTGTATTTGGACGCTATCCCACTACACCCTGGTGTGTTGGGTTTGGACGCTATACCACTACACTCAGGTATGTTGGGTCTGGACGCTATACCACTACACCCTGGTGTGTTGTATTCTGACGATATACCACTACACCCTGTTGTGTTGGGTTTGGACGCTATACCACTACACTCAGGTGTGTTGGGTCTGGACGTTATACCACTACACCCAGGTGTGTTGGATTTGGACGCTATACCACTACACCCTGGTGTGTTGTATTTGGACGCTATACCACTACACCCTGGTGTGTTGGGTTTGGACGCTATACCACTACACTCAGGTGTGTTGGGTCTGGACGCTATACCACTACACCCAGGTGTGTTGGATTTGGACGCTATACTACTACACCCAGGTGTGGTGGGTTTGGACGCTATACCACTACACCAAGCAGTGTTGAGTTTGGACGCTATACCACTACACCCTGGTGTGTTGTATTTGGACGCTATACCACTACACCCTGGTGTGTTGGGTTTGGACGCTAAACCACTACACTTAGGTGTGTTGGGTTTGGACGCAATACTACTACACCCAGGTGTGTTGGATTTGGACGCTACACTACTACACCCAGGTGTGCTGGGTTTGGACGCTATAACACTACACCCAGGTGTGTTGGATCTGGACGCTATACCACTACACTCAGGTGTGTTGGGTTTGGACGCTATACCACTACACCCTGGTTCTGGGTTTGGACGCTATACCACTACATCCAGTTGTGTTGGGTTTGGACGCTATACCACTACACCCAGGTGTGCTGGGTTTGGACGCTATACCATTACACCCAAGTGTGTTGGATTTGGACGCTATAACACTACATCAGGTGTGTTGGGTTTGGACGCTAAACCACTACAACCAGGTGTGTTGGGTTTGGACGTTTTACCACTACACCCAGGTGTGTTGGGTTTGAACCCTATACCACTACATCCAAGTTTGCTGGGTTTGGACGCTATACCACTACACCCAGGTGCGTTGGGTTTGGACGCTTTACCACTACACTCAGGTGTGTTGGGTTTGGACGCTATACCACTACACCAGGTGTGCTGGGTTTGGACGCTATACCACTACACCCAGGTGTGTTGGGTCTGGACGCTACACCACTACACCCAGGTGTGTTGGGTTTGGACGCTATACCACTACACCCAGGTGTGCTGGGTTTACACTAGGACTGACTTTCTGGTGTCAGGTAACTTTCCCATGAAACGCCGTGATATAACTGAAACATTGTTGAAGTCGATGTCAAACACAAAACAAACAAACAAATATATCACTACATCACCGTTGACAATAGAGACCCCCTAGTCAAAAGGGGATCAACTCAATTTGTAACCGTCATGGCCTTCCTGTACCACCAATGTCTGGTCTATTTAAAGGTTTTTTAATTTCCGTGACACTAATCTTTACCAGCTGTTGAGGGACTAAACCTTATTTGAAATATACTTAGAGCAGATTATATGAATAAGTTAATCGCTACCTAATAACTAATAACTGATTATTCAAGAGCCGTCCGTGTAAATAACATCGGCCGAAAAATGCAACAACCGGTTAATTGGAAATGCTTTGCATGGTACTTTAAGCTGCTTTCAACAATCGTTCTGTTATATCAAGGCGCTTCCTGGTTGAGTTACCAATACTTCCGGTCAATTTATTCTGAAACCAGCGAGTTAGTCGTACAGTTAAGAGCCGTCCGTGTAAATAACACCAGCGAGTTAGAGCGAGTTAGTCGTACAGTTAAGAGCCGTCCGTGTAAATAACACCAGCGAGTTAGAGCGAGTTAGTCGTACAGTTAAGAGCCGTCCGTGTAAATAACACCAGCGAGTTAGAGCGAGTTAGTCGTACAGTTAAGAGCCGTCCGTGTAAATAACACCAGCGAGTTAGAGCGAGTTAGTCGTACAGTTAAGAACATCATGAAATTGACTTTGATTGATTGGGGTTTAACGCCGTTTTTAACAATGTCTCAGTCATATCACGGCGGCCAGTTTACCTACTCATGTTTCTTGGTTGTCTCACACCAGTACTCCACACAACAATCTTCCCAAGCAACTGGCTGCTTTTTCCACATAGACTTAGTCCATTTGTGGAAGACGAATGACGCATGTCGCAATGTCGAACGTCGGAGAGAAAGTTGGCCGATCCGGGATTCGAACTCAGAACCCCTGGATTGACAGCCCACGTCGTTACCGACTGAGCTACCGGGAATCGACATGAAATTGACAATCTGAGCGGAACGTGATTGGATCGTGAGCGTGATTGGAACGAAGTTGGAACGTTTTAAGAGCGGAACGGAACTTTGCGCTCTGCACGAAACAATCATAATGAATGAAACAATTCAATTACATGAATGCTTCGCTCATTGAGCGGTTGCAATAATTTACTCAATAATTAGTTTACGAAACTACTTTTGATCGAAAAAAAGCGGTCCGAGTGAGCGCAAAAATGCGATCAATTTGAACGGAACGGAAAAAAGCAATCACAATCATTTGAACGACTGAACGCTTTAAGAGCGGATTGAAACGTGAGCGGGGCGGAACTGAACGGAACGGAGCGGAGCGTGAACGGTAAATTTGTCAATTTCATGATGTTCTTAAATGAAATGCCACCCCCCAGTATTTCCAAGCAACTGGTGCCCTTTTCCGCATCGACATCCATTTTTAAAGTCATTGGTATGACATGGTAGGGGATCGGAAATAGCTAGTGTCGAAACTTAGTTGACAATATCGTGGTAAAGATAAGATAGTGCTTCATTTGATCTTCTCTTTCTTTTCCACAATGTTTTTGTAATGTTTTCTAGTGTAGATATGTATGTATCAAGTTAAACTAAGTGTTAATTAAAATACAATCTGCGATTTATTGACATAGAATTGTTTACAGTTCGAGGCCTGTGTTTAGATATAGCGGTATTTAACCCTTTCCAACATACAGACGCGCTCTAACGCCTCTGCAGCATACATGTAAGTCTTTTGAAAACGCTATAGTAAAATCAGAAATCGGTCATAATGAGCAATTACTCCTTTTGCCACAATATTTACAATTCTATTCAATAGTTCTTCATGTATTTATAGAGATTTGTCATACTTTTGTATAGATGTTTTTAAAATCGTCTGCTGCAGAGTTGTCATATTTTGAACGTTTTTATCTACCTGTTTTCATTAAACAAAGGATGGTATTTAACCCTTTCCTACATGCAGACGCATTTTGACGCATCTTCATAAAACAGTTTTCAAAAACAATATGGCAAAATGTGAAATTGCTTAATATGAGTAAATTCTCCTTTTGCCTCAATATATTAAAACGATATTTAATAATTTAACTTTAATTCAAAGTGATTTTCGAAATTTTGCATATGCGTTATATAGTCGTCTGTTGCAGATTTATTATTTGATAGTTTCATATTGGCTACAATTCCTTACTAAACAAATAAGGAAATGATTTTAATTAACTCAAAACCCCATTAAATATCACATCACTGGCTTAGCAGGCTTATTGTTATTCCATTACATTTCGATACAGTAGCAAGTTGTCAAACCTAGAATGTCGGCAAGTATTTGTCTGATAGTTTTTTCAGGTAAGATTATTCATTTATTATTCCTTTTAGGCATTTTGTTTAGTATAAATATATAGTGTTTGATACAATCATTTCATATATCATATTTTCATTTTCTTATTTATTCAATATATTAGTATGTTGTATGTTAAATTTGAGAGTTCACGATGAATTCCGTTGTATTTTTCATTCCGATTTAATTTGAACAACGCTTCGGTTAAATTAAGACTTCGATATTTTCGACTAATGTAGTTAATCAAAATGCGAGTCCATGCACTTTTATCTGGTCCTATACTGTTTGATATTAGCTAGATAGAAGTATTCGCGAAAGTTTTTTAAAAAAAGTATTTTCTCATATCCGAAAGCATAAATACACAAGCAGATGTTTTATTAACGTCGCGTGGAAACTCGGTGTCATTATTGAATAGGTTTTAAAAAAAAATTACCATGGGGTGACGTAATCGAAAAGGGAGCAAGCAACATTATTATTGTAAAGAAAAACTCAGTAATATGTCTGAAAAAAAAAACACCTTTATGAATCAATAAATTGTATTAACGGATTTAAGAAACAACACGATACAAAATATGTCTTCTATCGTTATTACAAAACTTTAGACACATTTAATTTGTATTTAATAACTATTCCCCAACTTCCTAGGCTACGCCTTTTTCAATAGTTTAGTTTACGGCCCTGACCCAGCTCAGAAAAAAAGTTCAGTTTTCCCCCATCGTCCTAGCCTACGCTTTTTTTTAATTGTTTGGTTTACGGCCCTACAAAAAAGGTTTCAGGGGATTTTTTTTATCTATTTAAAGAATTCACTTGTATTTCTAACATATTGTTCGAATACAATGGTCTGAATGAACAAACTGTCTGGGGAGGAACGTTTTAATTTTCTATATATGTGAACTTTTTCTTTTAATTTCATAAATGCTCAAAGTACTTTTTCCGTTTTTCTATCATACTTCTACTGTCGAGTCCCGGTAGCTTAGTCGGTAACGACGCGGACTGTCAATCCAGGGCTTGTGAGTTCGAATCCCGGCTCGGCCAACTTTCTTTCCGACGTTTAACAAAAGTCATTGCGACATGCGTCATTCGTCTTCCACCAATGGGCTAAGTCTATGTGGAAAAGCAGCCAGTTGCTTGGGAACATTGTTGTGTGGAGTACTGGTGTGAGAAAACCAGGAAACACATGAGTAGGTGAACTGACCGCCGTGATATGACTGAGAAATTGTTAAAAACGGCGCTAAACCCAATCAATCAATCAATCAATCATACTTCTACTAAACTGGAAGGCGAAAAGACTCTTGTCTTGTTTACAATTAGAATTTGTAAACCAATGTTGTTGGTTTTTTTTGGTACAGTTCATTCGCTAAATTCTCATTTCTTAAATTCCTCTGATACGAATGTTTTATTTGTGGATCACCCTCAGTGTTCCAATATCCGCGGTCGAGGTAAGAATGTGCCTGCAACTTGAGCCGTCCCGCGAAAAAAATAACATAATGGCCTCTGCGTAATGTATCAACCCAGATCAGCCTGCACAGTTTGCGCAGACTTATCCGGACCGACACATTCCATCTCAAGGGGATATAAGTATAGAGTAGTGATTCCTGAAACAGAAAATCCACATGAAGCGAAAAGTGACTATCCAGGTAAGCCTGCGCTGCATGCTTAGGCTGATCCGGGTCGATACTTTACGCAGAGTCCACACATTATTGGTTTTCTCGCGGGAGTACGGTGTTCCATTAGGGACATATCGTAATATCGTTATTTCGCGGTTTCGACCTAGGGTCGATAGTACGATAACGCGATGCGATAGTACGACAACGCGATGCGATAGTACGATAACGCGATGCGATAGTGCGATATTAATATCGCAATCTCGCATCGTGGTCTCGTACTATCGCATCGGACGTTCGTACTATCGCATCGCGTTATCGTACTATCGCATCGCGTTATCGTTCTATCGCATCGCGTTATCGTACTATCGCATCGCGTTATCGTACTATCGCATCGCGTTATCGTTCTATCGCATCGCGTTATCGTACTATCGCATCGCGTTATCGTACTATCGCATCGCGTTATCGTACTATCGACCCTAGGGCGAAACAACGATATTACGATTTGGCCCTAATGGAACACCGTACGGGAGAGCTCATTTATAAAAAAAAAAAGAGGCTGTTTGTGCCTATCGATATGCAGTGTATTTGTGCAATTTAGTAAACATGGATTCTGCTCGTTTTTGTGTTTCACTGAAAGTATTAGATTTGAAGAATGTGGACATGATTACATTGTGTAGAATTGATAGCAGGAGGTTCCAAACTACTTTCCCTAACATGAAAAATCTACAGAAGACGTCTTAAAAAATAATTCGGGTAAAACATGGTTAACCTCCATAAATGAACATTTAAGCATTGGACAGAGTTGAACATATTGTTGCAAAGTGAGCACAGGCGTCCGAATTTCTATTACAGCAACAAATGCGAAACATCACAGAATACCACGTTAAAACACTCAAAAAGTCTCTCTATATTGTCTATACGCTTTGATAAAAATGATCGTAATGGTAATTTGGGGAATCCCACACGTGTTACTATAAATAGCCCCTCTATACGTCCATATAGTGTAACAAGAGAAAGTTGATGCAACGCATCAATGTCGCCGGAAATGCATACTGCAGTTATGCATAACACTAACATTATAGTAGTTGAATAAACAGTTATCAACTGAGGGGCATATTGGAACATCAGGGGCGGGGTCAAGTGAAAATGTGTCATAACTTGCATTGTTTTGTCAACGAAGTGAATGATAATTGAAGCCTTTCATTGTTTATGATCAATCTCTATTCCAAAGTAGGTTGACCATACACACAGCCAACTAATTATTGATCATACACAGTAATGGAAATGAGTAATCTTGACAATCATTAGTCTTAGTCTAACCCTATACAGTGCTTTCATTAAGGAATAATTATAAGATTTGTGAATTCCACATACACTTTTCAAGATGTTTGTCAGAATATTTGAATTCTATCATTTATCAATAAAACCACAAAACAGACAATTTAAGATTTGCATGCAATAGCACGTCATTTTATGTTTCCCCTATTAAAGTCAACATTGGACACCTTTGCAGCAATTAACTTTTAAAACAATGAGATAAGGGTTAAATCGCTGAAGACATGAGTTTTCTCTTTTTCTCAAAATGATATTAGCTTGGCATCCTAATTATATCATACCTTAACAAAGGATGAAATTTAATCCAATATTTACAAATAAGACACATTTAAAATTGTCAAGGACGAAATAATTTTGTACGAAAGACCCGATTCGTGACCTACATTCTTCTTCGCAGAGGTGTCGTTCTTGAAACTCTCTTTATAGGCAGAGAGTGTTCGTTCAAAGTCATTTTTCTATTAAAACCAGTTTGATCTCGGTTTGTTCTTTTCTTCATTTGTTTTGAACCAAATAAACATTTTAAATCACCTATAATTTACTATTTGTAAGTGAGTGTAAAGAGCTGCTCTCTGCAAAGGAGATTGATCTACGCAGTTGGTATTCGCGAGTCACGCGATCAACAGTTTTAGCTTAGAAACAGTTCATATTTTAGATATACATGGATAAACATTATAAAATGAATTCCTCACAAATCAAGACATCTCTTTGAACATGAAAATAACATTCAGTAAATTAAGATTGCTATTTTAAAGGAGAATTCGACGTGAATTTTACTTGATATTGACACAAAACAGTCTGCTTGCTGCAAGTCTCGTGGGGACGGTTTTGTCTTCGTAAAAAAAAAACCAAAAAAAGAGATGCGAGTCAAAATAAAGAAACTACTAATACTTAAAACATCGGAATATTTATTTCATTTTAGATGTGTCATAACTTAGCGTTTTTAAACAAACGCAATTGTAATATGTTCAAGACATTTAAATTTGTTTTTTTCTAATAATAACTCCTCCTCCCATGTGATTTCCGAAAACCTATTAAAAATAGAAGTCGCGGGCTTCTGCCCGGCGACTAATAATAATGACAAGGTGTTCAACGGTGTTTTACCCCCTCGCTCGATTCGGGCTATAATACCTTGGACCAGGTCGTTTTAGAGGTTTTTCTGCGGAAATTATAGCCCGAATCGAGCGAGGGGGTAAAATGCCGTTGCACACCTTGTCATTATTATTACACTATATGGACGTATAGAGGGGCAATTTATAGTAACACGTGCGGGATTCCCCAAATTACCATTACAATCATTTTTATCAAAGCGTATAGACAATATAGAGTCTTTTTGTGTATTTTAACGAGGTATTGTGTGATTTTCCGCATTTTTTGCTGTAATAGAAATTCGGACGCCTGTGAAGTGAGTACTTGCTCATAATGATGAATTTTTCCTTTGTTCACAATGTCTTCGAAAGCCGTCTTTTCTGCTGCAGAAGTGTCTGAAGCGGATTTATGTGAGACATTATTGAATAGCAGCTTCCATTTGCGAGCTGGAATTATTAAGAGAATATTAGTCGCTGTTTCGAATTCTGAAGTATTTTTCTGTTTTGCGAGTAGGTTTTTTACAGTAATTAAATAGATAACGCATTATGTATAGGTTTTCTTTATACGTTACACTTTCCCACGCCTTTTAACACCGTCTGCAGCAGACGATTTTTGAAAACATCACGACAAAAATGAGAAATTTCTCAAAACGAGCAATTTCTCATTTTGTCACCATGTTTTAAACTTTTCCCAAACTTTACCTACCTTTATAGAGATTTTCCGGGAAGTCTTCCTAGATGTTTTCAAAGTCATCTGCTACAGATTTGTTGCACGTGGGAAATGGTTAAATATGGGAGGGACGCATATATTTGGGGTAAATTGTTGGCCCTTGCTTGTTAAAGTGTAGATATTGTCATTCAGCACGATGCGACACTAATCACTAAAATACCAGCGTTAAAAAATGCCGAATCTAATCTGCCTTTCAATTGTTCGCTTACCACATATTTATGCTCGTAATGTTCTCAATGTGTATTTGTAAATCTCATGGGAAAAACCCATGTAAAAGCCTCGAGTTTAAATATCTACCCTTAAAAATGCTGACCTGAGACGAATTTTAAAATAAGTTCACATAAGTTCACTGCAAAAACTTTGCCATTATCGTCTTCGGTTTCTGTTTGTATATGGTTGATGCATGTTGAATATCGAGGGCTTGGCGTGAAACGGCTGTATCTAAAATTAGTATTTTTTTACCAATGTTAATCACCTCGCCATAAAGTCTTTATAAGCATTTTTCTTGGTAAACAATGGAAATTTAGGTGCAGTTACTCGTTCTGAGCAATGGCATCTAAGTTTGCATTGTTTACAAAGGGGTCAAAATTGCCCCTAAACCAGAGTTTTCAAAATATATTTTTTGTTACAACCGTTTCACGCCAAGCCCTCGATATGATTGTGTCTCGTCTATTGTAACACTTTTGTCATTCTTTTATTAAGGTCTGTTAGTACAGGTGATTAATGCCGAATACTATTTTATCTCTTCTATTGTTAAACTGTTGTCATTCTTTTCTTTAGGTCTGTTAGTACAGGTGATTAATGCCGAATACTATTTTATCTCTTCTATTGTTAAACTGTTACCATTCTTTCCTTTATGTCAGTTAGTACAGGTGATTCATGCAGAATACTATTTTATCTCTTCTATTGTTAAACTGTTGCCATTCTTTCTTTTATGTCAGTTAGTACAGGTGATTCATGCAGAATACTATTTTATCTCTTCTATTGTTAAACTGTTACCATTCTTTTATTCAGGTCTGTTAGTACAGGTGATTCATGCCGAATACTATGTCCTGTTGGAAAGCAAAACTCAGGAAAAGGCTATCGATTGTTATTTATATGCTGGAACAACTGTCGCCGCTCAATGCAATCCGGACGATCTTACAACTGTGTTACCATCATTGCCACCGTACGACAATAAAACCGTCTGGATTGAAAAGGGTAACATGTATTAAAATACAAAATGATTACTGATGAAAGAAGGGCCAATGACTATAGTGCTCCTACGTTCATTTATCAGCCTTGGTCGGGTTCTTTCAGCTATTTTAGCCATTCAGATGACAATAAATGTTTGTTAATAAAAACAAGACGAATTTTAATGCTAAGCATCAAAGATGCCGCGCATGATTTTCAAGCATGACTTAAGGGAAGCAGATGAAGTTCAATACATTTAAATAACTTGTGCAAACAGACAGGAAGTACATTTTTTGAACAAGAAGGCCAAATGTCCCTTTATTTTAAACAAGAAGGGAAAGATGTTCCTATATTGCTTACCTGGCTACCATAGTATATAATAAAAGGTAATCAAGAGCAGAAAGGGTCAATTTTGACGTAGGGATTAGACGTTTTATATGCTACGATTTATGTGATATTCAGCATGTGAAGTTGAGTCGTGAAAGGACAACTTTAGTCCTTAAACCATTTGGTTTACCGTTTGCTTTACATTGACTGCAACTATAATGTGTCATACAAGCTGAAGTTTCTTAATTTTTACAAAAAAAAAACCGTTTTTAAACTGCTCTAACTAGATCAATTAGATAAACAAAAAACATAGGTGCTGAAATATTAACAGATATTGCCTCTAGTTATAAGTTAAGTATGACACAAGCTATGGAAGGAGAGAGGGAAGTCCTATTCTCCTTCCAGTTTAGCGGAAGTAGGATAACAAAAACGGAAATATATAAACAAAAAATACTTTTATAATTTCAACAAGTTTAAAGATATCTATTATCAAAATTGAGCATTTATGAAATGAAAAGAACAATTTCACATGTATAGTCAACATATAGCAAAAATACAATGGTCTGAATGAACAACTATAACGGGAGGGACGTTTCGAGTTAAGAAATACAATAGAAATATATAGGACAAAACATTCCGCGAAACTTATATCTGAACTTATATCAATCGAGTAAACCAAACAATTAAAAAGGCGTAGCATAGGAAATTGGGGAACAGTTATTAAATACAAATTAAATGTGTCTAAAGTGTTGTAATAACGGTTGAAGACATACGTATTTCGTATCGTGTTGTTTCTTAAATCAGTTAATACAATTTATTCATTCATAAAAGTTATTTTTTTCAAACATATAACAAAGTTTTTATTAACAATAATAATGTTGGTTGCTCCCTTTTCGAATACGTCATCCCATGGTACAAAATTAAAACCTATCCCATACTGACGCGGCGTCAATGAAAATTAAGTTCTGTAAAGTTGTAGACAAAGACTACGCGATAGTTGTACAATATACTGGCTATAACCAGGCACGTAGACATCTACGTCCCTGTAACTGCCCTTGATAATCAGTGGTGCTGTGATTCTGATTGCTCATATGGGCATTTAGAAAAATATGCTGTGCTGTTGTCTTCTTACAGCTTGCTATTCATAGAAAACTCCATATATTCCGGACTTCGAAGAGCGCATTATATTACTTAATAATATCACACTGATTGTGACGTTTGGTTAGAGATACCATTGCATACTGACGAAGAATATTGTTTATAACAAGCCCCATGTAGCTAAGTAGGTATCGACGCGGGTTGTCAATCCAGTGGTTCTGAATTCGAAACCCAGCTCTGCTAACATTCTTTACGACGGTTAAAAGAAAGTAAATGCGTTACACGCCATTCGTCTTCAACCATTGGGCTAACGGAGTATGTGGAAAACGGCAAGTTACTTGGAAAGTCTATTGTGCGGGAGAACTTATTTGAGAAAGCCATGAAACACATGTGTAATTGCACTTGCCGCCATGATATGAATGAAACATTATTGAAAACAGCATGATATTTCATTGCCGTCATACCAAAATGGGTAACGACATAAGTACATTTAGGTGCTATCTTTCCAAACATCTTTTATAAAATTGTATTTTACATTTGCTGAGATAATGCAAATATTATCAAGATTTATTTATAGATTAGTTTTGAATTGTACTTCATGACTATACATGATCAATGCTTAACATTTTGATTTTTTTTTTTTTTTTAGATTTGTTGTAATTATAAACATTTTGTCACTGAAAGAAGCGAACCAGGTCAAACTTGTGAAGTAATACATTTCAGGAAACCTGTGTACCAGTACAACGTGTCCTGCACTTGTTCGCAACTCAGCTGATCAGATCGCATCCATATCAATTCAGTGTCTGAACTGTGATGAAAAACATGGCGCACTGTGCACAAGCACTGAGATGATGGCTGGTGATCCTAAGCTGGAACGTGTTATGCCGACAGGGGGTATTCATACTGGATGTGAGTTGACTCGATTTATGTTGTTTATAAAGTTTATGTCGCGGCTCGAACTTGGTAAGTTTACAAGTAAGCGGACAGGTTTTAAAGGGACTGAATCCCATATGAGAAAAAAGCTAAAAAAAAAGAAAATTGTTAAAAATTGCTATTACCTTGATGTTTTTGCATGTAAGACATTGATATTTTCTGACTGATGTACCACAATATACCACACTATTAATATTGCGGAGATTTTTCGTTATTTTGCACTGTAAAATCTACTGGGTTAGTAACCCAGTAAATCTAAAAATATCGCTGTATATTTATCTCGTGATCACTACAACCGAATTGACAATCTCCTTCCCAGAGTTGTTGTTCCTTACACTCACGCATACATGAATGTAATGAGTCGATAGTGTTAGAGAATGCCGAATTGAATCCACAAATTCAAATGAGCAAGAGGAAATTCCACGGTATTTTTAAACGGAAAAACACGGAGCGGACGTTTTTTTAACTGCTTATTTAATGAAAAACAAGACTTGTTCGACCTTCTACAACATTCCGTTACATATATATCGACGTATTTTGGATTAATTAGAATATGTATAAAATATAACGATTTTGGACCATTATGGTGTTCAGTCCCTTTAAACTCAGTCGGTAGTAGAGTACTCGGCCCGAAAGAGAGAGGTCCTGGGTTTGAGTCACGGACTGGCTACATGTTTGTGTCTACCCGTGACCGTTAGTTGAGTAGTGGGTAGAATTGTGTATGGTTTTTTTTTTTTTTTTTTATAGTCTGGGAAAAAAAACTAGAACTGTAAGCCCAAAGTGGGTGTACGCCAATTTTACTTCATATGTCTTAATGCATCTTCGTGCAGTGAAGACTCAGACAAGCCTGTGCACCTGCACCTGTAAGCTATAGACCAGTATTCATCTTCTTGGGCAAAAAACCTAGAACTGTAGCCCCAATAATTGTACACCAATAATTAAAATCATGAGCCGTCCCTCGAGAAAACAAACATTATGGACTTTGCGTAATGTATCGACCCAGATCAGCCTGCGCAATCCGCGCAGGCTAATCCGGGCCGACACATTTCGTCTAAGGTGGATAGAGTCCACACTGTTGGTTGTCTCGCGGGACGTCTCATATGATCCCATAGCGGAGAGTCAATAACACCTCCAAATTGTCCAAGCATATGAGTATAAGTAAGTAAAGTAAGTAAGTAAATATTTCATTAAAGTGACATGTGTATAACATATAATGAAACATGATACAACGTGTGTTGGAAAAACACTCGACCTCATAGGCCTATATATATGTCACTATATATAAAAGTGTTGTCTATGTACGTACGTGTATGTATTCTTATCAGTATAGATGGAGCCGCGCCGCCTGTCATGTGTGGTCCTTAAAACCTCTGCGGACTGCCTAGTACCACTTTAAAGCTTAGAGGTAACTCTTTTCAATGGTATAGGGTTGTCTACTTGTTAAACGCTAGTACAGGCTTATAAAGGCATATCGATGCTTGAAACTGATTGATTTACGTGGAAACAAATAAGGTATTTCATTTGGTGTACTGTGACCTGTAAACTCATGCAAGCCTTTGCAGCTGCGCATTATCAAAGGAACCTTCGCTGTACGTCTACACGCAAGTTAGGCCAAGGCGCATATTTTGACAAAAGCAAGAAATGTGGTCCCATTGGATTAACCTATGAGCAATAATATCAAAATCAATATGACCCCGAATGTCAACAGTTTGTTCATTTCTATCACCTAAACATGTCTATTCTGTTTTCTTTTGCATTGACCCGTCCTTTCCGTCATATAGGTAACATTACACCAAAAGAAATCCTTCTTTGTTTCCATGTAAATCGACCAGTTTCAGTCCTCAATTGTCACACTTTCTAAGCGTTTCTCATGAAGAACACCATATAACACTGAAAAGAGTTACCTCTTAGCTTTAAAACAATCCGAAGAAAATGTGGGTTCATGCATTATGCAAGAAAGAACTCACCAGGCGAAAATGGTTACCTTCATTTTGGACCAAATCGGGCCCGGACAAAACCGGTTTTTTACATTCTCTACTTTCACTTTCAAACAAGGTCAAAATACTAAGAGTGACCAAATCAATCATGTCCAATGCATCCTATACACATTCCCAATGCATTTAAACTCAATGTCATATATTCAATACATTCTGGTGATGGTATTCACTCATTTCTACACAAACAACGGTTTTTCTATGGACTATAGTAGATCAGCAAGTCAGCGGATGTATTTAGCGTAATTTGACCTATAGACGCTATCTGGCGCGTCTGCATCAGGCGACTTTTGAAAACGTATAACTAAACCATAATTAATGGAGATTGTTCACGTTTTTGCCAATATGGTTTGAAAGTTGTCTGCTGCAGATTTGTTGTAAGTGGGACAGGGTTAATACTCCGTATTGTATTCTTCCATGACGTGTGGTCCAATGATGGAAAACGAATGACAAACTTAGTCACACTGGAATGTGTCAACCATTGTAAAGAATGCATTGTCAAGCCAGGATCAAAACTCAAGATCCTTGGAATAAACGACTGTGTTATGGGGCGTTCTCAACGCCGTTCTGCAGCGGTCTACCTTGGTCGGTAGCAGTCGGGGTTTATACACGGATTTTGTTGACATGTCAAAGAAATCCGTGTAGCGCTCGAGAAGCCAGACGGTCTTGAAGCGGTCTGAAATACATCTTGTAGCGCTCTGGTAAACTTGTGTATACTCGTGTACACGGTCTAGTTCATCTGGAAGACATCTAGTCATCCGATCTTCTGTACTTGATCAGACCTGTATACGACATGGACTCGATCTTGTACAACCCCAATCAGATGCATTTACTCGATCAACTCGATAATTTGCAGACCGCATCTGAACTCTACTCGAACATACACGGCTTCTACCCGATCATACCAGATCATACCCGGCCGCCTCGATATTCTATTCAAGGATCAAGGTCAAGCAAGGTCACAGCGGGCACTTTGGCGGGTTTTTCATAACTGGCCGGGATTCCATAGAAGCAATATCGAATACAACTCCTGAGTCCCGAACAAATTACTACAGTTTTATACCTAGTCTGCTGCTATCGTGCAGCGATCGTGCCCGATCGTACATGGTCGGGTATAAGTCGGGTAGAGGTCGGGTAGAGGTCGAAGAAAGTTCAGGCTTGTCGTGTTGATAGGGTGGACATCGGGAAGGGGTCGGGAAGGTCGAGTATAGGTCGAGTAGAGGTCGGGTAGAGGTCGGGTATAAGTCGGGTAGAGGTCGGATAGAGGTCGAAGAAAGTTCGGGCTTGTCGTGTTGATAGGGTGGACATCGGGAAGGGGTCGGGAAGGTCGAGCGCGGAATTTGGCCGGTCGGGGAGATCGAGGTACTCAGATCGGCGGTGAGAACGCACCATTAGCCATGTTTTGCCTCTTCTCAATAGTATCAATTGGATGAGAAAGGCACATTTTTAACCCTTTCAGCGCCGAATTGTTTAAAGTAGACTCTTCCATGTTCAAAATCGGGCGTCTCCATTTCCCATGTAATAACAGTTTGGATTATTTTGATAACTAAAAGGCAAACAATGCTGATTTCAGGTGAGACAGCTCGTTACGAGCTGACTCAACTGAATCAGTATTGTTTGCAAAAACCTCAATATTGCCTTTGGTGCTGAAAGAGTTAAACAATTGGAACAAAAGGTAAATTGCTCATAACAAGTAAGTATGTGAAAGATAAATGGACTATATTCACTGGAATATATTGCTCAGATCAATCAATTCGGAAATAGGTATAGGTATATATGATGCCTTCGTTAATTTCCGTATTTAACAGAAAATGTAAAATGTCAACTTCGTAAATCTTAAGAAAAGAACGAATTACGATCGGGAGTGCTATTGTACCTATTCGAGTGCTGTTGTACCTATTCGAGGGCAGTTGTACCTATTCGAGTGCAGTTGTACCTATTCGAGTGCTGTTGTACCTATTCGAGTGCTGTTGTACCTATTCGAGTGCTATTGTACCTGTTCGAGTGCTGTTGTACCTATTCGAGTGCAGTTGTACTTATTCGAGTGCTGTTGTACCTATTCGAGTGCAGTTGTCTGATAAACGTATTCGAGTGCTGTTGTACGTATTCGAGTGCAGTTGTCTGATAAACGTATTCACGTTTACACGGTCAATTATACTTTGTAACAACATGATAATGACAAATGAGCCATTCAACGAGAAAACAAACGTTGTGAAGACTGCGTAAAAAATCGACCCTGATCAGTCTAAGCATGCCGCGAAGGCTGATCTGGGAAGACATTTTTCGCCTCCAGTGGATGGGTTTTCTGTTTCCGGAATCATTACTATATATCTCTTTCCCCCTGAGACGGATAGCATCGACCCGGATTAGTCTGCGCGGATTGCGCAAACTAATCTGGGTCGATACATTGCACTGGTTCCAACGCCATGCCCATCGTACTGGTTCCAACGCCATGCCAGTCGTACTGGTTCCAACGCCATGTCCGTCGTACTGGTTCCAACGCCATGTCCGTCGTACTGGTTCCAACGCCATGTTCGTCATATTGGTTGAAACGTCATGTCCGTCGTACTGGTTCCAACGCCATGTCCGTGGTACTGGTTCCAACCCCATGTCCGTCGTACTGGTTCCAACGCCATGTCCGTGGTACTGGTTCCAACGCCATGCCAGTCGTACTGGTTCCAACGCCATGCCAGTAGTACTGATGCCAACGCCATGTCCGTCGTACTGGTTCTAACGCCATGCCAGTCGTACTAGTTCCAACGCCATGACCGTCGTACTGGTTCCAACGCCATGCCAGTCGTACTAGTTCCAACGCCATGACCGTCGTACTGGTTCCATCGCCATGTCCGTCGTACTGGTTCCAACGCCATGCCAGTTGTACTGGTTTCAACGCCATGCCAGTAGTACTGGTTCCAACGCCATGTCCGTCGTACTGGTTCAAACGCCATGCCAGTCGTACTGGTTCCAACGCCATGCCAGTAGTACTGGTTCCAACAACATGCCCGTCGTACTGGTTCCAACGCCATGACAGTCGTACTGGTTCCAACGCCATGCCCGTCGTACTGGTTCCAACGCCATGCCCGTCGTACTGGTTCCAACGCCATGCCAGTCGTACTGGTTCCAACGCCATACCAGTCGTATTGGTTCCAACGCTATGTCCGTCGTACTGGTTCCAACGCCATGCCCGTCGTACTGGTTCCAACGCCATGCCAGTCGTACTGGTTCCAACGCCATGTCCGTCGTACTGGTTCCAACGCCATGTCCGTCGTACTGGTTTCAACGCCATGTCCGTCGTACTAGTTCCAACCCCATGTCCGTCGTACTAGTTCCAACGCCATGTCCGTCGTACTGGTTCCAACGCCATGTCCGTCATATTAGTTCAAACGTCATGTCCGTCGTACTGGTTCCAACGCCATGCCCGTCATATTGGTTCAAACGCCATGTCCGTCGTACTGGTTCCAACGCCATGCCCGTCATATTGGTTCAAACGCCATGTCCGTCGTACTGGTTCAAACGGCATGCCCGTCTTATTGGTTCAAACACCATGTCCGTCATATTGGTTCCAACGCCATGCCCGTCGTACTGGTTCCAACGCCATGCCAGTCGTACTGGTTCCAACGCCATACCAGTCGTACTGGTTCCAACGCCATGTCCGTCGTACTGGTTCCAACGCCATGCCCGTCGTACTGGTTCCAACGCCATGTCCGTCGTACTGGTTCCAACGACATGACAGTCGTACTGGTTCCAACGCCATGTCCGTCGTACTGGTTCCAACGCCATGCCCGTCGTACTGGTTCCAACGCCATGTCCGTCGTACTGGTTCCAACGCCATGCCCGTCGTACTGGTTCCAACGCCATGCCAGTCGTACTGGTTCCAACGCCATACCAGTCGTACTGGTTCCAACGCCATGTCCGTCGTACTGGTTCCAACGCCATGCCCGTCGTACTGGTTCCAACGCCATGCCCGTCGTACTGGTTCCAACGCCATGTCCGTCGTACTGGTTCCAACGCCATGTCCGTCGTACTGGTTTCAACGCCATGTCCGTCGTACTAGTTCCAACCCCATGTCCGTCGTACTAGTTCCAACGCCATGTCCGTCGTACTGGTTCCAACGCCATGTCCGTCATATTAGTTCAAACGTCATGTCCGTCGTACTGGTTCCAACGCCATGCCCGTCATATTGGTTCAAACGCCATGTCCGTCGTACTGGTTCCAACGCCATGCCCGTCATATTGGTTCAAACGCCATGTCCGTCGTACTGGTTCCAACGGCATGCCCGTCTTATTGGTTCAAACACCATGTCCGTCATATTGGTTCCAACGCCATGTCCGTCGTACTGGTTCCAACGCCATGTCCGTCGTACTGGTTCCAACGCCATGCCCGTCCTACTGGTTCCAACGCCATGCCAGTCGTACTGGTTCCAACGCCCTGTCCGTCGTACTGGTTCCAACGCCATGCCATTCGTACTGGTTCCAACGCCATGTCCGTCGTACTAGTTCCAACGCCATGTCCGTCGTACTGGTTCCAACGCCATGTCCGTCGTACTAGTTCCAACGCCATGTCCGTCGTACTGGTTCCAACGCCATGTCCGTCGTACTGGTTCCAACGCCATGTCCGTCGTACTAGTTCCAACGCCATGTCCGTCGTACTGGTTCCAACGCCATGTCCGTCATATTGGTTCAAACGTCATGTCCGTCGTACTGGTTCCAATGCCATGCCCGTCATATTGGTTCAAACGCCATGTCCGTCGTACTGGTTCCAACGCTATGCCCGTCTTATTGGTTCAAACACCATGTCCGTCATATTGGTTCCAACGCCATGCCCGTCATATTGGTCCAAACGCCATGTCCGTCGTACTGGTTCCAACGCCATGTCCGTCGTACTGGTTCCAACGCCATGCCCGTCATATTGGTTCAAACGCCATGTCCGTCATATTGGTTCCAACGCCATGCCCGTTTACGTCATGCAAACCAGCCAAGTAACAAACACAACATAGACTGACAGCGCTTATATATATTTGTAGCATGCAATGATGTCTGGGTCAGAACCGAAAACAAGAAGATCCTGATAAGCCCCGTTAGGCGAACTCTGAGTGAGTCACATGACTGGTGCATGTCGAGAAACGGAAGCGCTCTCCAAGATGTAAGCACATTGAAATTCATTGAAACGATGATCCGTCCCGAGCCGGTGATGCCGTACTATTGGATAGCGGGTATGTTTCCTAGGGTTTAAATTGTTTAAAGCCATTTTTCTTCACATATAACAAATCTGCAGCAGACGACTTCGAAAATGTTAAGTCAATATATGAACCTTCACTTATTGAACAAAGTTGAAACATTTTGACGAAAGAAGAAATTGCTAATTTTAAGCAATTAATCCTTTTTCCACGATGTTTTCAAAAGTCGCTGTTGAAGAGGCGTCAGAACGCGACTATAAATCGGAAAACATGGAAAACTGAAATTCTGCTAAATTGAAAGTGATATTTCTTAATTCAGTTGAAAATAATGTAACTAATAACATAGACCGGCTTTAGTGGGTCTTTTACGTCGTTTTTAACAGTATGTAAGTTATATCACGGCGACAGTTCACTTATTCATTATTCAATTCAGATTAAGTTTTTCTTAATTCATTGAAAAACGATAACCAAACAGCCTGAACTACGGCAATTCTGATCAAATGAGCCTTGGTGGCCGGAACTCCGACTGTTCCGACTGACAATTAAGTCCCGGGAAAGCTCGAACCCTTGCTGTTCCGGCTAGCCACACGCGCATGTGGAATACTGGTAATCGGTACATCCCTTAGTCGTTACAAATTTACGTTAAGTTAACCGTTGTCTTTAATCTTTCGGAAATTGTGCAATAAAAGATACTGATTAAAAAAGAAAACGCTAAAGAAACAACAGCTAAAAAGAACGAGTACATCTGTGGTTCTAATTTCTATTCATTTTGCTAAAAAGCCAGCATCAAACCTCTCGACCAAAGAATTACATATTAACTTTCGATGCATTTGTTGTTCTTTTTTTCTTGCTTGGACCGTGTTTTACATATTTGATAATGTTTGTGTTTGTGATGACGTCAACACTAGCGAATTATTTGTATACCCATGACATTGTTTGCAGTACTTATAGACAATTATAATGGCGGGAATCCTGGTGCTGTTCTGACGTCAGTCAAAACCGATGGAACCAGCTTCACGACGACCTACAATATCGATATTCCCAGCAGCCACACTAATAAGTACGGGTGTATATGTATACAAACTGATAGTTCGGTACAAACGACATCAGCATCAACCACAGAGCAAACAAGCACTTCTACTACAGCAACCACAGAGCAAACAAGCACTTCTACTACAGCAACCACAGAGCAAACAAGTACTTCTACTACAGCAACAACAACAACAACAACAACAATGAAACCCGTTACCAGTAAGTCACTTCTTTAAGGTAGATCACCCTTATAGATCATATTAATTTAAACATTATTTATTTAACATCGATTGCGAAGCAAGCTTTCAGCTTAAATTAATCACGCTCGGTGTCTGCCTCCTGGAGACCTAACCAATCCTCGCGCCGTTTGCGTGTAAAAATCCCAAACTCAGGACCCGCTCATCACGGAACTCGAATCAGGGACCTTTGAAACGAGAGACCGACGCTTTACCTCTGTACCGATGTCTTCCACATAGATCATATTATACCAATTACATCCGCGGCCATGAATGCATTGAATTATATGACATTGAGTTTAAATTCCTTGTAAATGTGTATAGAATGCACTGGAAATTATCGATTGAGGGTTGAAACTGGTTGATTAACGTGGAAACAAAGAAGGAATTTATTTAATGTATGGCTCGACTCGGTATTAATCCGCTTGAAATGATCAAAAAGCCTACGAATATAGTCGATCTCTAACGAACTCTTACGGAAATCGCCGAGTTCAGTAGGGATGTTCTACCTTAAAACACGCACCATATTATGTTATAACAGTGCTCTTATGTTATTGATGATTATAACGTTTCAACTAAACACGGTCATTGAGCCGTATCACGTGTAATGCGATTTTCTGAGGTCTCGTGGTTAACGAGAATTCATATATCCGAGAACTTTTTTTAAGCCACGCCCATCGCCATGCATATCAATCAAACCGACAGTTAATCGCTAAAACTACCCGGTTCTCATGCATCACATTACTTTTGTTTGTGATGCTGAAACCTCTTCATCAATCGAGTGGGTCGGGGAGAACATATCCATTCCTTTGATTGGCTAAAATACTTCATATAATTTGCATATCGGATCTATGAATTACGAACTAAATGCATACATGTACAGTGGAATCGCGATAACTCGAACATGGAAAACAATTATATGAGCCATTCCACGAGAAAATCAACATTGTGGACTTTGCGTAGAGTATCGACCCGGATCAGCCTAAGCATGCCGCGCAGGCTTACCCGTACATACACTATTCGCCTCCTGTGGATTTTCTGTTTCATGAATCAATATTCTATACTTTTATCCCCTGAGGCGGAATGTGTCGGCCCGGATTAGCCTGCGCGGACTGAGCAGGCTGATCTGGGTCGATACATTACGCAGAGTCCATAATGTTGGTTTTCTCGTGGAATGGCTTAATTATGTGTTCGTTATTCGAACTACTTCATTGAACGACAGTCTTTTGAAAACAACGTAGCAGCAGCTATGATTGCTCATGCGAACTGTTGCCGCGTTGTTTTCTTGATAATATTTTATCATTGGCATTCTTTTTAGTACATCATTATTTTTCCACATTATACGATTACATATATCAACTTCTTATTATTTTGTCCACAGTGACATATGCATTCATCTTTGACTACACATTATTTTATCATACCCTTTTTAATGTTAATTTATACTTGTAATAATTACGGTTTAGTAAGTTGTTTTTAATGGAGCACCGAGCACATATTATTAACACCGACATCTTAGTTTGATTAACATGCATTGAAACGTATTACGTTACGTTAGTTTGATACAATATCCACCAAACGGTGCTGATCGAGATACAACTAAACACATGAGAACGTTTATTTTGTCCAGAGCTGTTTGACGTGATCAGTTTCACCTGGCGAAAGCATGTTTAGAGTTTAATTTATTTTCTTTACGTCCATTTTTGAAACAGATATGAAAACTGGCAAATTCGAAAACAAGATTAATATGAACGGATACATGAAGCCGGCGGGAGGTGCAGATGAATTCACTGCCAGACGGTCAATGGATTGCGCCAAGAAGTGTGCACAGTTTGACGCGTGTAGGTCGTTTTTCTTCGACAAAACAACCTCTTCGTGTCAACTATTTGGTAATTTGTTTACGTCAACGTCATCTCTGATACCAGCCGCGACAGCTAAATATTATGTCAAGTGTTGACACTTACAAACTGACTGGTATAAGGATGTCGATGCACCTTGTCAGCATCGATTACTGTAAGACGTTTGAAATAAGTGGCATTAACCCGTTTCCCACATACAATAACTCTTTTAATACATCTTGGCAAACATATAAAAAAAAACTTCTTTATGAAAGCATATTTATTGAAAAAAGGTTAAAAACAGTGTGGCAAATGGAGAAATTGCTAATTTTGAGTAATTTCTCATTTTGCAACAATGTTTTTAAAAGACGTATGAGCAGGCAGTGTCTGTATGTGGGAAAGAGTTTAAATATGTCGTTATCTTTTTTAAATTGTTTTGAATCGACACTTTTCATATCGTCAGAAATCTCACAATTGTAGTTAATAAATGACCGACAATAGTGTGTAGTTTACACAAAAATTTATAAAGGTATATATATCGCCAATATAACAGAACTAAAACACCACAAACAATAACTCATCTAGTATTTCATTTGAGCCTCTTTTAGCTATTTCGGGTATTATCGAAGCTCCGGTTGTGCTTCATTGAGCCGTCCCACGAAAACAACAACATTATGGCCTCTGCGTAATGTATCGACCCAGATCAGCCTGCGCACTCCGTGCAGACTGATCCGGGCCGACACATTCCGTCTCAAGGGGAAAGAGGTATAGAGTAATGATTCCTGAAACAGAAAATCCACAGGAGGCGAAAAGTTTCCATCCGGGTAAGCCTGCGCGGCATGTTTAGGCCGATCCGGGTCGATACGAGCCCACAATGTTGGTTTTCTCACGGGACGGCTCATTTCCAGTTACATTGGATTTAAATTAGTGGGACTTCAGTTCCAGCATTTTGTCAAAAGATTCAGTTACGTACAGTATACTATAACATACAGACAGATACATGTAGTGAGTTTCTCTGTGCGCATTAAGGCCCCAAAACTGCTTGAGGCGGCTCAATTGGACTCGTCCAGTAACGTGTCGACCCTTTCCCACATATAAACAATTTGGAGCAGACGACTTTGAAAAAATCTGGGCAAAAATATGGAAAACATCTAAAACCCAAAGTTTAATTACTAAAACGAGTTGACAACACTTTTGCAAAAAAAAAAAAAATGCTCATCATGAGAAATTTCCTCTTTTTCAACAATGCTTTCAAAAGGCGTCTGTTGCCGAGGCGTCATAAAGCGTCTTCATGTGGGAAAGGGTAAAGGTTTTGTGTAAACATCATATTCTTAGTTCAAAACAAAAACTTAGAAAATATGTTAGGCTCTCTTACACGCATTTCAATAAAAACCATATATTAAAATGAGTGTTGAACTCATTTGGTTTGCCACATCTAGTCGCGGCACTACGGACATGGTGGAGTGCCCTTGGGCAAGGCACATTTTTCTAGCCTAGTACTGGTTTGTTTACCCAGGGATCATGAATAATTAAATTTAATTGCGCGCTAAATGACCTTAGCTGTCGATGCGCCATAAAACAATATACATTCATTCATTGCCACATCTAGTGCAAAAGTCAGGAAGTGAGGAAACTAAGAGTGTACAATGTCAAAGGGAAGTAAATCGGATTGGCTTGCCGTGCAGACAATTTCAAATGAATATATGAGACTGAATTTGCCTCCCATTGGACAATAATGATGTTGTTGTAAGCTCTATTTATTAAGCATTTTAAACAACGGATTCAAGACTACTACTTACAAAAATGGCATATGGATACAAACAATGCGGGAAAAGGACAACATTACAAACATTTCAAATCATTATTAAACCCAGAGCTATATTTAAATTCATTTTTACCTTTCTCCTCACGCAGGATATATAGTAACTCTAGATGCTCTGACCATGACCTTATGATAGAGAGAGGTAGACAGCTATCGATTGCAAGAAATTACAGTTTTTGCCCTTTATGTCTTGACAAAAATATGTACATTATTGAAGATTAATTTCACTTCTTTTACGAATGTCCTACATATGACGATTTAAGAGACATTTATTTTAACGTATCCTGGATAAACAACAAAACTCTTGACAAATTTGATGCAATATTAAATACAAATAGCCAGTCTGAAGTATACAATACTGCAAAATTATTTTTTCAGCTTCAAATGTTAGTGTTATAATGTATTTCATCACTCCCTGTTGTATATACTTATAAATTATGTTGTATACTGGGCCGGTGGCCTAAATTACGAAATAAATATCTTGTATCTTGAAAGTAGTGTTTATTGAGTTGAATAACCCGTGACTGATTTATAATCTAAAAACAGTGTTTGCTTTGAGCTATGTCGACACATTAAGAGTCATTTTCAGATCATGCTGTATTGTCAGAAAGTGAAAGTAAAATTCATCTTGGGATAAGGGTGACCTTAGATTTGACCTCCTAAAACTGTAAACAGTCGGTGAACTTGTATATATTTGTCTTGCTCTTGCAGTTATTAAAATGAACTTTAATTTGATACAGGTATCTGTTCTCGTGCATTTGATTGTAAAGAAATATATCCCATAATGCTATAATGGTCGCCTATAAATTCCTTCCCTTTAACCAAAATACATAGTCAGGCTCCCGGTGTTCTAAAGTAAATAAATATATAGTCACGCCGAAGCCGGGCCCAATACGTAGTATCCCGGATTAACACGGAACACCCCGGATCAAGAGATATCTTGATCCGAGGTAATCCTGGGTGAAATTAAGTAGCAAAACATCGTCTCCCCGGTCCCAACACAAAACCACAACGGATGAACACGGAGGCAAATACGGAGCCAACACGGAGCCAACACGGATCTGACGCCGGTACCTCCACGACAGCGCGGCACGGACCGTCCCGGAATGACCCAGAACATCCCGACCCCATCACGGTGTCAACACGGATGACACACCGGACTATCAACGGATAAATACGGATAAACACGGACCAAACGCGGGTCCAACACGGATCTGACCCCAGATCGGCCAAATTTCAGCCCGTGAAGAGGTCGGTGTGACTGAGACTTAAGTACGTCTGGCATGAACCAACAATGGCGATTAGATAAGTCACCTCCCCTTATATATCGCTATCGAATATATATTAAATAAGTAAATATAAAACTGAAATTCGTAAACTGTACAGTGGACCATTGCAACCTGATGTTTGGAATCAATAATGAATCAATCTTCATTGGTGATATGAAAGGTTAGCCGGTTGATCTACAAAAGAGTTTATATAGCCTTTTGATTGCTATATTATTTCCGAAGGGCGCCGCCATTGTTGGCGTATGCAGGACCCTTTATTGACCGCATTCGACATTAGCTCCCGAGTAAACACTCGTTCAATCGAGTGACGTTCGTTTTAGCAAGAGCAGCCTACTGGGGTTAACCCGATGTGACCCTATCCAAAAGGCTACATGTAGGTAATATCGAGTAATTCATCCGAAAACTAGTACACTTCAGTCTGGCAACATGGCCGAAGACTCGTTTGATGAAAATGGGAACCGGTTAATCGAGTGTTATACACTTAACCGTTCGTAGACCTGAGTAAGGAAGGTTTAACCGGGTAAGTTAACTCGGGTGGGGATAATGTCGAATGGACTAAATGTAATCGAAAAGGTATAGGTTACATTAGACAACACTATACATATCCTCTCCCGAGATTGTTTTTTACATGAGATACATGATTAACACATAATCCAAGGCCCCTTCCCAAACCCCTCCGTTATTTTCGATACAATATTTTACAGGAAATCTCGCATGATTTTCGTGTCTAAATATTTTAAACAACATAAACAAACTATTACAATGGACCCGGGATAGCTCGAACATGTAATAATTCGAATATATCGTCTAACTCTAAACAATTCCTCAAACGGATCCGTCTTTTGAAAATATCGTAGGAGCAATTAGAACTGCTGTTATCTTAATTGCTTGATATGAGCCGTCCCGCGAAAAAACAACAACATTATGGCCTCTGCGTAATGTATCGCTCCAGATCAGCCTGTGCAGTCCGCGCAAAACTAAAACGGGCCGTCACATTTCGTCTCAGGGAAATAGAGGTATAGAGTAATGATTCCTGAAAATGCATGAATTGATTTAGCACAAATCGACGATTCACTCGAGCAGTTCGATAACTCATGAGTACAATTCGACTTCAAGGTATTGCGAGTCCCCTGTAATACTTTAAGTCAAAACTAAGAAATGTATATGAGCCCTTCCAAGAGAAAACTAACATTGTGGACTCGAACCGGATCAGATGGAGATCAAAATTTTGAAATGTTTAAACTTCTGCAAATATTGCTAATTTTGACAACAAAGTAAGTAATAAACTATTGTGGCAGTAAATGTTGAAAAACAGTCAATTGAAAGTCGTGAAAATTTACAAAATTGTGTTAATTGGGTGTGCCTACCTAGTTGAAATGAAACATAAACGATCAATATTTATATGTTTATTGTACTGGAAAGTGAAATGATTACTCTATTTTTATCCCAGAAATATGAAATATTCCAAGACAACTTTTGAAAAGTTTCAAAACTTTGACTGTACTATCTTTACTCTGGAGTTTTGCACCTTTAACTGCTGGAACTAAATGTGTCAAGCCTATATTTCAATATTGATATGCCTAGAATAAGCTTATGCACTCGTTCTTACGCATACCGCGACACACAAGAACCCGCGATATTTAGGAAGTAAGTTAAGAAAGTTGCATGAGAGGAATGTTGTGTTAATTCCTGGCATGAGAAAGCCAGGAAAACATGGGTACATGTAGGTGAATCTTTCGCCGCGATACAATTGAAATACTGTTGATAATCATTAGTATACGGGTCAGTTTAACGTCATGAACTATTCATGCGTAGCGGCCATGTTAGATGCTATGTGCATTCAATGACTTTTAACCGGCCTATTTTTTTAAATCAACTCTGTGCTATGATAAATGTGTATCTATATGACGAAAAGTGCATGCATGATCGGCCATCTGGGCTGAGTATTCATTTGCCGCTATTTCCAGCCCTGTGTTCCATAGTAAACACAACGTAAACACGTTTTGTCGATGGAGCGGAACGAAACCTACCTGTATTATGCATGTACTCCCGTCAAACAGGTTTGGTTTACCGACTAATGCACGGATTATCGACGAAACCTATATAGGTTTCGCAAAACAGGTTTTGAGTTTGGTGACTATGGAACACAGGGCTGAACATGGGTAAAGCTTTGACATGGGTCATCGGGAGATCTAAATCAAGAGGAGTAATTGACTCAAAGTACCTTATTACTTGCTCAAAAAGACCCAATGATATCGGTACTCAAAAGAAATGTATAACTTATGCCTTAGTCACATTTGCGCTACGGCTAGGATACGGCGGCAGTAGGCCCCCGAAATCGAGAGATACATGCGGCGGCCGCAGAGGATCCACGCACGGCTCCCGTACGCTCGCCGAACGCCAACCATACGGCGACCGCGCGTCATCACTTCAAAGGCCGTACGGCAGCCGCAGGTTTTTGTCTGTACACATTCAAAATACACCGTGCGGCTACCCTAACATATGTGACCGCGGGAATGTTGCAGCGGCCCTATAATTGCTATTGGCCGTATATAGTTTAGCCCCCAGGGCCGCCGCGGCAAATGTGACTGAGGCACAAAACTATGCGTGTGAGTGTCCACAACAAAGGGTTTGTCAAGTTAAAAGTGTTAAGAGCATAGTATACAAAATACATAAAGAACTCTAAGCAAAATATCCGAATAAAAAAGTTATGGCAATGACCAGTCCACACGCGCACACATTTAGTAAAGTTGACGTCACAGACCCCTGAGATAATGACGTCATCTTTTTTCGCATCGCCGCTCTATCTTGGTCGGACATCGTTGATTCCCGGCTCTGCTTTACGTCTCTGCATACCACATTTAAGAAGAACTGCCGTGCGCGGACTGGAAACAAAGAGAGCGCATTACAGTTCGTATAAGTTGAACTGTCCCATGATGAATAAATGATATTAGGTAATTCACATAGATATAATATAAGAGCCGTTCCATGAGAAAACCAACATTATGACCTCTGCGTTATGTATCGACCCAGATCAGCCTGCACAGTCCGTGCAGTCTAATCCGGGCCGACACATTCCGTCTCAGGGGGATAGATGTTAAGAGTAATGATTCTTGAAGTAGAAAATCCACAGGAGGCGAAAAGTGTGTGGCCGGATTTGCCTGCTTAGGCTGATCCGGGTCGATATTTTAGGCAAAGTCCACATTGTTGGTTTTCTCACGGAATGGTTCATATAGATTTCACTGATCTTTATATATCACGTGACTGCTATGCGACGGTTCAACATGGACAATATAAAGTATTGTCATTATCTCATAGAAATAAATGTATAGGAAGAAACGAGACCGTCCATTATCATCACCCTCAACATTATTATCATCAGTTTTAACACCACCATCATTTCTTCTTCTTCTTCTTCTTCTTCTTCTCCTTCTCCTTCTTCTTCTTCTTCTTCTTCTTCTTCTTCTTCTTCTTCTTCTTCTTCTTCTTCTTCTTCTTCTTCTTCTTCTTCTTCTTCTTCTTCTTCTTCTTCTTCTTCTTCTTCTTCTTCTTCTTCTTCTTCTTCTTCTTCTTCTTCTTCTTCTTCTTCTCCTCCTCCTCCTCCTCCTCCTCCTCCTCCTCCTCCTTCTCTCTTCTTCTTCTTCTTCTTCTTCTTCTTCTTCTTCTTCTTCTTCTTCTTCTCTCTTCTTCTTCTTCTTCTTCTTCTTCTTCTCTCTCTTTCTTTCTTTCTTCTTCTTCTTCTTCTTCTACTTCTTCTTCTTCTTCTTCTTCTTCTTCTTCTTCTTCTTCTTCTTCTTCTTCTTCTTCTTCTCCTCCTCCTCCTCCTCCTCTTCCTCCTCCTCCTCCTCCTCCTCCTCTACTTCTTCTTCTTCTTCTTCTTCTTCTTCTTCTTCTTCTTCTTCTTCTTCTTCTTCTTCTTCTTCTTCTCCTTTTTCTTCCTCTTCTCTTTCGTCTTCTTGTTTTCTCCTCCACCTTCGTCTTCGTCTTCTCCTTCTTCTTCTTCTTCTTCTTCTTCTTCTTCTTCTTCTTCTTCTTCTTCTTCTTCTTCTTCTTCTTCTTCTTCTTCTTCTCTTCCTTCTTCTTCTTCTTCTTCTTCTTCGTGTTCTTCTCCATCATCTTCTTGTTCTTCTTCTTATTCTTCTTCGTCTTCTTCTTTTATTTCATTCATTACCATCAGAAGATAGAATAACAGTTTCATAATGACTACCATCATCATCATCATTATCATAATCATCAGCAGCATCATTAACAACGCCGTCATCGCCAGAATCATGATTTCCATTATAAATTGTAAAGTGTACCTGAACATGTGTTTCGTCCACCCTCAGTAAGTACAATGGGTTTTATGCCAGCTTTAGAATCATCTAGAGTGTCAGCCGTGTCTGCTTCATCTTCGTTGTCTGTAAGGTGAGGGTCTTCAAGGTCATGTCGTGTCCACCAAGTGACTCTGTGTAACTGTAATATGATATGATTGGCCAATCAACGGTTAGAAGTTCATTACTGACGTTCACATATCATTTAAAACATATATATCACTTTAACCCTTTCCTTCATAAAGACGCTTTCTGACGCCTCTGCAGCAGACGGCTTTTTGAAAACATAGTGACAAAAGAAGAAATTGCTCAAAACGAGCAATTTCTCCCTTTGCCACAATGTTTGTTCCACTTTAAGTCATAGGTTATCCATTCAATTATAGAGATTTTCTATTTTTTAACAAAATATGTTCAAAGTCGTCTGCTGCATAATTGTCGTATGAGGTATAGCGTTTATTCATTGTCAATGTTGAACTCCTTTCTTTACAACCTCAACCTGCTAGGATGTTCTTAACTTTACATCCTAGCAGTCCTGCTCTTTTATATCTATTTCTCACACAAACAGTTTTATTGTTTTATTGGGGTTTTAGGCCGCTTTCAACATTATTTCAGTTATATCACGGCGACAGTTCACTTATTCATGATCCCTGGGTAAACAAACAGTACTAAGCTGGAAAATGTGCATTGCCCAAGGGGACTCCACCACGATCTCACACATATATAGAGCGAAAATAACAGTTAACGATTTTGAAATATGGAAACATCACAAAACAAACCTAATCAGCTTTCGTGGAGATATTATAAAACATGTTTCTATCCTTAATTCTTACTATATTTTGGCGGAAAAGATGGATATCGACAATATCGCCAATATAGAGAACCCGCTAAAAAATAAGACCGAATACTCATTGACGATTTATTTAAAAACAAAACAAAATTAACATCATTTGTTAATACTAACCTGGTCAGGACGACGTTTCTGAGTAAATAAACTAATTGTCACCATGACAGCGACACAAATTATCGCATTTAGAATGGAGAAATGAAGGAAATCCACTTTTGCAGTGATGGCAAACCTCCTGTCGGCTTCTCCAGTCCCACACAATGGCGCTGGTATGGCGAAGTCAAGACCCATTCTGATAACTCCAACTACCAGTCCGATTATCATGCCCCAGAATACACCCTAGAAAACGTAACGATGTTTGTTCAGCTGACATAATACATCCTATAAAACGTAACGATATTTGTTCAGCTGACATAATACATCCTAGAAAACGTAACGATATGTGTTCAGCTGACAGAATACATCCTAGAAAACGTAACGATATTTGTTCAGCTGACACAATACATCCTAGAAAACGTAACGGTGTTTGTTCAGCTGACATAATACATCCTAGAAAACGTGACGATGTTTGTTCAGCTGACATAATACATCCTAGAAAACGTAACAATACACCCTAGAAAAAGTAACGATATTTGTTCAGCTGACACAATACATCCTAGAAAACGTAACGATATTTGTTCAGCTGACATAATACATCCTAGAAAACTTTACGATATGTGTTCAGCTGACATAATACATCCTAGACAACTTTACGATGTTTGTTCAGCTGACATAATACATCCTAGAAAACGTAACGATATTTGTTCAGCTGACATAATACATCCTAGAAAGCTTTTACGATATGTGTTCAGCTGACATAATACATCCTAGAAAGCTTTACGATATTTGTTTAGCTGACATAATACATCCTAGAAAGCTTTACGATATTTGTTCAGCTGACATAATACATCCTAGAAAACGTAACAATATGTGTTCAGCTGACATAATACATCCTAGAAAACGTAACGATATTTGTTCAGCTGACATAATACATCCTAGAAAACTTTACGATATGTGTTCAGCTGACATATTACACCCTAGAAAACGTAACGAAATGTGTTCAGCTGACATTATACATCCTAGAAAACTTTACGATATGTGTTCAGCTGACATAATACATCCTAGAAAACGTAACGATATGTGTTCAGCTGACATACATGTAATACACCCTAGAAAACGTAACGATATTTGTTCAGCTGACATAATACACCCTAGAAAACGTAACGATATTTTTTCAGCTGACATAATACATCCTAGAAAACGTAACGATATTTGTTCAGCTGACATAATACATCCTAGAAAACGTAACGATATTTGTTCAGCTGACATAATACATCCTAGAAAACGTAAAGATGTTTGTTCAGCTGACAAAATACATCCTAGAAAAAAGGAACGATAATTGTTCAGCTGACATAATACATCCTAGAAAGCTTTTACGATATGTGTTCAGCTGACATATATACAAATGAGCGGAGATATACAATCTCTAGACTTCTGTTGAAAATGAATGAAAATGTGTGTCTCAGGGTTGTCATATTAACTTCTTCTTGACTCGTGTTATATTCGTACACACACATGTATGTATCCTTATGTAAACCTTATCCCGATTTACGCGTTACGCGCACCGTTATGCAAGACTTCAAACCAAATGTACGTAAGGCGAAATGCAATTCATTAAACTAAGTGTACGTAATGAACGTAAGGCGTAATGCAATACTTTAAATTAATGTACGTAAGACGTAATGCAAGACTTAAATTTAATGTACGTTAGGGGTTATGCTAGACTTCAAACTAATTGAACGTAATGCGTAACGCAAGACTTCAAACTTAATGTACACAAGGCGTAATCAAAATCTTCAAACTAAATGTACGTAACGTGCAATGCAAACTAAATGTACGAAAGGCGTTATTCAAGACTTCAAACTTAATGCACGTAAGGCGTAATACGAACTTAAAACTTAATGCACGTAATATGTATTGCTAGATTTCAAACTAAATGTACGTAAGGCGTAATCCAATACTTCCAAACTAAATGTACGTAAGGCGTAATGCAAGACGTCAAACCGTAATGTACGTAAGGCGTAATGCAAGACGTCAAACCGTAATGTACGTAAGGCGTAATGCAAGACTTGAAACCTTAATGCACGGAACGCAAAATACTCAACTTCGAGCTAAATGTCCGTAATGCGCAATGCAAGACCTCAAACTAAATGTACGTACGGAGTAATACAAGACTTCAAATTACCTGTACGTAAGGCGTAATGATATACTTCAAACTAGATTTACGTACACCATGATACAATAGTAACAACTAGATGTACATACTGCTAGACTTAAACGTTATGCAAGTCTTCAAACAGCATCATTTACGTCTTCAAACAACATTTAAGTACGCCGAAATGCAAGACTTCAAACAGCATTTACGTACGCAGTAATGTACGACTTAGTAGTTAAAACTACACAATAAACGTAAATTTATAAAAAGCTATAAATGGTTATGTTATCAATCGTAGAAATTCATCGGGGTTAAAGGTTAAAATACTTTAAAATGGCAATAAATGAAAGCACTTTTCCAGCGCTGTTCGGCGAAAATCAACCTTTTGGCATTTACGAGCACTGTAGATCCAGATCAACCTACACATCTGCGCAGTATCCATTTGGATCCTTTAGCATGGAGTCAAAGGCTGGGTCCGAAACTATAAAACTCTTAAAACGTTCTCGGTGCTCAGAAATCAACTCAATTTGGTCAATTTGGAGAACGAATTTGCTTCTGACCAATCAGATACTTGTGCTCCTGAGCACAGATGGAACTTTAATAGTTTTGGAGCCAGGTTTTTCTTCCAAACGTGTATTAATCACGCTAAGGTTAGTTTAACTGGAACACCGCTCAATCCTTCAAAGGAACCAATCACATACGGGCTCCGTAGTTCTCCTCCAATACAATCCCAGCAAAAACGCTATACACCACGGAACAGACAGGTATGCGCACATGGCTGCGATGTAAAACCAGAGTTTTCCCCCTTGTTGCTGTTGGATTATGGGTAACCATAGTATACTGATAGCCACAAGAACAACCACAGTGACTCGACCGACTATTATTAGTTCTGTCTGACTGGCTTTCTTCCGGAACTGGCGCCAAAGATCGAGTGTTACTATAGAACTGGCACTGTTAAACACGGACGTGAGGGTACTCATTAATCCTGCCAACAGGGCTGCAAGCATCAAACCACGGACTCCTGGAATAGTAATCGCCATAAATACTACTTACTCCTAAATAATAGATGTTTACTGCGTTCAGGTAAGGTTGCTGCTTTAATTGGTTTGCTTTTGTGGTGTTTAATGCCTCATTCAACAGATGTTTTAAGTTATATCACGGCGTTTAATGATTAAGTTGTAGTTCTACTGGTCTATTTTTGCTGACACCAGTCGTAGTGCTTGTGCCACAATCCGGAGCGCCAAGGGGTTGCTGCTATGAAACGTTGACCGCTTATAAAAGTAGTTAAAACTAACTTAGACTGATGGAATAAACAGTGGAGTCATGATAACTCAAATATGTAACAATTCGAATACATGTGCATCGTTTAAATCGAATTATTTTTTCTATGTTGGATCTTTTTGAAAGCAGCGTAGCAGCAGTTCTGATTGCTCATACGAGCAAATAGAACTGTTTTTTCATTGATAGTTTGGTAGCTCAGTCAGTAGCTACGCGGGCTGTCAATCGAGAGTTGTGAGTTCGAACCCCACATCGGCCAACGTTCTTTCCGTCGTTTGACAGAAGTCATTGTGACAAGCGTCATTCGTCTTTCACCAATGGGCTAACAGTCTATGTGGAAAAGCAGTCAGTTGCTTGGAAGGATTGTTGTGTTGATTACTGGTGTGAGAAAGCCAGGAAACGCATGCATAGGTGAACTGGCCCCCGTGATATGACTGAAAAATTGTTGAAAACGGCGTTAAACCCCAATAAATCAACTAGTTATATTGGTCCATTTAGCCTGACAGCAGCGAGTCACTAATATGCTTGCTTAGTATGACTGATGCATTTTTTGCCACAATGTTTACACATTTATTCAATAATTAAAATGTCATTAATGTAGCTTTTTAATACATTTGCATAGATAATTTCAATAAATGTGTATTCTGTATATATATGTGGGAAAGGGTTAAAAGACTATAGTGTAACTACTTACCTGCAGGCAAAATACGAATAACTAGTAGTGGGTAGGCTATATTGGAACATCCGGAAGGGTTCTGACAAATCTTCATACACTCTTCCGGTCCTGCGCACGCAACTTCGTCTGAAAACAAGAGATTCCGTTTCAGAAAAAAGTGCATGTAAGATTTGTTACTCTACATTTTAAATGTTTGTGTCATTTTTACATGAATTCATATTGAAGTAGGTGCCAAGGCAGGTTATAATCTGTGACAATAATATATAAATATCCAATCAAAATCCTTTCCAATGAATAGGATTATTTCATTTATATAAATAATGGAGAGCTACTGTAGAAAGAGATTTTTGATACTGAAGTTATCCGATGAGTGTCTTGCGAAGACGCCTACTATAACAATTAGCTCTGACAAGCCCCTTGCTAAAAAGAGAGAAACTCTTACATGACTCAGAACTGTGGATACGTGGGAGTAACTTGACTGATATTTATCCCTCTTATTACTCAACTAAACACTATAGTGTGGGTACTCAAAATGTGTCAAATGAGCCGTCCCGCGAGAAAAAGCAACAGTGTGGACTCTGCGTAAAGTACCGACACGGATCAGTCTAACCATGCCACGCAGGCTTATCCGGCTAGACAACTTTCGCTTCCTGTGGATTTTCTGTTTCAGGAATCATTACTGTATACCTCTATCCCCCTGAGACGGAATGTTTCGGCCCGGATCAGTCTGCGCGGACTGCGCAGGCAGGTCTGGGTCGATACATTACGCAGAGGCCATAATGTTGGTTATCTCACGGAACGGCTCAAATAATGATTTTAGATTGATTTATTGGGGTTTAACGCCGTTTTCAACATTTTTTCAGTCATTTTAAAGGCGGCCAGTTCACTTACTCATATTTTGCCTGGTTTGCTCACACCAGTACTCCACACAACATACTTTCCAAGCTACTGGCTGCTTTTCCACATAGACTGTTAGCCCATTTGTGAAAGACTAATGACGCTTGTCTTTTGTCAAAAGTCGGAAAAAATGTTGGACGAGCTGGGGTTCGAGCTCACATCCCCTGGATTAACAACCCGCGTCGCTACCGACTGAGCCACTGGGGCTCGGCGATAGCTTAAACAAATCAAACTACTAGTTTTTACCTGTATATAGTATTCGGCTTATCATCCCAGGTAACACAAACATGGGCAGACTTAGAAACTTGAGTGCTGCAGCAAACAGTGTCCCACCTTTTGCGTGTGACATATTCTTGGCAGATAAACATCGTTGTACTATCAACTGAACAGTATGGAATGATTAAAACATTAACCTAAAATAAATGCAGTTTATATAATTGGCATAATATTTATCGTCCAATCTACTAGTATATTTTACAAACGTGATACTTATTTTCCCTCAGTTGTTACTTTGAATTCAAGACGGGTCATAGGAAGTCAGTTTCTAGTCAAACCAAATAAATTTCACAAATCGTGACACTAAAGCCGCGGTCACATCTTACGGTTACGCACGAAGTTGACCGTAGTTCTTTTCACATGATCAACTAGGGTGAAGTAGGTTAACTAGGGTATCACTACGTGTAGCTACGGACAACTACGTTGAACTACGTTCGCAGTACGCACAACTACGGTAAACTACGGTCAATTAGGGTCAACCACGTTCAAACTACGGTCACGATAGGGTCTTGGCATCCAAGCTCACCGTAGAGATAGTTTGAACATGTTGAACAATGGTGTGCTAACCACGGCTAAATCATGGGTTTTTTGAAGCGCAAGCTACGTTTATAACTACGTTGAACTACAGTTAACTACGTCTAACTTCGTTTAATACGTTTGACTACAGTTCACTACGGTCAACTACGGTCATCCCCCACTACGGTCAACTACGTGCATGACCGTAAGATGTGACCGTGGCTTAAAAAGGACATTGGGCGATCTGAGGCCTTCTAACACTGACTCGGGTAAGCCTGTACAAACATCAAAGCCGTACATGCCCGTCTAGTCTTTGAAGGGAAATAGATGTTAGAGTGCTTACTAAACAATATACTTGAACTGTTATTTCATGGGTTTCAACTAGGTGCACTTGTTTGTATGTACCATTGTTGTCCAATAGGCACATGTATATGCCGAGTATCCCGAAAACGTGATAGGTATACCAATTTGATTCAAATGCGCCGAGCGCATGCATGTAAACCGACTCAAACGAGTCTAAATCGGTGTACCGCGGTACACCTAGGCTCGATTCGGGACACCGATCAAGTCCACCTATTTTAATACAATATCCATTTATGTTATCCCGTCGAAGTGAAGTTAGTACAGAGCTCGTTCTAAAATCGTTATTTTATCCGCACACCTATATAGTGGGTACTCAAAAGAATCGTCTCATTGAGACGATTCTTTTGAGTTCTCACAACATAGGTTTGGTTGGATAATAAGAGACATATTGCGGGAAAAAACTGTAAAACACTCCTTATCTGGATATCTGTTAAATAGTAGCAGCTAGGTTCCCGTTTTGATGAACACAATTATAATACAGAAACTAAGCTGCATCGATGTTCTAATCAGTTATAACTGCTTTCCGTTAGAAAAGACCTCATTGGTATACCTGATCCTGACACCACACGAATAGGGCTAAAATTGTCAAGCCAAACGTGGAACCAGTCCATGGTATGTCGCCGTCGACAGGATCTCTAAAAATATGGAAGGAATCGTCACGTGGTATACCACAGCCGTACAGTGATTGGTTGGCCATGGTGTAGTTAGTAGAGGCATTCATATAACGTTCTACCATGGTGTCCCAGCCACCAACCTTTTGGAAAGCTGAAATTTGACACACATATTAGATTCGTAAGCTGTTTGCTTCATGACAAATATAAGGAAGGAGAAGAATGATACAGTTGGATATGATATTCAAACACACATTTTATTATTAATCGACGTCAAGAATTAGCCGCTGTTCTATCAAATGCAGCTGAAGAAACAATCCAAATAAGCATGATTTTTTTTTCTAAAATATTAACTTTTATCCTGCTTTCAGTAATTTAAAAATACATTTCGAATTCATACGATACTGATGTATTAATTCTAAGCAAAGACTTCACAAATTATCTACAAATATAAATGACCAAAAAATATTGAAACGACGATGCTAATCGCAATGAAACAACAGAAGAAAGCTATTTTCCTCACGATATTGCACTCATTAACCTGTTCAGGGCCAATGGCAATATTGCGGCTATTTTTGCAAACTACTCAGTTTCAGGTGAGTAAGTTCGTAACCTGACAAGCTCACTTGAGTCTTCACTATGCGAATATATTATAAGAGCGTTAATTGCTAACCGCGGCTCATATGTAAATAATTGAATATACATGCTGATTAAACAAAGTAGACCAAACCACAAGAAACGAGTTTTACGAGTTTATATTTGTGAAACCCCGTTTCTAATAAAAGCATTGTGTCATATTCTAAAAATAGCATGGATCATCAGGGTCGTAGCTATGGTCTACTAAGTGTGTACGCACGTTTTTTAGGGGGTCCGGGGGCATGCTCCCCCGTGATTTTCCCCCTCTATATCGTCTGTGGTGACTTCTGGGAGAATTTCAGTAGCAAAATATGACTGATCTTCATGGTGAAATAAACGTATTTTCTAGGAAATTTTGAGATAGTAAAATGTGTTGCATTTTTCGTCAAATCTATCAAGTCAGATCGGTTAGGTTATACTTACACCTACCCCATGTCAAGTTTTTATTGCAGATTTGAAATTTTTAAAATTTAAGTACTGGAGACAATGTGTACGCAGCTGCGTATTTTGCGTACAGTCAGCTACGCGCCTGATCATGTACCATAACAATAATGTCTGTTTAGTCGGGTTCAATTGCAAAGCATTTCAACCAGACTATTGCAATCAAAACGATTATAACGCCAAAAAGAAGTGTGCGCACTTAAAAATAGTTCACCAATTCTTATTGAATACCCAAAATAGGCAAATGTCATGTACGAATAACGTCGTAATTACATAACACACATATTTATGGTTTCGATTTATTAGATAATTTTGCATGTTAAACGAAATTAGGTTACTTCCGTGAGATGGTCGGAGACACCAGAGAACATGTAATCATGCTCAGTATTGGGCGATGGATCGGAGGTCAAGCCTTATTTTCGCTATCAGTGCTTCTCGGATAAATAAATATTCAACCGAAAAATATCCAATATGGTTTTTTTACAAAGGAATATATGTTACATTTATTGTTTATAGAGTTTAACTATCAAAATAACATTCAGTTTTGGAGATTCCACGCTTGATTCTTGATTGCGCGTTACAATATACAAGGGAACCAACTCCAGTTTTACTAAAGTAAACATTCAAGGGATAGTTAACATATATAGTTGATATTCTGTTGAAGGAAAGTTTCATGTACTGTTACATTATTCAGGTGTTCAAGCATATAGGAATTTATTCTTTAAACCCCAATTAAATTTAATGTACATTTCTATGAATTAAAAACAGTTTCTGTTTTATTTTGTATGCAGTAAGTGTGTAAACGAAACAAAATTAATAGAATATTGACCCTAATCCTTTTTTCGTAAAACCCTATTTTCTTTGTACTTTCAACATCTTTGAATTGATTTAATCTTTGGCGTTTTCATGTGAACCCGAATTTCAGTACTCCTGAGCACTTTGATGATATAATACGATAGATAGAAGCTAGTTATACTAACACGGTATTAAGGGTTGTATCCAAATCTTCTCAAACGAAATCTTAGAGGCCTGTTGTCGTACGAAGTATTGAAGTACTTACACATAATGGAAACCGCTAGAGCTCCAACAATAAGCACAAACGTCTGAATAGTATCAGTGTAGAGGACAGCTCGTAAACCTCCTGTAGAAAAACAACACATTAGTTCGTCTGGTACCCGGCGTACTTTACTAAATTAGTACGTCAAGCATGAACGTCCAATTGAGACCAGATTGGTCACCTTCCCCTGTATATTGTTATATATAGTAAATACGTAGATTAGATAAACAAACGATTTTCTGCATTGGACCATTACAAATTGATGTTTGGAATAAATACATAAATAATGAATCGAAGTACGATCAGAGTGTGAACGGTTAACCGGTCGATCCAAAAAAACGGTTGTCTCTATAGCCTTTATTAACGTATGCCTGGCCCAATAACGGGTGACTCGTGGCCGAAGGAGGCACCTCTAAATTTGGAAAAAAGTTCATCATGGTGACTGATAATGGCGGACAGAGCAGCATGTCGCTCTGCCTCTGTCCAGTTTGAGCCCCGTTTCTTCTCCATCTTACATTTCTGTAGTGACAGACGACACCGGATGTTGATATGGATCTCGCGTTTATCTCCCGATTGAAGAGTATTTAAACGAAAATTACCGCTCACGCGAATGACAATAAAAAAAGTTGAGACTGAGTTTGAAACTCGGTTAAGAACGGTCTCAATTTCGTTCGTGATCACCAATTTGAGTTCAATCTCAATTGAGTCCAAAGAAAGTTCTCAAGTCAAAATTTGAGATTGAGTTAGAGATTGAGTTTGAGTTGGTTCGTGATACCGGGGCCTGTCTACCAATTGGTGCCGGCAACGATATAACGCGACGATATTGAAGTGATCCCGACCTTTCTGTTAATATGTATATACGTATCTTCATTTAGTGTGTAATGTGATCGTTTGATAATACAGAAATGGGTCTGGACAATACACGTTTAACACTTTTTTGCAAAAACATGTATGCCATAAAGATATAATTTCTTTAAATCTTTGCGGAAAGGTCAGATCTTCAAAAGTCGCTTGCTGCAGATGCGTCAAATGCGTCTAAGAGAGAACGGGTTAAATTAAACCTTAAGTCTATGATATCAAATGCAAATTCTTTAGCAGCATATATTTCGATCTTAATTAGTAAACAAAAATGACTTAATTTGATAGGGTTCATGGAAAAGTTAAACAACATTACCAAATATGGTATATACAGCCACGACTGCGAGTATAGCACAAACACATAAATACAGGTTCCATCCTAAAAGTAGTTCCATGAATATCGCTCCGCAGAAAATCTCACCCTATAAAGATTAAATTTTGAAATATGTATATTTCCAGACACCTTGATATCGTCCCTATTATTTAACTCTTTTCAACATTCAGACGTTTTCTGACAACTCCGCAACAGACGACTTTAGAAGACATTATGGCAAATGGGGAAATTTCTAAAATGAGCAATTTACCACATTGTTTTCAACTCTATTCTGTATTTATATTTTCATTTAAAGATAGTTTCCATAAGTTTTCAAAGTCGTCTTCTGTTGATGCGACAGTGTTGTACGTGGGAAAGGGTTAACGCTTCATAGCGGGGCTTCTTAAGGATATCTGCAAATCATTGCTAAGACAAGACATGTTTTTTATGGTAACAGTCGGATTTAAAGCTTGTAATAATGCATGCATGACCAGTGTATACGCCAACAGCATAAATGAATTACAAGCGGCTATCTCGATTTCCTCCGTAAAAAACCGCCATATCTGTTCTTACCGAAGAACCGATTTTCAGAGATCCGTAAGAGTCACGGACTTGCGTGTTAAGTAATGAAAACAATATCATTACTATACGTAAGGTAGAACAGAGACATATAAATGAGCCGAATTACGAGAAAACCAACATTGTGGACTCTGCGTAAAAAATGGACCCGGATCAGCCTAAGAATGCCGCGCAGGCTAATCCTGACAAACAATTTTCGCCTTCTGTGGATTTTCTGTTTCAGGAATCTACACCTCTATCCCCTAAGACGGAATGTGTCGGCCCGGATTAGCCTGCGCGGACTGCGCAGGCTGATCTGGGTCGATACATTACGCAGATACCATAATGTTGATTTTCTCGCGGAACGGCTCAAATGTATTTATATGTCTCTGGGTAGGACAGGACACTCCTAATTGGCTCGGAATTCACTAACAATATATAGGGTCGGCGATTCCGTCTGAAGTTGTAAGAGATCAAAACTTCCGCCGAAATTACCGACACGCTCACGAACAATACCGACCTCATTAAGACACAATTATGACTTAATTGTATAAGGTTTCGTGAAAATGTATACAACATTACCAAATATGGTATATACAGCCACAACTGCGAGTATATCACACATACATAAATACTATAGCGGTATCTGGTTACTGGTCATCACCACATCGATTTAACAGACGGTATTAAAAAAAAAAGTTCCGAAAATCAGTGTCCATTAAGAGCAGATGAACGAAGAATGCGATTTTTGTGTACAATGTCATAAAAACACTACTTATCCCTTACCAACTTTTAGACGCATGTTGACACATCTGCAGCCGACGACTTTTAGAAAACGTTGTGGAAAAGGAGAAATTAGCAAATTCTCCTTTTACCACAATATCTCCAAGTCTTTTCCATGGTTATACAGTCACTTATATAAAGAGACTTTCTGCAAAGTGTGTCTGCTGCTTATTTGTTGTATGTGGGAAAAGGTTACATGTGAGGTTGGTTTACAATGAGAGAACGCATAAGGTTATGCCATGTTTATGACAAGGTTTCGTGTGGCAATGTCTCAGTTTCCTTGTCTTTCTGTGGGCAGACATTTCGACCCCCACTCTTGGCGGTCATGGTGTAGTACACGGCTCATTCTTAACCTATATATGTGATTATATAATACATGTTCCTTATAGGTCAATACTGATTTCAGAGTATCAACCCTAACCAACAAACAACATATCTGCAGAGAATTGATTGATTGATTGCAGTTTAATGCCGTTTTCAACAGTTTTTCAGTCGTATCACGGCGGCCAGTTCACCTACTCATAATTTCCTGGCTATCTCACACCAGTACTTCACACAACAGCCTTCTGTGCAACTGGTATGCTTTTCCACATAGACTTTAAGCCCATTGGTAGAAGACGAGTGACGCTTGTCACAGTGACTTTTATCAAACGTCGGAAAAAATGTTGGCCGAGCTGGGGTTCGAACTCACAACCCCTGGATTGACAGCCCGCTGACTGAGCTACCGGGGCTTTAATTATTGAATTGAGTTGAATTTTTTCCTTTTGTCACAATATTTAAAAAGTTGTCTGCTGCAGAGGCGTCAGAAAGCGTCAGTATGTGGGAAAGCATTAAAAATAATTAATGGTCAGAAAATGCTGTGTATGATAAATAGACTACATCCTCTAAATAAAACGAATGTTAATTCATTAAATATTGAAACAAATCAAAACTGATTCGAATGAATCAATTCTATATATCTGTCGGCGTCAATGGCAATGTTGAGGTTGTTGTAAACAATACCGATTCAGGTGAGTCAGCTCATAACGAACTGACTCACCTGAAATCAGAATTGTTTGCCTTTTAGACATGAAAATATTCTCTTATTACATGAAACATGGACTCGACCGACTTATATTTCTACTCACACTTATATTCCTCAGAATGTATAGAAGTAGTTGTAACACAGATGAGTATATTCGTATCCTCTTCCCTCCGAATCGCATCTTTAAATACTCCGGCATCGTGTAGGCCTAGAAATATTCAAACATACTACGGCATCGTTTAGACCTACATATGTTCTAACATATACCAGCATCGTGTAGACCTACTTATATTCAAACATACTCCGGCAACGTGTAGGCCTACATATACTGAACATACTCCGACATCGTGTAGACCTACACAAAAACAAATATACTCCTGAATCGCGTAGGCCTACACATATTAAAACATACTCCGGCATCGAGTAGGCCATTACATATTCAAACATACTCCAACATCGTGTAGGCCTACAGATAGTGAAACACAGTGCGGCATCGCGTAGGCCTACACTTATTTAAACATATAATAACATATTATGTACTCCGTTATCGTGTATGCATACATATATTAAGCAAACCCCAGTTTAGTGTATGCTACATATAATCAAACATATTAACATATAATAATGTTAATGTCGATTCACAATGTTCCTTGATATTGAATTTAAATCATTACAAATTTTGATGCAAAACATCAAATACGCCGCGCATGATTTTTAAGCATGACTTAAAGGAAGCAGATGCAGTTCAGTACATGTAAATAACGTGTAAACAGACAGGATGTAAATATTTCGAAAAAGAAGGCCAAATGTTCCTTTATTTTAAACAAGAAGACCAAGATGCGCCTACATAGCTCACCTGGCTACCATAATATTAAGCAAACTGTAAACCATATGGTTTTAGGACTAAACTTGACATGTTACGACTAATGCTGAATATCACATACATCGCAGCATATAAAACGTCTATCCCTACGTCAAAACTGACCCTTTCTACTCTTGGTAACCTTTTATCATAGGTTATGATGTGTCAAAGAAGCTGAAGTGTCTTTATTTGTTACCAATAACGGTTTAAAATCTGCTCTAACTAGATCAATTAGATAAAATAAAGAACACATTATATTTAAATAATATATCTATAGGTGCTACCTATTTACGAAAACAAAGTAAGATGATTGTAAATAAAAATTAAAGAGTATACTTTGGCAATAAAAAATGATTTAAAAGTAATTGACTAGACGATAATAATGTTAATCTCATGTTTTCTGCATGGTCACAAAATGTTTGGAATTCGTTTTGCTGTCGTCTATTATTACGAACAGAAAATAATAAAGTAAATCCCTCTTGATTGCAGTTTACCCTTTCCCCACATATAGTCGCTTTATGACGCCTCTGGAGCAGACAACTTTTGAAACCATTGTGGCAAAAAGAGAAGTTGCTCATAATGATCTCGATATAGACTGTTCATAAAAGCCAACTAGTTACTTTTTTCCCCAATAACTGGCTTAATTAGAACGTGGTAATAAAGTAGTACTGGTACGCCGTTATATAATGTTGAAAGCGGCGTAAAATACCAAACCATCAATCATATGAAGATTGGAGATCAAATGTCTTGAAGCAGTCCCTTAAGACACAAGTGTAACAGAACGCCGTACGATATTTCATTCGTGTTAACGAGTACAGCCGAGGTTATACGACTGGTTTTCAGAACGCCGTACGATATTTCATTCGTGTTAACGAGTACGGCCGAGATTATACGACTTGTTTTCAGAACGCAGTACGATATTTCATTCGTGTTAACGAGTACAGCCGAGGTTATACGACTTGTTTTCAGAACGCCGTACGATATTTCATTCGTGTTAACGAGTACAGCCGAGGTTATACGACTGGTTTTCAGAACGCCGTACGATATTTCATTCGTGTTAACGAGTACGGCCGAGATTATACGACTTGTTTTCAGAACGCAGTACGATATTTCATTCGTGTTAACGAGTACAGCCGAGGTTATACGACTTGTTTTCAGAACGCCGTACGATATTTCATTCGTGTTAACGAGTACAGCCGAGGTTATACGACTGGTTTTCAGAACGCCGTACGATATTTCATTCGTGTTAACTAGTACAGCCGAGGTTATACGACTGGTTATCAGACAGTGCAATCTTAAACGTTCGAAAATCTCATAAATCCGCGAAAGCGTAATAAATAGTCCACCACTTAGTTTTGTTTGTTTGTTTGTTTGTTTGGAGTTTAACGCCGCTTTCAACAGCTTTGGTCATATCACGGCGGTCAGTGCACCTACCCATGTTTTCCTGGCTTTCCCACACCAGTACTTACACAACATTCTTTCGAAGCCACTGACTACTTTCTCACATAGATCAGAGGTGAGAGGCAATGGAAAACATCGCCCGAAAGAATGTCGCCGCAACCGGGTATCGAACCCGCCACCACTTAGTACATTGCGGGCTAATATTCAAGGTTTCCTACCAACCTTCAGTTTGCCCGGCCGTCCGTCCTTCTGTTCTTCCTTCCTTTTACCCTTTTGTCAGTCCGCCCTTCTGTCAGTCCGTCCGTCTGTCCGTCTGTCCTTACATGTTTTTTAAATGTCGAATCGCAATAGCTCAGTCAGGAACTACGAGACATTTCAAGCCAAGGGATGAGAGTTCGAACCTCGGATCGGTCATTCATTTGTCCGATGATTGATCAAGTGCTTTGTGAATAACGTCATATAACGTTTCAAATAACTTCATATGCAATACAACATGCAGTCAGTGTCTCGATACATACGGTACATGTAGTTTTGTAATTATATGCAGTAGTACTGGTTCGATAAAGCCAGGGAAAAAACTTAAGGTGGACTTGCTGTCGTGATCACCGAAATCGCCAAAACGTCGTTACACTTAAATAAATATATAAATCAATCAATCAATCAGTCAATCAATCAATCAATCAATCAATCAGTCAATCAATCAATCAATCAATCAATCAATCAATCAACCAATCAATCAATCAATCAATCAATCTATAAAGCAATTGTTTTTGCAAAGCATTTCAATTTAATATTTCTACTTCGTATGTTCTTTAACTCTACAATACTTATTGTACAAAATAATTTACTTATGTAAATGTACACAAATATTGCAGTTGTATTGGTCTATTGGATCATGTTTTCGGATACCAGCACTCAACAGTTTACCGTTAACTCCGAATATGGAAGGCCTTTACTGTATTATGATGTTGGTTTGTATCATACGCAGTACAGTTTCATGTATACGAGATACATAATACATTTGACATGGTACATTATCCATGATATGAAATGCTCTTTCCGTTATATATGGTGGTAATTCAATTTATATGAAGTGCAAAAGTGTGCAGATACAGAACAGAACAGAAATTTTATTTTCAACTTAAGAATAAACAGCTCATGGTTGATATTCACAAATATACATACAGAAATGGTTAAGACAATGAAATAGTTGAGAAATAGTACTTAACTAAGTTTAAATTAAATAAGTTTAAAATCAAGTTTATATGCATATGTATAAATACACACATATACACACGCAATTGTATATATATATATATATATATATATATATATATATATATACACATACCCATACACATACTTACATTATATATATATACAGTACAATAACCTTTTTATGGTGTGCAAATAACTTCATATGCAATACAACATGCAGTCAGTGTCTCGATACATATGGTAGATGTTTAATTATATGCAGTAGTTTTACCGTGATACGTTTGTATGTACGAAATGCAATTTCCGCTTTTGTCAGGATGTTTTCAAATGCCGTCTGCTGCATATGCGTTAACAAGCGTCAGTAACATGGAAATGGTTAAATCGTTTCCATTGTTTAATGACTGCATTATTCTCATGTCAATCATTGAATTGTTCTGAGTATTATCGAATTTGAATTTGAATTTGAATTCGTTTGTCTGTAAAGCTGAGAGGCACTTATGGAGCTGGCTGTCTGCTGTCTTTCTTTCATTTTTCCCCTTTCGCTCTCTCTCTCTCTCTCTCTCTCTCTCGTTTTCTTTCTACCTCTGTTTCTCTCTCTCTCTCTCTCTACACTCACTATGTATCTATGTCTCTCTTTCGCTATCTCTGTCTGTCTGTCTCTATAATCCCCCTGTGTCTGTCTCGTTCACTTTTAACTGTCTCGTACTCATAAATATTCGTAATGTTTTTTTCTAAATTTAAATTTCGTGAGACACAGTATAATATATATACAGCATCCAATTTAAAATAGGTTGTACACATCATTGTTTCGTAGATAGCTCTGTACTTAACACACATAGCTGCAATTGCAATTGTCACGGGTTAGAATATCTAAATCGGAATGTCTTTTACAATTTTGGCCTTTTTATCATGATGCTCATTTTGTTTAATGCGAGCATGATTATTTTTTCTTTAAATGATTAAAGTACAGGTATGCCGATTAATTATATGTATTTTATATTGTCGAGTTAATCTTATAAAAAAAGATATATGTGCATGTAAGATACGTTATAACATTTGGGGCAAGATTACACGTACATTGACATTGCACTAGAATTGAAACATTTGAAGATGAAAGGAATCTTATGATCGACTGAATGAAATTGTCTGAAAAGAAAAATAAATGGTCGTATATGTAATATATACAAATCAAATTTAGAAAAAAAGAACAGACAGACAAAAATACACGCCTAGCATAAGGATCGAACCAATGAAAAGTGAACGTTAAAGTTTGAAGCGCTTCGTTCGTAGCCACTAGGCTATAACAACGGTGTTGAGCATTAATTAATAGGTTTCAGACTAAGATTGATGGGTAAACCTGTAACTTATATTTATTTAGTAATAAATTTAAAATGTTTAAAATTACGACACGAATACTTATATAATTATGATGAGATACCACTTTATGTCGATGATAACATAAAACATATTTTTAATATTACTGCGTAGTATTGACCTGGTAATTAACTTTTCATAAATATATATTTTGTAATGGCATCGATTTGTATGAAACTCGGTAGCTCAGTAGGTAGAGCAGCCGTCTGTCAATTCAATATACAAGCGTTGTGGGTTCGAGCCCCAGCTAGGTCAACATTGTTTCTGACATTTGTCAAACTTGTACGAGGGTGGCTGTGAGAGAGTGATGGTGGCTGTAAGTTGGGTATCTATGAGAGAGTGATGGTGGCTGTAAGTTGGGTATCTGTGAGAGAGTGATGGTGGCTGTAAGTTGGGTATCTGTGAGAGAGTGATGGTGGCTGTAAGTTGGGTATCTGTGAGAGAGTGATGGTGGCTGTAAGTTGGGTATCTGTGAGAGAGTGATGGTGGCTGTAAGTTGGGTATCTGTGAGAGAGTGATGGTTGCTGTAAGTTGGGTATCTGTGAGAGAGTGATGGTGAGTGGGTGTGAGAGAATTAGGTTAGCTGTGAAAGAGTTATGGTGACTGTCAGAGAGTAATGGTTGGTGTGAGATAATTAGGGTAGCTGTGATGGTGGCTGTAAGTTGGTCTCTGTGAGAGACTGATGGTGGCTGTAAGTTGGGTATCTGTGAGAGACTGATGGTGGCTGTAAGTTGGGTATCTGTGAGAGAATGATGGTGGCTGTAAGTTAGATATCTGTGAGAGAGTCATAGTGGCTGTAAGTTGGATATCTGTGAGAGAGTGATGGTGGCTGTAAGTTGGGTATCTGTGAGAGAGTGATGGTGGCTGTGAGAGAATTAGGTTAGCTGTGAAAGAGTTATGTGAGATAATTAGGGTAACTGAGAGAGTGATGGTGAGACTTAGACTGAATGGAGTGAGTCATAATGAAGTACGTCTGGTTAGACAGAGACAGAATAAGAGTAACTGAGATATTTGAATGAGACTGAATTTTAAAGCCTATTGCTGAATTATATAGCATAATGTAATTTTTTATCCATTTATACTATAAATTATAGATAGAATAGAATTTTTCATTTCCCTAAGTATCGTCTGCAGCAGATTTATTGTATATGGGAAACAATGCACCCGATAGGAACAAATAAAGCAGTAATAGGAGTTATTATATGTTTCCTTATAAAGTTCGGCCATTGTCTCAATACATTTTAAAACTTGTTTATAAGGTAACTCATCTCCTGCAGATGTGCAGTGCACACTAACACTCTAGCATGCTGTTTTTCGAGAATGTCTTTATTTTATCTTTCCATGTTCTCACTTATATGCTTTCTCGAATGCAACACATAGAAGGGCTCTTGTTCTTTCACCAAGCTGAGTTTACTTTGTCTGGAGCGACCGACTGTCTTTCCGTCTTTTTGACCATACGTTCGTCACGGTTTGTATTCATTGGTCTAAACGCTGTTTCTGTTTGGCAGATTCATTTCATGGTCACACTTATACACTATTGTGATCAGGAGAACGATCCAATATTTCGAACATAAATATCATGTGAGTGTATTAGGTATAATCTCTATTTGCCAATGTTTTCTACGGCCATTGTCTGAGTAAATTTTCAATGCATCAATTTCAAACTTGGTTTATAGGAAAGCTATGACCTGCAGATGTGAATTGCACAACAAACATAACTCTAGCATGCTTTCGATTGTCTGTCATTTACATGTAACAGCATGATTCCAATATACAGTGTGGATATTTAGTGTCAACTGAACAGGAAATATTATGCTTAATGGTCGCTGCTCGGTTATTGGCAGGCAATTCGTGTTGTTTCAAACATATCTGCTTTGGTTTGTTAACATGTCGATGATACATTGTTGACAACGTGCATATACACTATGCCATATCTTTTCAACTTACAGACACCCCTTTACCATCAATCCTTTCAACACTTTGATTGAAATAGACTGTCATACTCGGTAATTTCCGAAATTATTCCGTAGAATGCCGAAAGTACGATCCTCGTAAAGAAAAATGCACCGCATATAAAGGTAAATCTACTGTATATTAATCAAACTACCTCCACATGTTTTGAAAAAAATGACTGCATATAATGTCATTTGAACTGCATATAATGTTGTTTGTATTGCATATGATTTGTTTGTACATCACATAAAGATTTTTCTAGTGTATCTACACTTTTTTGCATTGCAAATTATTAAATAACCACCATGTTTAACAAAAAAGGCACTGCATATCATGTAAACTGTGTACCATGTCAATGGAAATATGTACCTCGTATACGTGAAAATGTACGGCGTATAATACAATACAACATATTAAGATAGTAAAGACGTTCCATATCCGAATAAACACATAAACAAAAGTTCCTAGTTGCGTGTGGTTAGCGATTCAAGTATATCATATGGGCCGTCGCACGAGAAAACCGACATTATGGACTTTGCGTAATGTAAATCTAACCTATGAAGACGAGGTTCTACTTTCTCGGTCGCGTGACCATTTATGCTTGTTAGAATATGCCAAAATATCGATAACAATATTTCCCACGAAAGAAAAGATTTCTATAAATAAATTCGAAACTTAAACGCTTTCCCACATGAAGACGCTCTTTGATGTCTATAGTTTGGCATTGATGTCTTCAAAATTGTCTGCTGCATATGTATAATATGTGGAAAACACACTCAAGGTTAAATTTGAATGAAACATGTTCCGTTATTTTAGATTAAGTTGATCTTATTTTTATTTTAATTATTTTTTACGCCGTTTTCAAAATTATTTCAATAATATCACGGCGACAGTTCACGTCTTCATGTTTCCTGAATTAACACACCTGTACAAGGCTAGCAAAAAGTGCACTCCACAGTGAATACATTGATCTAAACAGTTACATCACAGTATCGCCGAACTCAATCTTGACGTAGTGTTTAGGAGGGAAGGATTGCTTTTCAAATTTAATTTACTACGACTTTAGTTTTCCGTAAAAATGCCGCAATGTATATTTCGCCCGGCAGATTATACTCTTCAAAGAAACATTTTTTTTTTATGTTTTACACCGTTTTCAACATTAGTTATCTTATATCACGGCGACAGTTCACTAATTCATGACCCTGGGTAAACAAACCAGTACTAGGCTATAACATTTGCCTCACTCCACCATGACCGTAGTGCCGCGACATGGGATCGAACCCGGGACGCCCGTTTTCAAATACACGACTCTAACCACTCGAACACGGCGCTTCCAAGAATCCCGAGGTATCTTGCTTAGAACCTATAAACAATTTCATATTTGTTGAAAATTGTCAGTGATTGCGATAGCACGAACATTCTATAATTTGGATACACCGTATAACTCGAACCAATTCCTGTGAGGAATATGTCGTTTGGAAATAGTGTAGCAGCAGTTCTTATTGGTCTGACGGGCAATCAATCAGAACTGCTTTTGTGCTGTTTTTCTTGATATGATCTTATGACTGGCTTGTTTTTCATAATAAAAAGTTAAGTATTCGTGAATTATGAAGCTGAAAACACATATATTAATATATAAGAATAGATTGAGGAATCACTCGAACATGCCGATGTCTCGAAGTATTTTATCGGCCTCCTTCGTTTTCGAGGTATAGTGAGACCACTGTACTTGGGTCGTCCATCAAACACGTCGATATCTCGAAGTAATTTATGGATCCCATCGATTTTGATAGCGACTCCATCGTATTGAGCATCCATCGAGTCTTTACTTTTCAGTTATATCACGTAGATCGAATCCATGCTATAACATTCACATAACCAAGCCTGTCTGTCTTGCACTAGTATTACACACAACAAATTAAGGTCATAAATTGACTTTTATTAATACTCGTCGTGCATGAAATCTAATAATTTTTAATTTTCTTTTATTATGTTTATGCCGCTTAAAATAATAAGTTACTACTGGTAAATTTATCAATATACTTTGAATGAATGAGTCAATAACTCATGTATAGGAATTTGGGGTATTTCATGTTGATACCACATTTGTTGCGGGAAACGATGTCGTTCCATTGGCGTTACGCCAATATGAAGTGTTACGGAAATGACGTCACGTCCTTCTTTGGCTACAATACAGTCAAAATTAGGTTCGGGCGTAAGGTGACTAATGCTGTATTTTTTTTGACGAACGGGAAAACATATTTCTTACAGAGTTTCATTTATTTTTAACTTTTCGTATAAATGTTAATTCCCACATAATACAGCACTTAAATGATCTTAAATATCGATTTTAAATAAAAATGATTAAAAAGACGACAATAATTTTCAATCCGTGTTTTTCGTCTCATTTTATACATATCCAAATTGGCGGCCATGGATTTGGCCAGTTTCATTTCAGAAAGCTTCATGGGTTATTGAAAAATTAAAAAAAAAAAAAAAATCTCACACCTGTTACCTATGAACGAAAAAAAACATTTATGTTTTTTTTTCGTATTAACATATATTAAGGTTTAATGCCTCTGGTTATAAATTAAGTATGACACAAGCTTTTTCTATTCTTCTTCCAGTTTAGCAGAAGTATGATAACGAAGACGGGAGTATATTAACAAAAAATACTTTTATAATTTTAACAAGTTTAAAGATATTTATTATTCTAAAAAGTTTTAAATGTAATTTTATATTCATGTATTAAACTTATGACAACTTTTAACCTCTATCTTTTTAAGATTTAGCAGATGTAGCGATTTATTAGAGTTCCTTGTTCGAATATGCCAATGGGATTAATTACCCGAGTCTAAACGTCGAAATGTCCTATAGCATTTGTACTCGAGAGCTAACTCCCTTCTTAAATTACATTCTAAAAATAGTCGATTGTATAAGCAAATTAAAGAAATTATCAAAATTGAGCATTTAACACATGTATAGTCAACATGTAGCAAGAATACAATGAACAGAATGAACAAACTGTATGGGGATGAAAGTTTTAAGTTTAGAAATTCAACAGATTTTTATAAATAGGCAAAAACGTCCCCCGAATTTCGGGGCCGTAAACCAAACAATTAATAAAGCGTAGCCTAGGAGCGTCACGGTCGTAAATCAAACTATTAAAAAAAGCGTAGCCTAGGAAGTTGGGGAAAAGTTATTAAATACAAATTAAATGTGTCTAAAGATTTGTATAACGGTAGAAGACATACATATGTTGCATATTTTTGTTTCTTAAATCAGTCAATACAATTTATTGATTCATAAAGGTTACTTTTTTCAAACATATAATAAGAACTTTTCTTAACAATAATAATGTTGGTTGCTCCCTTTTCGAAGACGTCACCCCATGGTTCAAAATTAAAACCTATCCCATTCTGATGAGGCGTCAATAACTGTTTTTGGCCTGGGGCTTTAGCCCATTAGTAATAATACCATTTTTTTCGGAGTTGGCAGCCTGCCAATTGCTAGCACGAAACAACGCATGAAAAACTGCGCGAGAAAAATGGTTCATCATGGATTCAACAAAACTGCATTTAAAAGGTTAGGATCTCCCCCATAAATCATTTTAATGTTGTTGAAACATCAGTGAAAACTTAAGACGTGAGTAATCCAATATAAGTTTCACAAACGCTTTAGAAATTAATGCGCCGAGAGGTAAAATATGGACTTAACATTATTAACATTCGCGAAGAGGAACGGAAAAAAAGAAAGAAGTCGCGTAAAAAGGGCCCGTGCGGATTTAGCGGGGGCCCATAGGGCCCGTGCCCGACTTCCCACACCCAACGAAATAAGTCACGTGGCGGATTAACCGGGGGCCGTAGGCCCGTGCGTCGAAAAATCCAGCTTTCCAGCAGCCCCCAGGCCGTCAGCACTGCAGTGCTTTTATTGAAACCAGGGACTGAGAAAAATATGCAAGCTATTGAGAAACACAAAAAAATAAAAATTAAAAGAAATTCTGTGCTTAATTTTTTTTCTTAATCCTTACCCACATACAGACGATTTCTGACGCTCTTGCACTCACAACTTTTGAAAACATTGTTACACGAGGAGAAACTGATTATAATGAGCAATTTCTACTTTTGCCACAATGTGTTCAATTCTCATTTACGGACTTTTTTCCACGTTTCTGCCTTTGTGTTTTCGCAGTCGCTTGCTGCAGATCTTGTTTTATGCGGGAAACGGTAAAAAGGATGGTTCAGGTTGAAGGTGAAAATATTTAAACAATGAATACTATTTTAGGTAAAAGAAAAGCATAATAACAACGCATATTCCCATATACAACTTATATGTAGCATACGACTTTGAAAACATATAGCCAAGTACACGAAAAATCTCCAGAAAAGAAAGTCTAAATACTAATAAAAGATAAGTTGAAAACATTTTGGAAAATTGAGAACTTGCTTATTGCTTCTTTTGCCACACTTTTTCAAAAATCGTCTGCTGCATTATAAATATCTGTAATACGTACCCCTGAAGCCACATAGACTGGGACGAAAAACCACCCTAATGCAATAATGATGTACACTGCCTGTTTAATATAAAGGACATGAGCAATTGGAATGACGACGAAATGATTATGTGTCAACTAATATGTATATTAAGAACATGTATCATATCTATTCAAATATCCCGGGCGTATTGGTTAAGGCGTCTACCTTTGGTGCGGGAGACAAGTCTTCGATCTCCGGGTTATACCAAACACTATAACATTGGAAGAAATAAGTTTCAAATAACATACAAGCAACCCGACTTTCGTAAATGTTCGTAACATAATCATTCAATAAATTTGATAAAGAAGATGCTAACAATTTCCCCTACCCGCAGACAATGAAACTAGTTATCCATGTATCTATGATGGCTTATCTTTTGACAAATGAGAATTACATGAATCTTTAAGAAATTAAAAGTAGAGTTCCCGGAACTAACATCAGGCCGGCCATGTTGATGGACAATCTTCATATATATCATAATAAGATGATACGTTCCACGAGAAAACCAACATTATGGCCTCTGCGTAATGTATTGACCCATATCAGCCTTCGCAGTCCGCGCAGTTCGCGGAGGCTGACCCGGGCCTACACATTCCGTGTCAGGGGGATAGAGGTATGGACTAATGATTCCTGAAACGGAAAATTCACAGGAGGCATACTAAGGCCGATCATAGTCGATACTTTTTGAAAACCAAGGTTGAATTGACCATTACATGCCCATAATTACATATGGGAATGCTAAGGTACGATGTATCATTGGCTAGGAATGATGCAATTCATAGTGCTAACGACATATAATTGTATCGCTACATATGTCTATAGTATATACATACTTACGTGCCATTCGTAGATTGTTACGGCTAGCCCGCTGGCGGCTGCAGTTCCTGCAAGCCCAACAAACATTGGGGCTCCAACATTACTTGAGTATATGGAGGCTCCCACCTGAATTATTAAGACTAGTTTATATATAAAATAATAGAATTAAGTTCATGACTGAAACACTAACAGAAACAAGATGTGTTTGTGAAACACTGATGCCCCCGAATGGCAACATCTAGGTCAAAGGTCAAGGTCGCAAGGTCAAAAATGTTGATACTGACAGAAAGGTCATGTCACAAGGAATACACATGTGAAATATGGTAGCCGTTCCTGTTATGGTTCAAAAGTAGTGGTCAAGGTTAAAAAAAAAATCGACAGACAGACAGACAAACAGACAGACAGACAGGCCAAACACTAGATGCCCACCGAATCGGTGATTCCGGGGGCATAAAAACAACAACAAAAGCCTTGCGCACAGTGCAGTAGTTTGATTGCTCAAGGTGTGTTTAGTTTTATTGATTGGGGCTTAACGCCGAGTTCAACATCTTTTCAGTCGAACCACGGCAGCAAGTTCACATACTCATTCTTTTCGTGGTTTTCTCACAGCAGTACTCCACAAAACAGACTTTCCAAGCAATTTGCTGCTTTTACCATTTAGACTGATAGCCCATTTGTGGAAGAGAGTGAGATTGACTTTTTTTAAAACGTCGGAAGGATTGTTGGTCGAGCTGGAGCTCAAACTCACAACCCCTGGATTGAGAGCCCACATCGTTACCGGCTGATCTACCGGGGCTCGGCGCTCAATGTTTGTTACGGTCGTACAAGAAGTGAAAAAGTTGTACTTTAATTGATTAGCTGATTGGCTGAATACAAACAACATTCATTGAACGTGGGGCAGATACTTTACCGGAAGCCATAGCATGCTTTTCCCTGCCAAAAAGTAGCCTTGTGTACTGCTTCTGTTTTTGTCGCAGCTCGCCTGTTAAATAAAAGATAAACAGTCGAACTTGTAATGAAGACCACATTGGAGAAGTAATTCCCTTACTATATCGACCATTCTTTAACCCTTTCCCTCGCCTCTGCAGCAGACGGCTTTTTGAAAACATAGTGACCAAAGAAGAAATTGCTCAAAACGAGCAATTTCTCCTTTTGCCACAATGTTTTCCACTTTTAGTCGTAGGTTATCCATTCAATTATAGAGATTTTCCATTTTTTGACAATATATGATCAAAGTCGTCTGCTGCAGAATTGTCGTATGAGAGAAAGGGTTAAGTCTCCCAATTACTCAGTTTATGCATAAATGACCCTGCAAATAAAGACCACATATGAACATAGACTAGATTAAAGTTTTCCCATGGGTGGTCTTTATACACAAGTCCCACTGTGTATTGAAGCTTGAAAATATATGAGGAAAACATTTCAACCTCTGGGCAAATAGACCTGAACGATTATTTTGAAAAGGAGACATTTCTTGTTATGAGCCAATTTTTTTTCTCCCTTCAATGCTTTTTTAAAGTCGTCTGAGGCAGATACGTCCTAATTAAACCTTTTAAACTCAAAACAAATTTGCAGCAGACGATAATCGAGATAACTGAAAGCGTAACTATTGAAAAGTACTGAAAACATTTTGGTAATAGAAGAAAATTGTTCATTATCAGCAATAAGGTATTTTTTCACAATGTTTTCATACGGCGTCTTTTAAAAAATCGTCAAAAGTGAGAACTGATCAGTTCGTCTATTTCAGAGAAAAGCAGTAACAATACAACCTACAGATCTACAAATATAATACTGCTTTTGTTACAATAATTTCAACTCTATTCTAAGTCATAACTTTTATACAAAGATATTTTCTATAGTTTACTCCTTATAATTTCAACGATGCAAGCTACTGATGTATGTGGGAAATGATTAAATATATTGAACAACCTTCGTTCGATTAATTGTGACCAGCATGTACATGTAGCAAGACAACTTACTTAAACGATTTGTTATAGACCATTAGACAATGCTTAGTTGTATATCCTTTCTCCATAATAGAACTGCTTTGGAAGCATTTGCATCAGAAGATGTATCGTGTTTGGGGAAGGATTATTTCATGCTGAACATAAGGAGTGTTTACACTAGTATTCAGATGTTTTAAAAGGGACAACATAAAGTATTTGATTAATTGCAAAAAGCTGTTTTCCACTCTTTTGCTTTTGTGTGTTAAAACATTATGAATACACCACACTTCTGTGTTATTCATGACCCATCTACAATCAAATCATTTTACAAAACAAGAGGGCAATGATGCCCCTGATCCCTCACCTGAGTTATGTAATGTGATTTGTCATGCCAACACAATAACTCATTTTGTGGTCAGGTAAGCCAAAACAAGAAGCCCAAGAGGACCAAGAGGACCACAAAGCGAAAAACCTATGTTGTCTGTCTTTTGTCAAGTTAATATGTCTTAGAAATGTTTATGTACCAGTTAGTATTTAACAAGAAGATTTCTAAGTTGTTCCCTATATATCTTTCTGTAAAACGGGTGACCCCACGTGCGGGGTCAATTTTGACACCGGGAGTATAATTTCAACAATTTATGTAAAAGACCACTAGACCATTGCAGTCACCATATACATGTATCTAAGCTTTAGGCCTTTCGATTTCAGACACGAATATTTCAAAGCGTTTCCCTATATATCTCTATGGAAAACAGGTGATCCCGGGGCGCGGCCAATTTTGAACCCAGGGGCATGATTTGAACTACCTTTGTAAAGGACTTCTAGACCATGCTACACTAAATATCTAAGCTCTAGGCCTTTCGGTTTCAGACAAGAAGGTTTTCAAAGTGATATCTATATTATGCCCCCTGGGTCAAAACTGACCCGCCCTTGTGGTCACCTGTTTTACAAACTGTGTAGAGGACTACTACACACCAAATATCTAAGATCTTGGCCTTTCAATTCCAGACAAGAAGATTTTCAAAGTTTTTCCATACACGTATATATATTTATGTAAAAAATGTGAACCCCATGGCGGGGTCAATTTTGACACGATGTGCATAATTTGAACAATATTTGTAGAGGACCACTAGACAATTCTACACACCAAATATCGAAGCTCTAGGCCTTTCGGTTCCAAACAAGAAGATGTTCGAAGTGTTTCCCTATATATCTCTATGTAAAATAGGTGACCCCCAGGACGGGGCCAATTTTGACCCTAGGGGCATAATTTGAACATTTTTTGTAGAGGACTGCTAGATAAGGATACATACCAAATATCTAAGCTCTAGGCCGTTCATTTTTTCGCTATATATCTCTATGTGAAACAGGTGACCTCTTTGATCGGGCCATAATTTGAACAATATACCACTAAACCATGCTACACATCAAATATCGAAGCTCTAGGCCTTTCGGTTTCAGACAAGAAGATTTTCAAAGAGTACTGCATGGAATTAATTTCTTTGGACAGATTTGAAGGAGAATCACATAAGGATCATTCCTACCAAGTTTAGTCAAAATTCATAGAGTGGTTTAGGAGGAGAAGTTGTTTAAAGAAATTGTTGACGACGCACACCGCACGACACGACACACGACTGACGATGGACAAAAGGCGAGCCCAATAGCTCACCTTCGTGCCCAGGTGAGCTAAAAACATCAACGATACTCATCCCAATTGTAATTTGAAATGGTTTAATTACAATGTAATTAGTATGCATAGAGTGAACAGCACACAATTAACGGTGTGACATCTATTTTCGTTTTTACCCTCACCCTTTTTTTACTATACGGGACGCTTTAAATTACTTAGCTTATCATACAAAGACACGTATTTAAACACACATTTGTTTTGCATACATAAAGATGACTTATAACGAGATTTGCTTATCAAACATAAGAATTACGCATTGAAACAACATGTAATTATCATACAAAAAACGCCTTTAAACAACATGTGCTTATCATACAAAAAACACGCCTTTATACAACATTTGTTTGTCATACAAAACACACGTCTTTAAACAACATGTAATTATCATACAAAACACGTCTTTAAACAACATGTAATTATCATACAAAAAACACGCCTTTAAACAACAGTTGTTTATCATACAAAAAACACGCCTTTAAACAACAGTTGTTTATCATACAAAAAACACGCCGTTAAACAACAGTTGTTTATCATACAAAAAACACGCCTTTATACAACAGTTGTTTATCATACAAAACACACGTCTTTACACAACAGTTGTTTGTCATATAAAACACGCATTGAAACAATATTTGTTAATCAAACAAAATACACGCCTTTAAACATCAGTTGCTTATCATACAAATAACACGTCTTTAAACAACGGTTGTTTATCATACAAAACACATGCCTTTAAACAACCCTTGTTTATCATACAAAACCGTGGCACTCATTGAAAAAACAGTTGTTTATCATACACAACACATGCCTTTAAACAACCCTTGTTTATCATACAAAACCGTGGCACTCATTGAAAAAACAGTTGCTTATCATACAAAACAAAACAACGACTTTAAACAGCAGCTGTTTTTCATACTAAAACACGCCTTGATATAATTTGCTTATCAAACAAAACACACGTCTTTAAACAAAAGTTGTTTATAACACAAATACACACATTTATTCAGCAGTTGCAACTAATGTGAATCACGATTAGTCTGAACATTCGTGCAGTCGAATCGTGTTCTACATTGTTCAGTACTCATTATTCAATTATGAAGACAACTCAATAAGTATTCCGGAACCTGTCACCTTTCAAGGTCAATGATGTTAGTTACAGTAAGTCGGCAGTGTAAGGGTTAACCCTTTTACTAATTATAGACGCTTTCTGACGCATCTGCAGCAGACGACTTTTGAAAACATCGTGGCAAAAGGAGAAATTGCTCAAAACGGGCAATTTCTCCTTTTGCGACAAAGTTTTCTACTTTTTTTCAGTAATTATAACTTCATTTTCAGAGATTTTCCATAATTTGTTCTAGCTGTCATCAGATTTGCTGTATGAGGCAAAGGGTTAAAATTCATATCTTTCGCCTCGTTATTTAACCTCACTTTTATTTGTTTTCACTTTTCTGACAAACATGAAGATAAGTGCATTTCAACTGAGCCAGGCCACGCGAAAATCGACCCTCGTGAAGTTAAACTATTAATGACGATGCAGACTTCTTTAAATATCGTTTAGTCCCAACCTATCTCCAGAGACATTAAACGTGCTTCAGTAAGGATTAAGCCTTATATGTACATATATATTTTCAGTTCCATGTCAGCCGGCTGCCAGCAAACGAAACCTGATGAAACGTAAGCGCCACTATGTAAATTCAAAAATGAGCGCTATTTAACATGGCAGATATTAACCCTCTTCTACATATAGAGGCATTTTGACGCTTTTTTGAAAATATTGTGGCAAAAGGATAAATTGCTCATAATGATCAATTTTCCCCTTTTGCAACAATATTTTCAACTGTATTCAACATTTATACTTAAACTTACAGAGCATATCCATAGTTTTACCTGGATGTTTTCGAAATCGTCTGCTGCAGGTTATTTATGTTTGGGAAAATGTTAAAACATATTTAGTATTTACCCATAGTCCAACCACAATGACAGCTAAAAAATATATCCCAATCACCAGAAAATCCGACCAAACAATTGATTCCACCATGTTGAATATCTCAAGTATCACATGGTACTAACGCTTAATATAGTCTGCTGTTAAGAGAGATGTCTGCTTTAAAGGGACTGAACACCATAATGGTCCAAAATCGTTATATTTTATACTTATTCTAATTAATCCAAAATACGTCGATATATATGTAACAGAATGTTGTAGAAGGTCGTACAAGTCTTGTTTTTCATTATTTCATAGGAAATAAGCAGTTTAAAAAAACGTCCGCTCCGTGTTTTCCCGTTTAAAAATACCGTGGAATTTCCTCTTGCTCATTTGAATTTGTGGATTCAATTCGGCATTCTCTAACACTATCGACTCATTACATTCATGTATGCATGAGTGTTAGGAACGACAACTCTGCGAAGGAGATTGTCAATTCGGTTGTAGTGATCACGTGATAAATATACAGCGATATTTTTAGATTTACTGGGTTACTAACCCAGTAAATTTTACAATGCAAAATAACGAAAAATCTCATCAATATTAATAGTGTGCATATATTGTAGTACATCAGTTAGCAAATCTCAATGCCTTACATGCAAAAACATCAAGGTAATAGCAATTTTTAACAATTTTTCTTTTTTTTTCCGCTTTTTTCTCATATGGGATTCAGTCCCTTTAAAAACAATTTATGTAAACATGTAACAACTGAATTGATGGAATGATCTTCAGTTCAAAATAAAGCTTTTTTCTGATTCCTCAAGGAAACAGAAGGCAGTTGCTCATTATGAGTAAAGGTTTGTGTTCCGAGAAAAAAATAAGTATGAGCAGATTCTACTTTCGGTACTATGCTTCTAAATTCGTCTACTGCGTTGCAAGTTATCCGGATAAGGGAAGGGGCATTAATGTCATGGGAAAACATCTCTGATTAACATACGCTTTCTTATCCCTTATCTAGACTGGAAACAGACCAACTTATTTATATTTTTCATTGGACACTATTTTTCATTTTGTGAAGTTGCAAAGATAATACCACAGGTGCCAGTCTCGTTCAAAATATAAAGGTAGCATTTGACTATATATTGACAATATATACTATATAATCAAATGATATTTTCAGATTTTAAACGAGAAAACGAGACTGGCACCTGTGGATGTATATTTCTTCTATGAGTTCGAAATACCCAAAGACGGTATATTAATGGATTTGAATTATATTCAAGAGAAACATTGAGAAAATTCAGAAGCGAAAGAATATCTTTTGAACCTTTACAACTTACAACACATATGCAGCAGACGACTATAAAATCATACAGGAAAAGGAGAATATATATCCCTTTAACTAGAATGGAGTGCTCCGCGGAGCACGTGTTTCACCTGCACCTGCTCATTGAAAGTGTGACGAAAAAGTGAGACGAAAAAGTGTGACGGACAGACAGACAGACAGACGCCGGGCAAAAGAAAAGTAATCCCAAATTGCCTACCATGCTACGCAGGTTGACACAAAAAAAACAGTAAAATTATTTAATAAATTTGAAATTATTGTACCATTATGAACAATTTCTATTTGTTTAGCACAATTCTTTCAAGAGTCGACTGCCGCAGAGCCGTCAGAAAGCGGGAAAGGGTTTCCTTTTAAAAAAGTGATTGACGCCAGGCTACCCATTTCCCTGATGAAGATTGGGTTTTGAAAAACAGACTGAAAAACAGGAACATGTATCTGATTGATTGATTGATTGGGGTTTAGCGCCGTTTTAAACAATTTCTCAGTTATATCACGGCGGCCAGTTCACCTACTCATGCATTTCCTGGTTTTCTCACACCAGTACTCCACACAACAATCTTCCCAAGCAACTGGCTGCTTTTCCACATAGACTTAGCCCATTGGTGGAAGACGAATGACGCATGTTGCATTGACTTTTGTCAATCGTCGGAAAGAAAGTTGGCCGAGCCGGGATTTGAACTCACAACCCCTAGATTGTCAGCCCGCGTAGCTACCGACTGAGCTACCGGGGCTCGGCTACATGTATCTGCTTTTCCAAAAACGATTTCATCCTTATCACGACAATACAGTTCCAGTTTTCAAAATGATAATTAAGATACATGTACAATGAAAGCATGAAATGTAGATATATGCTACATATGTACATGTACAATTCAACCTGAACACATATGCAAGCAAATCTGAAACTAGTATATGATCCGTATCTGGCTATTTAACCCTCTTCTGCATACGACATATCTGCAGCAGACGACTTTGAAAACATATAGAAAAAGTAATGGAAAATCTCTGAAAAATGAAGGTATAATTACTGAAAAGAGTTGAATACTGTGTGGCAAAAGGAGAAATTGCTCGTTTTGAGCAATTTTTACCTTTTGTCGCAATGTTTTCAAAAGTCGTCTGCTGCAGAAGCGTCAGAAAGCGTCTATATGTGGGAAAGTGTTAAGGTTACAATGAATTTTCGTAACAGGATCATATACATTTAAACTGGTGTTAAATAAATGGGGCTACATTTCTGTCAAATGATGCAGCATTAGACTAAATTACATATTGACGGACAGTGTATCTAGTGAGACTGTATGGATTGCATTAGAACACAAATCGCTTGACGCTGCTAACGCTATATAGGGCCTCCCCTGGGTCATATACATGTAAACTAGTGTTAAATAAATGGGGCTACATTTCTGTCAAATGATGCAGCATTAGACTAAATTACATATTGACGGACAGTGTATCTAGTGAGACTGTATGGATTGCATTAGAACACAAATCGCTTGACGCTGCTAACGCTATATAGGGCCTCCCCTTAGGAATTATTATTTTTCGCCAACACTTTCGCCAAAGGAGAACATTTGGAGACAAATTGTTAATTTTAGAGCCAAAGTTTGATCCAATGTATGAGCCAAATTTATAAATGTGCACATGTATAGGGACATAGGACGATTAAATCAATAAGAAAACCTTTTTGTTTCAACATATCATTATTTTTACTTCATTTCTTTCCTCATTAAATATACATATAAAATTAAAGTGACTTTAAAAAACATGGTTAACAAATATGTCAATTTTTCTAATCTCACAAATTATCAGTTTAACTTCATTCTGAGCTTCATTATCATTTTGCATTGATATTTTCGTTTATTTCATTATTATATTGCTTACTTACCAATATATTATATAAATATGCTGTAACGCTATATTAGCGTTTTATAACTGCAGATGAAAAGATCAAAGACCTTTAGCAGAGTTTGCATATGTACAAGCTGATTTGAATCTTCACCTTCTTCAGTCTCAGCAGTACACACACAAACACAGGCTTTCCCGTCGGCACAGTCCACATTCTATATGAGCCGTCGCGCGAGAAAAAATAACATTGTGGACTCTGCGTAAAGTATCGACCCAGATCAGTCTAAACATGCTGCGCAGGCTAATGCGGACAGACACTTTTCGCCTCCTGTAGATTTTCTGTTTCAGGAATCATTACTCTATACCTATATTCCCCTGAGATGGAATGTGTCGGCCCGGTACAGTCTGCGCGGACAGCGCACGTTGATCTGGTTCGATACATTACGCTGAGGCCATAATGTTGGTTTGCTCGCGGGACCGCTCATATTATGAAACATGTCACACTTGAACAATATTAACAAAACATAAGTCTTTCGTCACTAAAAGAACGAACGCTCGTCTTCTTTTTTTTCTTAGTCGAAAAGGGGGCATTAATGAATAATTTTTAAAGCCATAAGTATGTGACTTGGTATAGAAATGCGTATTGTTCCTGGGAAAATGTGTACTGGTCGCAGCTCATGGGTCGAATTCTTTCTATGAAGTGTTTACGATTCCAACTAGAGTGGATATGAGACTGCAGCTCCCGATTTCGATAAATGTTTGAGGCCATCACGGTAGAGTGCTTTTGGACAATGTACATTTCCTAGGCTAGTGTTGGCTAGAAGTATAAGCAGTGCAATTTGGTCGGATATGGTAAGGTACAAGTCATAGTAGTGTAGGGTAGTGTAAGATAGAACGATAGGATAAGTTAGGAGTATAAGGTAAGATAATAGGGTAGGCTTTAGCAGTAAGTAAGGTAATAGTTTAAAGGTCAAATACAATGCAGATTTTTTTTATATCAATTATAACCGTACGTTTATGCAGTAATTGTTAACAAATACATCGGAAAAATCCATTCCTCGGTATCTTTACTTAAATGGGCGCTATTAATGAAATACGCAACGTGATTTACTGTACTTTTTCACTTTTCCAATAATCAAATTTCGCGCATGCGCAGTCCGCCCGTTACGGATGACGTCATTCGTCATGGAAGTATCAGTAAGTAGTGTAGTTTCTGTAAGTAGTATAGGTTAAGAGAGTAGTAGCAGTAAGTAGGTAGGGTAAGAGAGTAGTAGCAGTAAGTAGGTAGGGTAAGAGAGTAGTAGCAGTAAGTAGGTAGGGTAAGAGAGTAGTAGCAGTAAGTAGGTAGGGTAAGATAGTAGTAGCAGTAAGTAGGTAGGGTAAGATAGTAGTAGCAGTAAGTAGGTAGGGTAAGATAGTAGTAGCAGTAAGTAGGTAGGGTAAGATAGTAGTAGCAGTAAGTAGGTAGGGTAAGAGAGTAGTAGCAGTAAGTAGGTAGGGTAAGAGAGTAGTAGCAGTAGGTAGGTAGGGTAAGATAGCAGTAGCAGTAAGTAGGTAGGGTAAGATAGTAGTAGCAGTAAGTAGGTAGGGTAAGATAGTAGTAGCAGTAAGTAGGTAGGGTAAGATAGTAGTAGCAGTAAGTAGGTAGGGTAAGATAGTAGTAGCAGTAAGTAGGTAGGGTAAGATAGTAGTAGCAGTAAGTAGGTAGGGTAAGATAGTAGTAGCAGTAAGTAGGTAGGGTAAGAGAGTAGTAGCAGTAAGTAGGTAGGGTAAGATAGCAGTAGCAGTAAGTAGGTAGGGTAAGATAGTAGTAGCAGTAAGTAGGTAGGGTAAGATAGTAGTAGCAGTAAGTAGGTAGGGTAAGATAGTAGTAGCAGTAAGTAGGTAGGGTAAGATAGTAGTAGCAGTAAGTAGGTAGGGTAAGATAGTAGTAGCAGTAAGTAGGTAGGGTAAGATAGTAGTAGCAGTAAGTAGGTAGGGTAAGATAGTAGTAGCAGTAAGTAGGTAGGGTAAGATAGTAGTAGCAGTAAGTAGGTAGGGTAAGATAGCAGTAGCAGTAAGTATAGGTAGGGTAAGATAGTAGTAGCAGTAAGTAGGTAGGGTAAGATAGTAGTAGCAGTAAGTAGGTAGGGTAAGATAGTAGTAGCAGTAAGTAGGTAGGGTAAGATAGTAGTAGCAGTAAGTAGGTAGGGTAAGATAGCAGTAGCAGTAAGTATAGGTAGGGTAAGATAGTAGTAGCAGTAAGTAGGTAGGGTAAGAGAGTAGTAGCAGTAAGTAGGTAGGGTAAGATAGTAGTAGCAGTAAGTAGGTAGGGTAAGATAGCAGTTGCAGTAAGTAGGTAGGGTAAGATAGTAGTAGCAGTAAGAAGGTAGGGTAAGATAGTAGTAGCACTGTGTAGTATAGTGCTAGGTTGTAATGTAGGATAAAGTAGTAGCAGTATATAGGGTAGAGTTGCCAGAAATGAACAACAATATGAGTGGATACAAGACTGGGGGTCCCGGGTTCGATAACTATTTGAGGCCATCACGGTAGAGTGCTATTGGACAATGCACATTTCCTAGGCTAGTGTTGGTTAGTCTCACAATGATCATGGTAAAGTGTTCTGCAACCGTGATATAACTAAAAGACTAATGAAAACGGCATGTAACCTCATCAGCTAATAATTGAGCGCAATTCCTTCTTATCCCACAATGTATTTGGATTAATCCGACATCAGAGAACCTAAACCTAACGTGTTTTAATGAGATAAATGATTGAGTTAACAAGCATGCGTCCTTGACACGCAACAGCATAGATAATAAAATGCTTTCCTAACAGGATAACCCGATCCCATACTGCATACGCTTTCTGACGCATATGCAGCAGACGACTTTTGCAAAACATTGTCAATTTACACTGCCCTGCCTTCATTGTTATGGTAGCAAATGGTTGCAAAGCCATCAATCAAATGACCTTATATAGGGTATAGTCATATAGGTAGGCATAGTTAACTGAAATACTGTTGAAAAATGCGTTAAATTGCAATCATTTATTCTTGGCCAGTTGCAATATATTGTAACAAATCTGATTCTTGAAATATCTACTAGGTGTGTATGTGCCGAAGCATTGGATCTATACTTCCGTTCTAAACTGAATGTACAGTTTACATGAGGATAAATGTATATGTAAATGCGGGGTTAGAAACTGCTACTCAATATCAGTTAAATTGCCTATCGTGGGTGCCACAAAATTGAACATTTTACATTTTATTCATATCAAGGCATACAATATGCATCTGACAACAACAGGTTCAATAAAAAATGAAACAGTAAAGTATACCAAATTAAAACAAATATTTCAGATCATAATAATACAAGGAAGCCGCAATATTTTGATGCACATGAAGAAATATAAAAAACTTAAATGATACACAGCATTACAGCATGATAATGTGTTGAAGTCTCGTTTAATCTTTAGTTAGTAATATAGATATCGGTATTTGAAGATGTAAGTATTATGTAGGATATTCAACCTGACAGAGTTACAAACTATAGACAATCTCTATGAATGATAGTAAGAAATTTGAAAAGAGTTGAAATTATTGTGATAAATTGCATCGAGCTCGAAAAATCACGCTTTTTGGAAATCACACGAGTCGGCTCATTTGTTACTGTTTAGACAAGATACTACGGAATCCTGTTTGGCTCATGTCGTCCGTCGTCCGTCGTGCCTTAGGTCGACGCGCGACAAAGCGACACGACGCACGACAAAGCGACACGACGGCCGACAAAGCGACACGACGCACGACAAAGCGACACGACGGACGACAAAGCGACACGACGGAATGTCGTTATGTCGTGTCGCTTTGTCGCGATGTCGTGTCGCTTTGTCGTCCGCCGTCTGTCGACCGGTGTAGAAGTAGCTTTTTATCATAGACACCGTGACGGTGTATTTGGAAGTGTAGTAAATACCTTATGTTTGTTTCCTTCTCTAATGCCAAAATCACTTGAATTTCAATATATGAGTGGTCTGAATTATAATAAGTTTTTAAAAAATCATCCAAGTTGTTCTCCATTTTAAGAAATGATGGCAGTCACATGTTCACCGTGTATGGATAAAAACATAATACTACACCGGTCGACGGACGACGCACGACAAAGCGACACGACGGACGATAAAGCGACACGACGGACGACAAAGCGACACGACATCGCGACATTCCACGGACGACGCACGACATTACGATGCGTCCGTCGTGTCGCTTTGTCGTCCGTCGTGTCGCTTTGTCGTGCGTCGTGTCGCTTTATCGTGCGTCGTGTCGCTTTGTCGAGCGTCGTGTCGCTTTGTCGTCCGTCGTGTCGCATTATCGTGTTGTATATTATTTAGGTCGACGCACGACAATGCGACACGACGGACGACATTGCGACACGACGGACGACATTGCGACACGACAAAGCGACACGACGGACGACAAAGCGACACGACGGTCGACAAAGCGACACGACGGACGACAAAGCGACACGACGGACGACAAAGCGACACGACGGACGCATCGTAATGTCGTGCGTCGTCCGTCGACCTTCTACTCTTCCAAGTCGACGTGCGACAAAGCGACACGACACACGACAATGCGACACGACGCACGACAAACCGACACGACGCACGACAGTACAAGGGCGACGCTCGACGGACGACATAATGTCCCTTCCGTCGTGTCGCTTTGTCGTGCGTCGTGTCGCTTTATCGTGCGTCGTGTCGCTTTGTCGTGCGTCGTGTCGCTTTGTCGCGCGTCGACCTAAGGCACGACGGACGACGGACGACATGAGCCAAACGGGATTCCGTAAGATACTGTATGAATTTCACTGAAAATAAACAGACATTCAATAAACATACCGGCCTTGGTTTTGTTTTGTTAATTTGTAAAACTCACACATGTACATATAGAGTGTAAAAGAGATGTTTTAAAAGTCATTGACCTTAAATTAATAAACTTATTAAGGACAAAGAGAAATCCCGATATGTGGTCACACTAGCATGTCTATAAATCTCTCCTTGTGCTTTAATAATAAACATTAGGTATATATATATATGCAGTTGAGACTATTCTTTTATATCATGCTTTTAGGTCAAAGGGAAGTAAATCATTTTCCATAGGCGACCATTATAGCGTTATGGGTTATGGTTCGTTACTAGCAAATGAATTAACACATATTCCTATATCAAACTAAAGTTCATTCTTAGAACTACTAAAAAAGCAAAACAAACCCACATGTTCACCGTTTTTTGACAGAGCTAGGAGGTCAAATCAAAGGTCACCCTTATCCCGCACTGAATTTTACTTTCAATTTCAGAAAATACAGCATGTTCTGAAAATGGCTATTAGAGTGTCAACATAGCTAAAGGCAAACACTATTTTGGTTATAAATCAGTCAGAGGTTATTCAACTTTATGAAAATCACTTTCAACTTTCAACAAAATCATTATTGTCCAATGGGAGCCAACCTCAGTCTTATATATTCATCTGAAATTCCCTCGACAAAATTGTCTGCCCGGCAAGCCGATCCGATTTACTTCCCTTTGACCATCAGTGTTTGTTACGATCATAATCAAGATCAACGGGACGCTCTCAAATTAAACATCTGGGTGATTCTGATGAGGAAAATCGTCTTGTCTTGAAAATAATAATACAAAATGGTAATTTAACATATTTGATTTAACAAGATTCATTTATATCACAAAAAGTAAACGTTTTCAATCTTAATTGTGTTGAAAAGTATTTAATGCGTCATGTGAGAAATTTGATAAACGGTTTTTTTTCTGATTTAATTGATTAGACACGCCCCCTTTTCGTTGTTTATTTTTTTCCCTTTTAGTGTCTATGCAAATTTGCTATTTCTTTAATAGAAAAGATATGCAATTATATGAACCAGCTCAAGATTTATGCTCTTATTTCATGTTGTAACTGTATATTATTGATAATAAAGCAGATATATACTGTTTTTATACCGGCCCCTGTTTTACCAATATTTTCATTTGCTGTCATTAATGGAATGACATGTAGTGATGTACATCACTTAGATACATTACATCACTTAGATACATTGCTTCGCAGAAATGAGCAGAGTTCTTAAGAGCCTTCCTAGCTTATTGTCATGATGATTTTAGACTGGGGTAATAATATGAGTATAGGTGCTACCTATTTCGGGTAAACATTTATTAACTTTTGTGATACGTAAATAATTTCCCGCAAACTGCAGTTAGCCCCTTGCTTGCAGCACGATCAGTTAGTTATTAAATACGTCAATTACGATTCCTACCGACATCAGCCAAGAAGATAAAAATCATCATCAGGTTAAGCTTATATTTAACTTTAAAATATAGCCAAGACTTATTGTCATGATGATTTTAGACCGGGTTAATATAAATCTAGTGAGTATTTCTTTTATGTTGGCTTTCAAAACACTCAGAGCCTCTAGATATTAGGCGACTATTTCAAATTCCATAAGCCTTATTTGACACTTAAGCCCTGTGTTGTTTTTTATTGATCCGATATGCAAATTGATTGCAGATTTTTAGCCAATCTAAAACAATGGATAAGTTTTGTCCAATACACAGAATGTGTTTCTGCATCACATACAAAAGCCATGTGATGCATGAGAACCAGGCAGCTTTTTAACGATTATATATTGGTTTGTTTCTTTATGATGCATGACGGTTAGAGTGGCTTAATTAATATACGATCTCAGATCTATGTATTCAATGTCTCCGTGAAACAATTGTTTTGATTACTCACAACAAAGGATTTGGTTGATTGAATCGTAAAAGAAATGACAATAATATATTACACCTGCTTATCTCTGACACTAACATTATAATGATTTCAGGATGAGCCAGATATGAATGGTAAGGAGACACCGGATGACGATGTAGATTTAAGTTCTGCAGGCTCGACACCAACTAAACCAGCATTTGTACCTTTTCAACCAAAGTTCAGAGTTACTGTTCCTGATGCTACAAAGAATGGAGAAGTTTTACAGTTCACTATAAAGGTGTACAAGGTATGGAAACCAACCTATTTCGATTGCTTAGTGTGAAACGGCTGTAGCTGTATGTAATTTAAGAAACTGTTTATCACTGAGCCATCAATTTCTCATCTGCAGAAGATTAATTTAGAAAACATTAAGACAAGTTAAATTTCTCATTTTCTTCTTTAAGAATAATGCTTTCAATTTCCTTTAGAAAATATACTTTCATTTATAGACTTTCCATATTTTAGTCTTGATGTTTTCAAAGTCTTCTGAAGCAAATGTATTGTATGTTGTAATGAATAGCTTAGACAAAACAATCTACCACTACTGCACATGCACAAAGATGCTATCTAATCAAAATTGACACCATTTGTAAGAATGTTCATGGAACCTTATTATTAATTGGGTACAGTGAATGGATGTGCAGATTAATTGCTCAGGTCCTGTGACAACATTATAATTGGTTAGCAACGCTCATTATGAAATTTTAGCAAGTAAAAATAGTTAATTTATTCGGTATTATATGTCATGTACATTCAAACTTGTCTTAGGGAGACACTCTCTCAAGGCAAAGTCAAAATTTGGCTTCTCCTATAAAAACAAATCTACAGCAGATTACTTTAAAAACGTCTTCAAATGAAAGTATAATTATTAAAAAGAGGTTTTAAAAATCATCTGCTGCAGTGGCTTCAGAAAGCACCTGTATGTGTGGAAGGTTTAAGACTGGTCGATGGGTGGCATTTTAATACAAATAAAATATGTTTGTTTATTATATTAAACTGGCTTATTTACTCTTTCCCACATACAACAAATCTGCAGTAGATTAGACTACTATGAAAACATCTAAGCAAAACTATGAAAAATGTATATAGGTAAATGAAATTGTACGTAATGATTAGAGTTGAAAACATTGTGGCAAAAGGAGAAATTGCTCATCATATAGGTTTGGGTTTTAATTGTAAATGTCTAATCTCTTTGTACTCTATTTTAAAGGCACCTGAATCAGATGATTAATGGAAACATTGTGACATAGTGAGTTAATTTCTCCTTTAGCAACACAATGTCTTTGAAATCATTAAACAAAATCTAGATTACTTTCATTTATACAAGTTTTCCATATATCTCAGGGAGAGAAAAACATGTAGTCAGTCTGGGGCTCGAACCCATGATACTATATATATCATAAAACCTATTTCAGTATGACGAAGATGTTGAGATAACAGAGATTATCAGAGAATACTCAGATGTGGAATGGCTTCAGCACAATCTCTCAACACACAATAATATTGATGGAATCATCGTAAGTGCAGGGTCTTACATTTCTTATGAGCAGTTCCACGAGAAAACCATTAATATGGAATGTACATAATGTATCGACCCAGATAAGCCTGCACAGTCCTTTCCGCGCATGCTAATCCAGGCAGACACATTACGTCTCCGGGGTATAGAGGTATAGATTAACGATTCCTGAAACAAAAAATGCACAGGAGGCGAAAGGTGTCTGTCCGGAATAGCTATTGTGCGGCATTCATATGCTGATCCGGATTGATACTTTATGCAGAGTCAACAATGTTGGTTTTCTTGTGGAACGGCTCATATATATAACTAACAGGTATATATAAATCCATACAATGTTGGTTTTTCTCGCCTATTTAACCTGCTGAAGATACTCTAAAGAATCCTTCTGAGTACTAGAAAAGGATTCTTTTTTGTTTTATTGGGCTTTTAAGCTGTTGTAAACAAACCATTACTGGGCCAGGAATAGTGCCTTATACATGGGCACTCCACCATCATCGCCGCAAGATTAGATAAGAAAGGGTAAATTGGTTTTGCTACAACGATATCTCTATAGGCACTTATTAAAACCTATGTTGTGGGTATTCAAAAGAATCGTTTAAGTTTGGAGATACCCACTGCATAGGTTTTTGATGTCAATTTTGGATTTAAAACATGCAAAACGCCCGTTATCTACAGCTTTATTGGTTCAATGTAGTACATGTAGCAAAACTGGTGCACCCGAGTGTCTAAAAAACTAACCAGTAGTGATGTTTAACTACCCAGGTATACTGTTATACATGTACATATACATGTACCTATACTACTGTTTATTTACAGGGGTGTTAAACACTTTTCAAAATATATAGTCACATTTAGACCTATCTGCAGCAGTTAATTTTTGAAAACATTATTTGTCACAACGTTTTTAATTCTATTCAATAACTTTAAAACACATTTATATAATTTAGTCCATAGTTAATGACTAAATGTTTTCAAAGTCATCCGCTGTAGATTTGTTGTATGTAGGAAAGGTTTAAAGTGATATAGGCATACATGCAACTACTTGGCGTTATGTTTGGTGATAACAGAATTAACCCTTTCCCACATGCAGACACATGTTGATGTAATTTTTAGCATTTTGGGAAGGTTACTAAACCTGTTGCCTTTGAAGAATGTTGTGTTAGCTACTAGTCCAAGAAATGATATGACTGATGTACTTTTGACTAGGTGTTAACCCTTTCCCTCATATAAACGCTTTCGGACGCCTCTGCAGCAGACAGCTTTTTGAAAACATAGTGACAAAAGGAGAAATTGCACAAAACGTGCAATTTCTCCTTTTGCCACAATGTTTTTTCGACTTTTCGTCATAGGTTATCCATTCAATTATGGAGATTTTCTATGTTTTGACAAAATACATTCAAAGTCGTCTGCTGTAGAATTGTCATAGGGATAATCTATCTATTAATCAAATCAATTATTTTATTTATAGGTTCCTCCTCTACCTCAAAGACCGGAAGTTGATGCCAAAGCAGCGGAATCCAAATCCAAAAAGACATTAGGAAGTGATTCACGGATGGTGATACCGGATGAATACACGCAAGACTGTAGACAATTAGAAAAGTGGGTGAAAGTTGTTGCTATTAATTTTTTCCTTGATTGATACAGATATTTGTTTACGTCTATATCAGACAACCTTATAGAAAAAAAGAGATATTTGTTAATATCTGCATCAGACAACCCTTACAGGGAAAAAGAGATATTTTTACGTCTGCATCAGACAATCTTACAGTGTAAAAGAGATATTTTTACGTCTGCATCAGACAACCCTTACAGGGAAAAAGAGATATTTTTACGTCTGCATCAAACAACCCTTACAGGGAAAAAGAGATATTTTTACGTCTGCATCAGACAATCTTACAGTGTAAAAGAGATATTTTTACGTCTGCATCAGACAACCTTACAGGGAAAAAGAGATATCTTTACGTCTGCATCAGACAACTGTATAGGGTAAAACAGATATCTTTACGTCTGCATCAGACAACCGTATAGGGTAAAAGAGATATCTTTACGTCTGCATCAGACAACCTTATAGGGTAAAAGAGATATCTTTACGTCTGCATCAGACAACCTTATAGGATAAAATAGATATCTTTACGTCTGCATCAGACAACCTTACAGGGTAAAAGAGATATCTTTACATCTGCATCAGACAACCTTATAGGGTAAAAGAGATATCTTTACGTCTGCATCAGACAACCTTATAGGGTAAAAGAGATATCTTTACGTCTGCATCAGACAATTTTTACATCTGCATCAGACCACCTTACAGGGAAAAAGAGATATATTTATGTCTGCATCAGACAACCTTACAGGGTAAGAGATATCTTTACGTCTGCATCAGACAACCTTATAGGGTAAAAGAGATATTTTTACATCTGCATCAGACAACCTTACAGGGTAAAAGAGATATTTTTACGTCTGCATCAGACAACCTTATAGGGAAAAAGAGATATCTTTACTTCTGTATCAGACAACCTTACAGGGAAAAAGAGATATTTTTACGTCTGCATCAGACAACCTTATAGGGTAAAAGAGATATCTTTACGTCTGCATCGGACAACCTTATAGGGAAAAAGAGAGATATTTACGTCTGTATCGGACAACCTTACAGGGAAAAAGAGATATTTTTACGTCTGCATCAGACAACCTTATAGCGTAAAAGAGATATCTTTACGTCTGCATCAGACAATCTTATAGGGTAAAAGAGATATTTTTACGTCTGCATCAGACAACCTTACAGGGTAAAAGAGATATTTTTACGTCTGCATCAGACAACCTTGTAGGGTAAAAGAGATATCTTTACGTCTGCATCAGACAACCTTATAGGGAAAAAGAGATATATTTACGTCTGTATCGGACAACCTTCCAGGAAAAAAGAGATATTTTTATGTCTGCATCAGACAACCTTATAGGGTAAAAGAGATATCTTTATGTCTGCATCAGACAACCTTATAGGGAAAAAGATATATTTTTATGTCTGCATCAGACAACCTTATAGGGAAAAAGAGATATTTTTTATGTCTGCATCGGACAACCTAATAGGGAAAAAGAGATATTTTTACGTCTGCATCAGACAACCTTATAAGAAAAAAAGGAGATATTTTTACATCTGCATCAGACAACCTTATAGGGAAAAAGAGATATTTTTATGTCTGCATCAGACAACCTTATAGGGTAAAAGAGATAGTTTTATGTCTGCATCAGACAACCTTATAGGGTAAAAGAGATATTTTTACGTCTACATCAGACAACCTTATAAGAAAAAAAAGAAATATTGTTACGTCTGCATCAGACAACCTTATAGGGAAAAAGAGATGTTTCACCATAGTAACAGATCTCTAGATAAGGGATGTTTTAAATGTTGTTAAATCATTATTAGACCCTCTAACCACATGTTGTGGATACTCAAAAAATTCGTTTCAATGAGACAATTATTTTGAGTACTCACATCAAAGGGTTTAAATTGATAATAAGAGAGATATTTTGAGGAAAAGAGCTGCATACTCCTCCTTATCTGGACCTCGGTAGTATAAGATACTATGTTCTATACAATCATGAATCATTTCCACGTATATGCTAAATCTGCAGCAGACAACTTTGGAAGCAATAACGCTTTCTGACGCCTCTTTAGCAGATGAATTTTGAAAACATTGTTGAAAAGATTTCATTTTTTTTTTTAGATATTGTGAGTTTTAACCCTTTCCCACATTCATCAAATCTGGAGCAAAAGTTTTTGAAAACATTTACTAAAGATCTGGAAAATCTATAGAAATGACAGGTATATTTCTTTTTAAAAAAAAGTTGAAAACATTGTGGCAAAAGGAGAAATTGCTCAAAACGAGCAAATTCTCCTTTTGCCATAATGTTTTTAAGAGTCGTCTGCTGTAGATGTGTCTATAAATAGGATGGGAAAGGGTTAAGTTTTGAATGTATAAATATCTGCGTAAAAACTTGATGTAAGTTTAGGTATTTTGGGAAAGAGTATAATAACATTTGAAATTGTAAAATTATATAAATATAATAACATTTACTTTCAGATATTTGCGAATGATACTCTCGCATGATACATTTGGACATGACAAAAACCTAGAGAACTTTTTATGTGTGAAAGAGGTATATAGCCCTTCTGCTGTTTGTTTTTTTATGCCCCCGGAATCACCGATTCGGTGGGCATCTAGTTTTTGGCCTGTCTGTCTGTCTGTCGACCACTACTTTTGAACCATAACAGGTACGGCTACCATATTTTACATGTGTATTCCTTGTGACATGACCTTTCTGTCAGTACCTTTTTGACCTTGCGACCTTGACCTTTGACCTAGATGTTGCCATTCGGGGGCATCAGTGTTTCACAAACACATCTTGTTTAATCCTTTCCCACATACAGCAATTACTTTTGCCTCAATGTTTTTAAATGTTGGCTGCTGCAAGTGCTTCAAAATTCTATATGTCTATATGTCTATATGTGGGAAAAGGTTAGGAAATGCAGTATACTTCTTTATAATAAATCTGTTAATTTATCTTGATGTGGAGATTCAAAAAATGTATTCTTGGGTGTTTCCTTTTTACTCCTGTATATACAATTGGAATACATGTACATGTAGGACTCATAATTTTTCTAGTAAATACTATTCTCGTTATCATACACTGATGGTAAAACTACCAGCAAAATTCGTAATGACTTTAACCCTATCTCACATACAACAAATCTACATTATATAATGTAATGTATAGTAAAGAAATTGGAAAATATCTATAAATGAAAGTATATTTATTGTATAGAGTTGAAAATATTGTGACAATAGGAGAAATTGCTCATCATGAGCAATTTCTCCTTTTGCCATTATGTTTTCAAAAGTTGTATGTGGGAAAGGGTCAACTTAGGATAAAAAACAGCCAAGATTCCCACTGTGATGTGTTATATAATTCATTATAATGAAGTATTTCTCCAATTCTCACAATATTTTGAAATTCAAAAGATATAATTCAGAGCTCCAGATAAGGGGCGTTTTGCATGTTCTAAAATCCTTATTTGACCCTCTAACCCTATGTTGTGGGTACTTAAAAGAATCGTCTCAGTGAGACGATTCTTTTGAGTACCCACAACATAGGGTTTGCTTTAATAATAAGAGAGAAATTGTGGGAAAAAGAGCTGAATACCCCTCCTTATCTGGACCTCGGGATATATGCTGATATTATGTCTGCATGTGGGAATGGGTTAAAAAGTTGTAATTATTAATGACAAAAGGACACATCTCATATTAATCCTTTCCCACATACAGGTGCCTCTGCATCAGACGTCTTTTGACAACATGAAAACATTCTGGGAAAAGGAGGGGAGCAATTTCTCCTTTTGCCACACAGTTTTCAACTTTATTCAATAAGTGTTCTTTCATCTATAAATTGATTTCATAATTTTTCCAAGATGTTTTCAGAGTTGTCTGCTGCAAATTTATTGTATGTTTGAAAGGGGGAATGGTAAGGGTTTACTTCTAGTATTCCTGAATCATCCCATTTAGATTTCACAGCCTGCAAACATAACGATAATACTGTAAAACATAATGCCTTCTTCCACTAATATTGCAATACAAATTAATTTAATCCATTTTTATCCAATTACAACAGGCTGCTGTGAGGACAAAAGTAAATCAGGGATTATTTAGTCGGATGTCGTCTGCTGTAGAAACCGTCAGGAAAGAACATCATCGGGTAAACTTATAAATCATAATATTCCGTTCAATATTTCAGCCTTTTGTGAACATTCATCTCTTTTAATCCTTTTTGAAATGCAACAGAAGACTTTGAAAAAATATTCGCAAGAACATGAAAATCTCCATAAATGAGAGCTCAATTATTAAATCGAGTTGAAAACATTGTGGCCATAAAATGAATATGGTCATCATGAGCAATTTCTCCTTTTGCCACACTGTTTTGAAAAGTCATCAGCTTTAGAGTCATCAGAAAACATCTTCATGAGTGATTGAGTATATCCTTGTTGAAATACAACACGTTCTGCAGAAGACTTTAAAAACTTACTTAAGCTCTACAAATGAAAGTATAATTATTAAACACAAATGAAAACATTGTGATGAATGGAGCAATATGAGCAATTGAGATCTCCTTTAGCCACAATGTTTTAAAACCTTGACCGCTGCAGATTTAGTCAAATTTGTGTCTGAAAGTGGAAAAGGGGTAATTATACCCCCTTCGAAGAAGAGGGGGTATATAGGAGTCGGTTTGTCTGTCGGTCGGAAGCCATATTTTGTCCGGCCTATTTATTACAAACCACTGGGTGGAATTCAATACAATTTTACATGAAGCTTCTATACCAAGAGGAGATGTGCATACCCTAAAGGGGTTACAATTGCATGCTAATTTACAGAGTTATGGCCCTTTTACTTATTAAGTTATGGTGTAGGTCAAGGTGCTGTTTAGGGGGTATTTATCATCTTCATTGATAGTTCTAGTTATGATTGTTTTTCCTATGTATATATAATGAAAACTTAAAAACTTAAAAAATCTTCTCATCCAAAAGTGTTACGAGGCCTCCTTTAAAATAGTTTGACACAATTGTTCCCTTGGTTAGCCTCAACCAAGATTGTTCAAATGATTCTGATCAGTTTAAAAACATGATTGTGGCTGGGCGTATTTCCACAATGATTCAAAAGTGTTCTGTTGCAGCTGTCTCAAAATGCGTATATATATATATGTGGGGGAAAGATTTTCAGATTCAATGTCTCCTCTTATACTCAAACAACCATAGATGCATGTAAGTAAGACTGATATTTCAAAATATATATTAACCCTTTCCCTCATATAGACGCTTTCTGACGCCTCTGCAGCAGACGGCTTTTTGAAAACATAGTGACAAAAGAAGAAATTGCTCAAAACGAGCAATTTCTCCTTTTGCCACAATGTTTTCCACTTTTATTCATAGGTTTTCCATTCAATTATAGAGATTTTCTATTTGTTGACAAAATATGTTCAAAGTAGTCTCCTGCAGATCATATCAATTCAATTTCTCCCTAGTTAACAAGGTTTTCAGTTTACGCTTGCAAATCACTTTGTTGAAAAGAAATCTGTTCCATGTAGGCAAGTTCAATTTTCAGAATATGAATATCGAATACGATTTATTTCAAAACCTTTTGACATGTGATTTCACTGTTGTGCATGACTATTACTATGTTTTTATTTTTCTTGCCAATTTCTTACAGGATATAGATGAGTTCTTCACGAAAAGGAGAGATTGGTGCATGAAATACTCTAAAACCATCAAGGATGCCTCAACAGTAAGTGTTTAACCCATTCCCTAAAACAGAGGCATTATAACATATTCGCAGCAGATGTCATTTGAAATCATTGTGGCAAAAGGAGACATTGCTCTTCTGCTTGTTGTATTTTGGAAAAAGGTTAATGTTTTCGTGTATTTAATTCATGAGAACTCCATTATGTAATATGTCAGTTATAATATGAGACACGTCAGCTATTTGTATTACATGGCGCTTTAATTAACCCTTTCCCTCATACGACAATTCTGCAGCAGACGACTTTGAACATATTATGTCCAAAAATAGAAAATCTCTATAATGGATAACCTATGACTAAAAGTGTAAAACATTGTGGCAATGGGAGAAACTGCTCATTTTGAGAAATTTCTTCTTTTGACACTGTTTTCAAAAAGCTGTCTGCTACAGAGGCATCATATGAGGGAACAGGTTAAAAGAAGAAATTGCAATGAGCAATTCCTCCTTTTACCATAATGTTTTCAACTCTATTCACTAATTATATTTGCATTTTTAGAGATATTCAATATTTTTTATATTGCTGTTTTCAAAGATCTGCTACAGATTTGTTGTATGTGGGGAAAGGGTTAATAACTCTTGACAATTCATGCGTTAAACCTTTCCCCCATACAATAAAACTGCAGAAGATGACTAGGAAAACATCTAGGCAAAATTTGGAAAATCTACATAAATGAAAGTATAGTAAAACTGTTATTGAACAGAGTTGAAAATATGAGCAATTTCTCCTATTGTCGCAATGTTTTCGAAAGTCTTATGCTGCAGATGTGTCAAAATGTGTCTGTTGTTGTATTCATGTAAGAACGATTTCTTTTTCTAAAGGGTTAACCCTTTCCCACATACCTTCTGTAAGGTATCATAGCCATGCAATGAATGCGTAGCTGATTGAGGTACATTGTTAAGTTAAACCCTTTCCCATATACAACAAATCTGCAGCAGAAAACTTTGAAAACATCTAAGCAAAAATATGGAAACTCTCTAAAAATGAAAGAATGCTTATTGAATAAAGTTGAAAACATTCTGGCAAAAGGAAACATTGCTCATGTCCGCTGCAGAGGCGTCAGAAAGCAAATACATGTTGGAAAAAGGCTAACAGTATCAAAACCATATTATTTTGCAACTCTGCCATAGGTCTTGGATAAGACAGCCCAATATAAGCAAACTTCAAATAATTAGTTTGCAAAAAAATAAATCTAACTAAATATTTTTTAACATGAGAAAGGTTTGGAAAAGGTTTAACAAATAACTCTTTACCTGACATTGAAGTTTTTTTAAAATATTATATGAAAAGGACAAAAATATCCTTTTTCCAACAATGTTTTCAGCTTTGTCTAAAATCTTACCCACAAAATGAATATTTCTTTTTCCCACAATGTTTTCATATTGTGTATACAAATCATATTTCTAATTGTCCAGATGCTCAAGTATGTGTTTGTTCTCCCCTGATGTTTTCAATGGGGATTGTGCTATCTTTCATAAATATGATGGAATTATCTAAACCTGTTTAATATACTTGCAGGATTTCAACAGAAAGACTGGCGCTCAATATAGTGAGTTAGCATTTGTTTATACTTGTATATTTTGTTTCAGTTAGTTTGTTTGTCAATTTTTCTTTAACCCTTTTCTGGTTGATTTCTGAAAACACTGCGGCAAAAGTAGGAATAACTCACAACGAGCAATTTCTACTTTAGCCAGAATGTTTTCAACTTTATTCAATATTAACAGTTTCTTTAACAGAAATTTTCTAAATCTTGACTTTTTATTTTTCAATATTTTCGAAGACCTACCTATGCTGCGGAACTTTTGTATGTGGGAAAAGGTTTCAGACTTGTACTAGTAAGATTAAAAAATTGAAGACATCAATAAAGATGATATATAGGATATAGAGTTGCTTGTATAAACCATTCCCTCATACAACAAATATTAAGGAGAAGAAAAAATCTAGACAAAGATATAAAACATCTCTATAAATGAAAGTATAATTGTTGAATAAATTTGAAAATATTGTGGCAAAAGGAGAAATTGTTTGTTTTGAGCAATTTCTCCTTTTGCCATAGTGTTTCAAAAGTCATCTGCTGCAGAAGCCTCAGAAAGCCTCTATTTGTGGGAAAGGGTTTATAGCATTTGGTGATTATCAGGTTAACAGAGTTTTATCTGGGTTTCATGATGAGACTTTATTCCCTGTCTTTATTTTACAGGACTGGCAACTACTTTTGGTAACTTTTCCTCGGCTTTACAGTTCAGTGGAGTTAACAGGGATCTCGTGTCGCTCACAATTAGCAAGTAAGTCCAAACAAAGCTTAAATGTAGATATGCTATGTGTTGCTCATAATAAGCAAGTAAGTCCAAACAAAGCTTAAATCGTAGATATGCTATGTGTCGCTCACAAAAAGCAAATAAGTCCAAACAAAGCTTAAACCATAGATATGCTATGTATCGGTCACAAAAAGCAAGTAAGTCCAAACAAAGCTTAATCCGTAGATACACTATATATATATTGCTCACAATTGGCAAGTATGACCAAACAAAGCTTAAACAGTAGATACACTATATGTCGCTCACAATTGGCAAGTATGAGCTAACAAAGCTTAAACAGTAGATACATTATATATCGCTCACAATTGGCAAGTATGAGCTAACAAAGTTAAACAGAAGATACAGTATATGTCGCTCACAATTAGCAAGTATGAGCTAACAAAGCTTAAACAGTAGATACACTATATGTCACTCACAATTGGCAAGTATGACCAAACAAAGCTTAAACAGTAGATACACTATATGTCGCTCACAATTGGCTAATAAGACCCTCAAAGCTTAAACAGTAGATACACTATATGTCACTCACAATTGGCAAGTATGACCAAACAAAGCTTTAACAGTAGATACACTATATGTCACTCACAATTGGCTAATAAGACCCTCAAAGCTTAAACAGTAGATACACTATATGTCACTCACAATTGGCAAGTATGACCAACAAAGCTTAAACAGTAGATACACTATATGTCGCTCACAATTGGCTAATAAGACCCTCAAAGCTTAAACAGTAGATACACTATATGTCACTCACAATTGGCAAGTATGAGCTAACAAAGCTTAAACAGTAGATACACTATATTTCGCTCACAATTGGCAAGTATGACCAAACAAAGCTTAAACAGTAGATACACTATATGTCGCTCACAATTGGCAAGTATGAGCTAACGCTTAAACAGTAGATACATTATATATCGCTCACAATTGGCAAGTATGAGCTAACAAAGCTTAAACAGTAGATACACTATATGTCACTCACAATTGGCAAGTATGAGCTAACAAAGCTTAAACAGTAGATGCATAATATGTCACTCACAATTGGCAAGTATGACCAACAAAGCTTAAACAGTAGATACACTATATGTCGCTCACAATTGGCTAATAAGACCCTCAAAGCTTAAACAGTAGATACACTATATGTCACTCACAATTGGCAAGTATGAGCCTACAAAGCTTAAACAGTAGATACATTATATATCGCTCACAATTGGCAAGTATGAGCTAACAAAGCTTAAACAGTAGATACACTATATGTCGCTCACAATTGGCAAGTATGAGCTAACAAAGCTTAAACAGTAGATACACTTTATGTCACTCACAATTGGCAAGTATGACCAAACAAAGCTTAAACAGTAGATACATTATATATCGCTCACAAGTAGCAAGTATGAGCTAACAAAGTTAAACAGAAGATACAGTATATGTCGCTCACAATTAGCAAGTATGAGCTAACAAAGCTTAAACAGTAGATACACTATATGTCACTCACAATTGGCAAGTATGACCAAACAAAGCTTAAACAGTAGATACACTATATGTCACTCACAATTGGCAAGTATGAGCTAACAAAGCTTAAACAGTAGATACACTATATGTCGCTCACAATTTGCAAGTATGACCAAACAAAGCTTAAACAGTAGATACACTATATGTCACTCACAATTGGTAAGTATGAGCTAACAAAGCTTAAACAGTAGATACACTATATGTCACTCACAATTGGCAAGTATGAGCTAACAAAGCTTTAACAGTAGATACGCTATGTGTCCTCACAATTAGCTAATAAGACAATTGATTGATTGGAGTTTAACGCCGTTTTTAACAATTTCTCAGTTATATCACGGCGGCCAGTTTACCTACTCATGCATTTCCTGGTTTTCTCACACCAGTACTCCACACAACAATCTTCCCAAGCAACTGGCTGCTTTTCCACATAGACTTAGCCCATTGGTGGAAGTCGAATGACGCATGTCGCATTGACTTTTGTCAATCGTCGGAAAGAAAGTTGGCCGAGCCGGGATTCGGACTCACAACCCCTGGATTGACAGCCCGCATCACTACCAACTGAGCTACCGGGGCTCGGCAACTAATAAGACAAAACAAAGCTTAAAGTCTTTATACGCTATGTGTTGCTAATAATTAACAAATAAAATCAAACAAGGCTTGAACCATAGACATGCAGTATGTCGATCATAATTAACAATAAGAATCAAACAAGGCTTGAGCTATACACATGCTTACAATTAACACGTAAGATGGAAAAAAGCTTAATTTAAACTTATTAGTTCCCTAACGGTCAAAGACTGGTTTGGGGACTATAGGTTTGTTCGATTCCGTCTGTCTGTCTGTCAGTCCCGCCTAACCTTGTCCGGCCAGCATCTTAACCATGCATCATAGGATTTGAAAGAAACTTGGCACAAACGTTCACCATGATGAGGCAGCATGTCATGCACAAGACCCAGGCCTGTACCTCAAATGTCAAGGTCACACTTAGAGGTCAAAGGTCAAAATGAGTACTGTTTGATAGGATTACGTTGTCCGGCCCGCTTCTTTTCCCATCTATATATATCTCTCTTATGACTCAACCAAACCCTACGTCTCACTGAGACGATTCTTTTGACAACCCACAACATAGGGTTTGTGTGTCAAATAAGGATTTTGAAATGTGACATACGCACAATATCTAGAGCTTTGATTGACATGTATTTACGTGTAACTCTTGTTTATGTATCTAATAATTCATCAGCACTTTATTTCAGGTCTCTTACTCAGCTATCAGATGCCACCAACAATTCAAAGGTATTGTTTTATTATATTGTTGACATCAATTGTATAAAAATAACTTAACCCTTTCCCTCCTACAATAATTCTGCAGCAGACGACTTTGAACATATTTTGTGAAAAAATAGAATATCTCTATAATTGAATGGATAACCTATGACTAAAAGTGGAAAACATTGTGGCAAAAGGAGAAATTGCTCATTTTGAGCAATTTCTTCTTTTGTCACTATGTTTTCAAAAAGCTGTCTGCTTTAGAGGCGTCAGAAAGCGTCTATATGAGGGAAAGGGTTAAGTCTAAATTAGCGGTTTCCCACATATGGACTGTTAACCCTTTCCAAAATATAGGCGCTTTTTGACTCCTGCAGCAGACAACTTTTGAAAACACTGTGACAAAAGTAATAATTGCGCAAAATGAGCATTTTCTCCTTTTGCCACAATGTTTTGAACTTCAGTCATGACACTTGCATTTATAGAGAATTTTCATCATTTTGAGCAGAGTCGTCTGCTGCATATTTGCTGTATGTGGGAAAGAGTTAAGACTATTGTGGCCAAACAAAAGGTGTCTCATATAATGCAATTTCTCCTTTTGCCACAATGTTTTCAACTCTATTTGTTGATTATACTATCATGCTTAGAGAGCTTAATTTTATTTATTAGCTCATCTGTGCACAAAGTGCTCAAGGTGAGCTGTTGTGATCTCATTTTGTCCGGCGTCCGGCCGTCGTGCGACGTCAGTTGTGCGTCGTCAACAATTGCATTTTTAACACTCTACAGGCTACATTTTACATCTGATCTTTATGAAAGTCTTGTTAACACTCTGGAGGCCGCAATTTTTGCTTCAGCAGATGGAATTTTATCAGAATATTAAATTTTGTATTAATGTTATCTACATGTAAGTCAAGTTCGAATATGGGTCATATTGGGTCAGAAACTAGGTCACTAGGCCAAATTGAAGGGAAATCTTGTTAACACTATAGAAGCAACAATTTTTGCTTCAGCAGTTGGAATTTTGTCAGAATGTTTGTCCTAATGATATCTAGGTCAAGTTCAAATATGGGTCATATTGGGTCAGAAACTAGGTCACTATGCCAAATTGAAGGGAAAATTCACTGTAGAAGCCGCATTTTTTGCTTCAGCATGGACAGAATGTTGGTCTTAACAATATCCAGGCCAAGTTCGAATATGGGTCATATTTGGTTAAAAACTAGGTCACTAGGTCAACTTGAAGGAAACATTTTTAAAACTCTGGAGGCTGCATGTTTAATATGAGCAAGTTGAAACTTTGTCAGAATGTTTGTCTTGATGATATCTAATCCATGTTCGAATATGGGTCATATCAGGTAAAAAAAATTAGGTCACTAGGCCTAATGAAGCAAAATCTTGTTAACATTCTTGAGGTTGCATTTTGAATCTTTGTCAGAATAATTGTCTCGATGTGTTCAACTGCATTAGAAATCACATTGCCAATTCAGGTGAGCAATCTAGGGCCTTTATGGCCCTCTTGTTAATTAAATGTTTTGAAAGATGTCTGCTGCAGATATGTTGTATGAGGGAAAGAGTTAAGGATAAATCAACTGGCATTACACAAATGTTGTATAAAGTGAATAGTCCTGCATACAATCATTTAGTGGCAGTGATTTGTTTTGGCTATATTGCGCCTCATACAGAAGTTCTGCTAAATCTGATCATAGCCAGTTCAATACATCGTCAATGACTATAGCAAGTTCACTTTGTAGGTTTTTTATATATCTGAAGCACACAAGCTCTTAAAACGTTATGGCAAAAGGAGAAATGTTTCATAATAAGCAGTTTCTCATTTTTGCCACAATTATTTCAAATATATGCAATAATCATACTTTAATTCCAAAGATATTTTGCATATTTTACCAAATGTTTTCAAAATCATTTGCTGCAATTTGTCATATGTGAGAAAGGTTAAACCATTGCCATTATATGCAATGTAGACCTCACCATATTAGCCATTTCCCACATGAAGACACTTTTGATGCCTGGTCCAGTCTTCAGGGAATGACAGTTGAAAATATTGTGGCAAACGGAGAAATTGCTCATAATCCGTTTGCCACAATGTTTTCATTTTAATTCCATCATTATGCTATCAAACACATGTATAAAGAATTTCCAGGTTTTGCCCAGATGTTTTCTATGTCATTGTATGTGGTCAAGGATAAAATTCATTCAAAAGATGCAAGTGTAGACAGAATGTATCGACATAATGCAGTATTTTGATGACTTGGTTTTGTAGCATGGCCTTGACATTCAAAGCAAGAATGATGAGAAGACACTGGGATTCCAATTAGAGCTGTATGGGCGATGTTCAGATTCAGTCAGGGTAAGGGAATCCTTTACTGTACTTGTTTTTTTGTGTTGACTGCTTTAACAGGGAGACCGCACCAGTGGTGTAGCGGTCTCCTCAAGTGAAGGAGGTTGTGGGTTTGATACTAAAGACTTTAAAAATGGTAGCAATGGCTGCACTCTTTAGCGCTCAGGGTTGCAGGGTTAGCATAACCACTGACAGGCTGGTGTCAGAATAAAAGTAACTGTAGTACTGGTAACTTACCCAGGAAACGTTATGATATAACTGAAAAATTGTTGAAAGCATCGTAAAATAACAAACAATCGAAGTTTTAACAGGATGGCGCATAGATATCACTTTATCATTTTGTCTATCTTGCTTGTCTGTATGTATTTAATCCTTTTGATTCATTCTATCTGTTAATTTAACCCTTTCCCTCATATAGACGCTTTCTGACGCCTCTGCTGCAGACGCCTTTTTGAAAACATAGTGACAAAAGAAGAAATTTATCAAAACGATCAATTTCTCCTTTTGCCACAATGTTTTCCACTTTTAGTCATAGGTTATCTATTCAATTATAGAGATTTTCAAATTGTTGACAGAATATGTTCAAAGTTGTCTGCTGCAAAATTGTCGTATGAGGGAAAGGGTTAAGCTCATGATATCATTGTTTGTTTATGAGCTAATTCTTTGATCCTAAAGATTGAAACTAGCTTATTATACCAATATTTAGTATATATCGGTGCATCACACTTTCACTCACTCACTTATAGAGAGGCAATGAATGTGTACCCTTGTACAGTCAGTCTTGTATTGCTATAGCAACCTTCAAAGAAGTCATATTTTAGTGAGTTACCATATTTATTTCATTTTTCAAAGTCGTTTGCTGAAGATTTTTTGTATGTGGGAAAAGGTTCAGGTAAAAGATATTTCAGTTAATTTGGTACACATTGTGATGTGCAAGACAAATATTTATGATTATATTTTAATAGGACTTCAAGGGTTATCTTCCCTAGAACATCACCTTTTACTTACTACCAAAGTAGTGCACTTTCTGATTTCTCTGCAGCAGACTACTTTTAAAAATATGATGGCATGAATAGAAATTGGCCAAAGCAAATATCATTCGTCCCAATGTTTTATTTTTTTTTCAATCTTTTTTAAAGAGATTTTTCACATTTTTGCCTAGATATTTTTAAACTTGTCTGCTGCGGAAATCTTTTCCTTATCATATATACAGAAACCTTCTATATTTTAACATGAACGTTTTCACAGTCGTCTGCTTATTGACAGTTCTGGTAATATTTTGTTTTACAGGATATGCTTTTCAGAAGAACTCGTGTGCTTGTCACTTATGAAGATGCCAATCGTGCTTTAGAAAAGGCAAAGCCAGCAAAACAAAAAGCAGTAAGGACCTTAAATCTTATTTGAAGTGGAATACATTGGTGCATTGGTTGAACATTGTCCTCTTATACCAGAGGTCCAAGGATAGAATCCCTTAATGGGCAGGTTCTGCCCTTGGGATCTTTAAATCTCAAGATAGCAGACATAGAGCATAATTAATATAAACAGCAAGTGTTTTTTTTTATATTAATGTTAACTAGATAAGCTACAAAGAATATACATTTTGCCCCGATACATAAATTTATAACTCCAATTTTCCAGTAGATAACCTTTTAAACTTCTGATGGTTTCAAAGCAGATAACATAACAAAAGGAAAATCAAAGTTACAAATACTATTAACTCTCTTCTACATGCAGATGCAAGATGACTTCTGAGAACATTGTGGCAAAAGGAAAAATAGGATAAATTTTTTCATTTGCCATGTTTCAACTCTTTAGTTACACTTTTCAATATTTTTGTCTTTAATAATTGTCTGCTCGGATATCTTTCATACAAAGGATTAATTGATAAAGATGACAAAATGCTTCCACTGCAGAAGATTTTTAAAAAATGGCAAATTACTTTAAACTATCAATTTTACCTTTGCGCACAATATTTTAACCTGTTTCAGAATTGACTTTTTATCTTCCAGATGTTACCTCAGATGTATTCAAAGCATTCAAACTAATAAAATCATGAATATTGATAATCCTTTTGATATACATTATACAGGCAGAAGAACACAAACATGCTATGGAAACCAAATATGAAATGTGTTGTGATAATGCTCGAAGAGAGGTAAGTGAAAATATATTTTTTTTATTTAGATATTTTAACATTTTAATGCTTATACTATATAGTCCCTTCGAATTAACCCTTTTCCTCATATAGACGCTTTCTGATGTCTCTGCAGCAGAAGGCTTTTTGGAAACATAGTGACAAAAGAAGAAATTGCTCAAAACGAGCAATTTCTCCTTTTGCCACAATGTTTTCCACTTTTAGTCATACAGTACAGCTCACGCGGAAAACGCATCGTCCGCGAGCCACCGCGGACAAATCTCAACGCGGACAAATATTTTGGTCCGCGAAGGTGGGTGGAATTCCACCCATCACCGCGATTTGTTTTTATGTCCATCGCGGACGCAACAAGATAACCCCAGGGGGTTGATAGACTTTTTCTCGCCGTTTTGCTGGGAGTTTTTTTTTAATTTTTAATTTTTATTTCATTACAGTACTAATAACTGTTGTTGAAGAGGATAATGATTATAAATCAGTACTAACTATAAAGCAGCATATATGCGTAACAACTTAATTCATTAAAATTCATCAATACAATTCCCCTAAACTTGATGTATTCTGTAAACGATACAACTACGTGATAATAAAACTGTTAATTCTGCCTGAAAGATGTGTAGCTTACTTTAAATCTCACTAATAAATGCCGTAATTCCATTGTCAATCACCACAATTAACAATGCATTGTTCATTCTTAATCGCCTATAAATTATTTTTTTAAAACCTGTTTCAAAGTCGGCTGAATAACAAAAACAAACTTTGCAAACAAAGAAGTGTGAAGCGCCCATGTTAACTACATGTAAAATAAATTCTACTATGTTTCTACTCTGTACAACACATTGCGTTAAAATGAAAATTTATCATTTTCAACAATATTACAATTGGATAATTCATTTATTAAGTTGATAAGAAAAGCTCAAAAATCAACAATCTGTCTTTATTAAGAGATTCAAGTACATGTACTGTATATACAAAATGCAAAGATATATATACAATGTACATGTACATGTATTGTAATTTAACAATATTTCTCTCTTACTAAAAAATGTGAGATAATCATATGTACGATAAACGTATATCCGATGTCCGCCATTTTCTATTACGAAACTTGACCTTATCGTAAACAAACACAATCTTCCACTGTTTTTCGAATAATTTGCTGAAATGGAATGAATTTTAGCAAGTTGTGTCATAAAATAATCGCAATTCGTCAATAAACGTGTACATGTACATAATCGGAAAAAAAATAACTTTTTAATAAAAGTATAACATTTTTACAGGTAAATATTGCGGTGGAATCGCGGTGATTTCAAAATAGATAAGAATAGATAAGAAGCTCGAATCGACGACATGTCAATCGCGGTGATATAATTAGCCCGTAGGCGGTATTGCGGTGATCATATAGGTTGAATTGCGGTGATTATCCGCGATGAAAAATATTTGTCCATCGCGGAAAACGCGTTTTCCGCGTGAGCTGTACTGTAGGTTATCCATTCAATTATAGAGATTTTCTATTTTTTAACAAAATATGTTAAAAGTCGTCTGCTGCAGAATTGTCGTATCAGGGAAAGGGTTAACAGTAAATCCCTAAAACATTTTATATCATTCAAAGTTTGTTGGATGTTCACTAGAATCACAGTGTTGGTTGGTTTATCTTTGAACTAATTTACACTATCCCTGATACATATTGACTTTGTATGCAGAGGGCAACTTTTAAAAACATTGTTTTGGACAAGGAGATGGTTTTTAACCCTTCCTCACATACAACAATTCTGCAGCAGACATCTTTGGACATATTTTGTCAAAAAATAGAAAATCTCTATAATTGAATGGATAACCTATGACCAAAAGTGGAAAACATTGTGTCAAAACCAGAAATTGCTTCTTTTGTCACTATGTTTTCAAAAAGCCGTCTGCTGCAGAGGTGTCAGAAAGTGTCTATATGAGGGAAAAGTTTGATAAAATTCATTTTTTCCTGTTCAATCAATATTTCAACATTATTGTGTATCTTAACTTTATTTTCAAACATCTAGTTGACAAATTTCTTTATTTTCATTGGGAACTACAGATTAACCCTTTCCCTCATACGACAATTGTGCAATTTCTTCTTTTGTTACTATGTTTTCAAAAAGCTGTCTGCTGCAGAAGCGTCAGAAAGCATCTATATGAGGGAAGGGGTTAAGAATGAATTGCCTCAATTACCCCAGATGATTTTGAAAACATCAAGGCAAAATAAATGAAAAAATATTTTTAATGAATGTGCAGTTCTGAATAGAGTTGAAAACATGTGACAAAAGGAGAGATTGCTCATTATAAGCAATTTCTGCTTTTGCCATAATGTTTTTAATAGTGATCTACTGCAGAGGCATTAGAAAGCGATTGCATGTGGGAAAGAGTCAAGTCAAATAGAACACACATGACATTTGAGCTGTCTCTCGAGAAAACCAATGCAGACTGATCCAGGTCGACACATTCTGTCTCAGGGGATAGAGGTTTAGAGTAATGATTCCTGAAATAGAAAATCCACAAGAGGCGAAAAGTGTCTATCTGGGTAAGCCTGCGCGGCATGCTTAGGTTGATCCTGGTCGATACTTTACGCAGAGTCCACAATGTAGGTTTTCTCGCTGGACGGATCATTTCTCAGATATTTTACCCTTTCCCACATGCAATTGTACAACAAATCCTCACCATACTTTTTTGAAAACATAAGGAAATTCTTTAAAATGACAACATAATAAGTGAATAGATTTCAAAACATTCTAGCAATAGGAAAATTTGTTCCTTATAAATTTTTTATCAATGTAAACTTAGCATCTGTGGTTTACTCTTCCTCATTTTAGACCTCTGATGTTTGTTTCAGTTTAAACAGTTTCTCCAGCAAAGAATGATAGCATTACAGGACGGGATGACGGCATACGCGGAGTCACAGATAAAGACAGCCAGAGACACATATACACTTCTAACCAAAACTATGACAGTATTAAAACAGTCGGATATGTAGACGGTGTAGACAGTGTAGATAATGTAGACAGTGGGCTAGATATAAGACAGAATAAACAGGTTTTTGATCCACAATGTCTCTCTTAGCCCTTTCGAACATACATGCTTTTGGAAGCCGACTTTGGAAAACATTGTTACAAAAGGTGAAATGCTCAGAATGAGCAATAACACCTTTCACTACAATATTTTCAATTCTATTTAATAATAAAAATCGCAGATGACTTTTGAAAACATTATGATAAAAGGTGAAATTGCTCAAAATGAGCAATTTCACCTTTCAACACAATGTTTTCAATTTTATTTAATAATTGAAATCTCATTCATTGGGATTTCTAACATTTTTACCAAAATGTTTTTCAAAATCATCTGCTACAGATTTGGTGTATGTGGGAAAGGGTTAATAAAGCCAGTTATGTAGGTACTGAAAAGAATGGACTGGACTTTTGAGAACCCGTAACATAGTGTTTGAAGGTCAATTTCAAGTTTTCAGAACAAAAAAATAGTGGTAGATATTTCTAGCCTAGCTTACTTGGTTATCTATTATCATTTAATGATTTTATATTGATTAATTGGATCATTTAATGTTTTTATGTTGATTATAAGAATCATTTAATTATTTCATATTGATCATCAGATAATTTAATGATTTTATCTTGATTATAAGATCATTTCATGAGTTTATATTGATCATTGGATCATTTAATGATTGTATTTATAATGCTTATTGGATAATTTGATGATTTTATATTGATTATTGGATCATTTAATGATTTTATATTGATTATCGGATCATGCTGATTATCAGAGCATTTGGTGATTTTATAATGATTATTAGTCTCAGGGTTGCCAAAGCCTGTCATGTGGGTACTAGTCAGTTTGTAATCCCTTTCCCACATGTAGACGCTTTCTGAAGCTTCTGCAACAGACGAATTTTAAAAACATTGTGGCAAAAGGAGAAATTGCTCATCAACTCTGTTCATTAATCAAACTGTCCCTGATGGAGTATTTCCGCCTAGATGTTTTCAAAGCCAGAAACATGTCTAACCTCGTTTATGCTTGTATGCGAGAAAGGGTAAATGCAGGGACGTAGATAAGAGGGATAGGTAACTAAACTGTATACTAAAATATCACCCATGCCAACATTTGTAGCAAGTAAAACTATTCAAGATATGAAAATAAAAAATAAAAATTCTGGAAGTTTAAACATTCTTCTATTGCAGTAGATAAAAATATTTTAATATACTACAGGTTTTGATAATATGTTATCCTTATGAAAAATGTTAGTCTATTAATTTTTTGGAAAAAAAGAATATAGTTCAGAAATCCCAATATCTGTGTCTTTTAAACCAGTCAGTGTTCATAATACAAAGAAATTCCAGTTGTTCATTGTATCTCTAACTTAAGTTGAAATAATAAGCTTTCAGAATATGTATGTTTTGTTCATGTGCCAAATGTGACTTCAAAGTTTTATTTGCCACAAAATGTGAAAATTTGGACAATTTTATTTCTATGTGTGATATTTTAACCAGATAACAGGTGTACAGGTGGAGTTGCCTATCCCTCTTATCTTTGTCTTATCTATGTCCCTGGTAAATGGCATAAAATACAAGCTATGCTATTTAATTAACATTTTGCAATTTATTATTTTACACAGTTTCATGAATTGATGCCAGCTAAGTCATGATTTGGTTTGGGAGCCATTATTTAATGCAATAGTTCATATTATAAATCAAAAACATAAATCATAAACAATTTTATTTTTGTAATTCTAAGCTGTAACATATCTAAAATCAATTCCAGAGATTGATTTCAACCCTTTTCCTCATAAGGCAATTCAGCAGTAGACTACTTTGAACATATTTTGTAAAAAAAAAAAAAGGAAAATCTCTATAATCGAATGGATAACCTATGACAAAAAGTAGAAAACATTGTGGCAAAAGGAGAAATTGCTTGTTTTGAGCAATTTCGTCTTTTGTTACTATGTTTTCAAAAAGCCGTCTGCTGCAGAGGCGTCAGAAAGCGTATATATGAAGGAAAGAGTTAATGTATCTTCAAAAGACTACTCTTGCAAGAAGAGATTCGACACGAATCAAACATCTGTTTTTTAAAAATGTTCGTATTAGTTTTGTGTCCAAATATTTTTTCAAAGTTGTCTACCGCAATTGTTTGCATGTGGGAAAGGGCAAACACATTTTGTTTCAAAACGTGGATACGTCTTGAGGAACCTGCCCCTACCATTAGGCATACACCAATAATGGCTGCGCTCTTTGGAATTATATTGGAAACTACCTTTAAAAGAAAGTACAATAATTGAATAATTGAATAGAGTTGAAAACATGGTGACAAAACGAGAAATTGCTCGTTTTGAGCAATTTTCTTCTTTTGTCGCCATTTTCTCAAGGAGCTGTCTGCTGCAGAGGCGTCAGAAAGCGTCTATATGAGGGAAAGGGTTAAGCTTTCAAACACTGAAAGTAACTTGCTTTATTATTTATGTATTGATTCCAAACATCTAGTTGTAATGGTCTAATGTAGAGTTTACGCAAATCAGTTGTATATTTTCTAATTTACTATATATGTGATAATTATATATATAAGGCAGGTGACCAGTCAATTGTTGGTTAATGCTTGACATACTAATTTACTATAATATGCCAGGTACCAGAATTAATTGTAACACATCTTGTTACGCAATGTGGATATGCATTTTTTGAAATGTGAGTCATGATCTCTTGCAATTAACCCTTTCCCATTTACAACAAATCTGAAGCAGACGACTTTGAAAACATCTAGATGATAGAAAATGTGAAAAATCTCCATAAATGAGACTTTGCCTAAAAAATACAGTTGAAATAATTGTGGCAAATGGAGAAATTACCCATTATGACACATTATCTCAAAAATAAGTCTGCTGAAGAGGCGTCAGAGAGTATGTATATGAGGGAAAGGGTTAAGGACTGCTTGATCAGATTCCACACTTGTTAAGCTTTTCCCACATACAAACAATCTGCAGCAGATGACTTTGAATATATTTTGTCAAAAAATAGAAAATCTCTTTAATTAAATGAATAACCTATGACAAAAAGTGGAAAACATTGTGGCAAAAGGAGAAATTGCACGTTTTGTGCAATTTCTTCTTTTGTCACTATGTTTACAAAAAGCCGTCTGCTGCAGAGGCGTCAGAAAGCGTCTATATGAGGGAAAGGGTTAAGCTTTTCCCACATACAAACAATCTGCAGCAGATGACTTTGAAAATATAGAAAATCTCTATATATGTAATCAAAAGTATAATTATCTAACCGAGATGAAAACATTTTGTCAAAGGGAGAAATGGTTCATCATGAGTAATTTCTTCTTTTGCCACAATGTTTTCTGCTGCAGATGCATCAAAATGTGTGCATGTTGGAAATTGTTTATTCTTCCGGGAATCGGATCAGAATATGTACTCTTAACCCTTTCCCTCATACGACAATTCTGCAGCAGACGACTTTTGAACGTATTTTGTCAAACAATAGAAAATCTCTATAATTGATGGATAACCTATGACTAACTGTGGAAAACATTGTGGCAAAAGGAGAAATTGCTTGTTTTGAGCAATTTCTTCTTTTGTCACTATGTTTTCAAAAAGATGTCTGCTGTAGAGGCGTCAGAAAGCGTCTATATGAGGGAAAGGGTTAATTAACCCTTTCCCACATGCAAACACTTTCTGACATCTCTGCAGCAGATAACTTTTGAAAATATTTTTTAAAAAAGGAGAAATTGCTCAAAAACAAGCAATTTCTCCTTTTTCCACAATGATTTCATCTCTATTCAATAATCATACCATCATTTAAGGAGATTTTCTATTATTTCAAAGATATCTTTTTTCGTATGTGGGAAGGGGTTAAAATGTGATCTTAGTTATAACCCATGTCATCTTTCTTTAGCATGGGATATGTCACATTACATCTTATTTTGAATTACATACATGTATATACAAGTGTTTGCCAAAATAATAAAACTTAAACCCCTTTTTCAAATAAAGAATCTGCAACAGACGACTTTGAATACTTCAATGCAAAACTATTGAAAACCTCTATAAATGATAGTACATGTACATGTATAATATTTTGAGAAATTTCTCCTTTTGCCTTTATGTTTTCAGACGTTGTCTGCTGCAGAGGCATCAAAAAGCATCTGTATGTGCCAATGGGTTTAAGGATTTACAAAATTTCAGAATTACTTCTTTGATATAATTCTTAGAAATTAAGAAAGTGTTCATTTTTTTTTACAAATTAAAGAATTGTTAGAACCCTTTTCCCAGCTGTAGACGCATTTTAAGGCATCTACAGCAGATGACTTTTGAAAGCATAGTGGCATATATCATAAGCAATTTCTTCTCTTGCCACCATGTTTTCATCTCTGCAATAATTTCACTTTTATTTAAAGTAACTTTTACATATTTTTTTCCTATTTGGTTTTAGTCGTCTGCTTCAGATTTGTTATAAGTAGGAAATGGTTAAGGAAGGATAGGAAATTGTTTTAGGAAAGGAGATCTAGCTCTTTTGACAATGCAACATTTTTGTTCTATAAAATGATATGCTCTAGATTTGATTAAACCTTTCCTATAAACATACGCTTTCTGGTGCCTTTACAGCAGATGACTTTTGAGAACATTATGGCAAAAGGAGAAAGTTGCTTAAATTGAATAATTATTCCTTTTACCGCACTGTTTTCTTTTCTTTTCAAAAATTATACTTTCATTTAAATTTTGCCGATATGTTTTCAAAATTATCTTTTACTGATGATATGTGGGAAAGGGTTCAATTGTTACAGGGATAGGTAGGTGCAATAAACTTAAAGTATGGTTATCTTGTTACACGTATAAGTGTAAAGATTTGTGTGCAATTATATTCTAATACATCATTCTTTGTAAAAGATGAATGTTAAAATACAGTCACTTTCTGGTACCTCTGCAGCAGACGACTTCTGAAAATATTGTGGCAAAAAGATGAATTGATCATACTGAGCAATTTCTCCTTTTACCACAATGTTTTCAACTTTATCCAATAATTGTTCTCTCAATTATATTCTTTCTATATTTTTGACTAAATGTTTTCCAAGTCATCTGATGCAGATTTGTTTGTATTTGGGAGCTGTTAATTTTACATAACATCTCAGAAATGTCCAGAACCTGGACCTCTTGATTGACAGACCAGCGTGTCAACCCTTTTCCTCATATAGATGCTTTCTGATGCCTATGTAGCAGACAGCTTGTTGAAAACATGTTGACAAAAGAAGTAATTGCTCAAAACGAGCAATTCCTTCTTTTGTCACCATGTTTTCAACTCTATTCAATTATAGTACTTTCATTTAAAGGAAGTTTCTAACTTTTTTCGGGTATGTTTTCAAAGTCGTCTGCTACAGATCTGTTGTATGTGGGAAATGGTTAACTACTAGACCACCGGGCCACTACGTGGCGGAATATTTTATCTTTGTTGTTATTTCTTTGTTGCATGCATGTATTACGTTATTGTTTTAGTTAAATAACATTCCAGTATTGTCAAATTATTACCTCCTTGTGACTTTCAAATTTGTTAAGATTTTAAGTTATCTCAGCTTCAGATTGACACTTTCTGATGCCTCTGCAGCAGACGGCTTTTTGAAAACATAGTGACAAAAGAACGAGCAATTTCTCCTTTTGCCACAATGTTTTCCACTTTTAGTCATAGGTTATCCATTCAATTATAGATATATTCCATTTTTTGACAAAATATGTTCAAAGTCGTGCTGCAGAATTGTCGTACGAGGGTAAGGGTTAAAAGTGTGTGTCTCTTGGAACATAATAATGGGTAAAGAAGGATTAATTTATTTGGGTGTAAAACAGTTTTCAACAATTGTTCAGACTTAACACGGCAGCCAGTTCACTTCCCATGTGCTTTCTCACACCAAGCAACTTGCAACCTCGCCCATCTGTGGAAGAGGAATGAGACTTAAGTCTTGTTGCATTGAGTTTTGTCAAACATTGTAAAGAATGTTAGCCAAGCTGTGGTTTGAACTCACAACCCCTGCATTGAGAGGCTGTGTCGATACAGGGACTTAGGAAAGAAGGAGATATTGCTCTTTTTATCCACTCTGTCAAAAATCAGACCAAAATACTTCACCATTTCAATAATAATGTTTTCTGCTTCAGATTTGTTATATGTGGGAAAGGGTTAAGCATTTAACAAGGATGGTAATTTGCCAAATTTATATAAATGCATGCTATATATGAATGTATGCTAGTTGTGTACAGTTCAAATTGTTAGAGTAAAAATAAAATTAATGTGCCAATTTTCTATTTTGGTTTATCTTGTTGTTGTTTTTCTCAAAGACAGACTAGACCTATTTGATAGGGCTGAATTAACCATTTTACTTTTTATTTTATAACATGTCAGTCTGCTTTGTAATCATTGGAGGGATGAAATTATATTATGAGCCGTCCTGCGAGAAAACCAACATTGTGGACTCTGCTTACCTGGATAGACACTTTTCACCTCTGGTGGATTTTCTGTTTCGGGAATCATTACTCTAGAATATGTGTCGGCCCGCATCAGGCTGAATTAGGTCGATACATTACGCAGAGGCCATAATGTTGATTTTCTCGCGAGACAGCTCTTATGTGGAATATTGGAATTATAGTAGTCAATGTCTGAGAAATCGAATGAAACATATGGAATATTTTAATTGACATTTTCAATATCGAGGAAAAAAGGAAAATTTCCTCATCTTAAAAAAAATATTGTTTCATTAGGCAGTAACTTCTGGTCTTTGTTACTTCAAGGCCAGTGCACTGAAATTTTGCGTACATTTTTTGCTTTATAAGATCTCTAACAGACAATGTTAGTGTAGGCCTCTCATAGTAAAGGTCCAGGGTTGGAATCCTGTGACCATGAGCAAGTTCTGCCTTTGGGATTTTTTCACAGTATTGGTTCAGTCTCCAGACAACAGACATCAAGTGTGATTAATATAATGTGAAAGCTTGTTTTGCAATCAATGTAAAATAAACTAGAATGGAGTGCTCCACCTGCATCTGCCCATTGAAAGTGTGACAGACAGACAGATGCCAGACAAAAAAAAAAGTGTGACGGACAGACAGACGGCGGACAAAAAAAAAAGTGTGACGGAAATGCCTACGAATGGACACTTGTTGGGTATTTTCCTTTTATGTTTCCTTGTTGTTAATTATCACCCTTTTACGGAATAAATAGCATTAATATGCTAATTAGATACCCATTAGAAAATTATAAAAAACAATAGCGCCAAATGTCACAAAATACGTCCGTCCTGTTTTTTAGCTCACCTGAGCTTTGCTCAAGGCGAGTTATTGTGATCGCCTTTTGTCCGGCGTCCGTCGTCCATCGTCCGTCGTGCGTCAACTTCTTCTCCTCAGTAACCAGTGGGTCAATTGGGATGAAACTTCACAGAAAGCATCCTCTCAATGACCTCACCAGATTTCCTTCAAATTTTTGGGATCCATGCACAATTCTGGTTTCCATGGCAACGAAATGAAAAAAACTTAAAAATTCTTCTTCTCCCAAACTGGTTGGCAGATTTGCAAATAATTTTGTAGAAATGTTCCTTGGATGATCCTCTGTCAGATTCCTTCAAGCCATGTTGATTTGTCGAAAAACATGGCCGCCAAGGGGGCGGGGCTATTTTGCCTTATATGGCTATATTGAAAACTTAAAAAATCTTCTTCTCCCAAACTGGTTGGCAGATTTTCAAATAATTTTGTAGAAATGCTCATTGGATGACCCTCTATCAGATTCCTTCAAGCCATCTTGATTGGTCAAAAAACATGGCCGCCAGGGGGCGGGGCTATTTTGCCTTATATGGCTATAGTGAAAACTTACAAAATCTTCTCCTCCGAATGTGTCAGGCCGATTTTCAAATAATTTTGTAGAAATGTTCCTTGGATGACCCTCTATCAAATTCCTTCAAGCCATGTTGATTAGTAAAAAAACATGGAAGCCAGGGGGAGCGGGTCTATTTTGCCTTATATGGCTATTGTGAAAACTTAAAAAAATCTTCTTCTCCAAAAGTGTCAGGCCGATTTTCAAATAATTTTGTAGGAATGTTCCTAGGGTGACCCTCTATCAGATTCCTTCAAGCCAAGTTGATTGGTCGGAAACTATGGCCGCCAGGGGGCGGGGCTTATATAGCTAAAGTAAAAAAAAAAAATCAGGTGAGTGATTCCAGGGCCATCATGGCCCTCTTGTTTAAGATAAAGTATAGTGATAATTGGTTGTACATCAGCCAAACTTTAGAGAGCGGACACTGTTAGGACAGTTTTGGCCATTTTGAGGGACATAATTTTGTAGTGACTAAGATAACGTTGTAAGTTATCAAACCTGACCAAGATATTCTGCCCATCAACATATTGTCTAAATTTGGTGATGATCGGATAAAGGCTTCACAAGTTATTTAGCTGACAAGACCAATTTTAGGTAATTTCTTTAATTAAAGGGCAATAACTCTCTATCGACTGGAGCAATATGGCTAGTTATCAAACTTGTCCGAGATATTACGCCAATACACATTCTGACCAAATTTGGTGATGATTGGACAAAGGCTCATAAAGTTATTGAGCTGACAAGACCAATTTTAGGTAATTTCTATAATTAAAGACCAATAACTCTCAATTGACTAAAGCGATATGGCTAGTTATCAAACTTGTCCGAGATATTATGCCAGTACACATTCTGACCAAATTTGGTGATGCTTAGATAAAAGACTTCTAAAGTTATTGAGCTGACGAGACCGATTTTAGGTAATTTCTATAATTAAAGAGCAATAACTCTCAATTGACTTAAGCGATATGGCTAGTTATCAAATTTCTCCGAGATATTATGCCAATTCACATTCTGACCAAATTTGGTGATGACTGGACAAAGGCTTCTAAAGTTATTGAGCTTACAAGACCAATTTTAGGTAATTTCTATAATTAAAGGGCAATAACTCTTGATTGACTAAAGTGATATGGCTTGTTATCGAACTTGTCCGAGATATTATGCCAATACACATTCTGACTAAATTTGGTGATGATTGGACAAAGGCTTCTAAAGTTATTGAGCTGACAAGACCAATTTTGGGTAATTTCTATAATTAAAGGGTGATAACTCTTGATTGACTAAAGCGATAGGGCTAGTTATCAAACTTGTCCGAGATATTATCCTAATACAGATCCTGACCAAATTTGGTGATGATTGGACTAAGGCTTCTAAAGTTATTTAGCTAACAACATACTGGACGCCGCCCAAATACGCCGCAGGTAAAACTATAATACGATCCATTTTTTCAAAACGGGCTTATAAAAAACACTTATCAAAGTGTCTTATAAGGGCGGTACCCAACAAGTGTCTTCGTGTGCTCAGAAAGACAGAAGTAAAAAAGTAATCCCTAAGTGCCTACCATGCTACGCAGGGTGACACAATAAGTTTAAACTAACCCAAGTCAACTACATTGTACTTGCCTTTTTTTGGCATGTGACTGTATATTTGTAACAACAATGAATAATCCACAAAATTGTGCACTGCCACAGGTCTTGAAACTTATTAGATTAAATCTTTACCACATTCAGACACTTGCTGATAACTCTGCAGCAGACGACTTTTGAAAGTATTGTGTCAAAAGCAGAAATTGCTCTTCATGAGCAATTTCTCCATTTGCCAATTTTTCTCTCTAAAGCCATGGTCACACTTACGTTCATGCACGTAGTTGACCGTAGTTCATTTGAAACGTAGTCTGCCGTAGTGTTACTACGGTCAACTAGGTTGAAGTACGTTCGAACATAATGGCTAGGGTTAACTAGGGTATCACTACGTGTAGCTACGGACAACTACATTGAACTACGTGTGAACTACGGTGAAGTAGGGTCAAATACGGCCAACTAGGTAGAAGTACGGTGTAGTAAATTCGAGCATAATGGCTAGGGTTAACTAGGGTATCACTACGTGTAGCTACGGACAACTACGTTTAACTACGTGTGAACTACGTTCAAGTAGGGTCAATTGCGGTTAACTAAGGTCAACTACGTTCAAACTACGCTCACAGTAGGGTCACACAACGTACTTAACCGTAACCAATTTTTGAACATGTTGAAAAATTATGTGCTTACTACGGGCAAATCATAAGTTCAAACTACGTTCAATACTACGTTGAACTACGGTTATCTACGTGTAACCACGTTCAACTACGTTTCATACGTTCAACTACGGCCGACTACGGTCATTTCCCACTACGGTCAACTACGTATGGTGTGACCACGGCTTAAAGGTGTCTACTGAAAAGTCGTCAGAAAGCGGCTGTATTTCGGAAAGGATTAAAATTATCAAATAGGAATTTGAATCACAAATGGACATACACAAAAGGAAGATGGGTGCATTATTATCCTTAACCTCTGTTATCGTTTAAAAGCAAACTTAAAGATCTTTTTAAACCTCCAATAGTACCCAAGTTATTTTTATTCGGTGACCGATACTTATCAATTCAACATACTCGATTAAGAAATAATTGCAGTAATTTAAACGCCGACCTTTATGTTAACCACTTAAGAGATACTCCCATTTGTGCATGTGGTGATGAATTCGAAGATGCAGAACATTTTATTTTTTCGATGTGACCTTTTCAGAATTGAAAGACGGGGAACTATTTACAGATACTCGTGAATTCCACCCATTAAGTACCATTAAATTATTATACGGCAATGCAGATCTAGCATTAGAAAATAATGAACTTATTTTTCATCATTTCCAGAAATATATTAAACAGACAAAACGTTTTCAACCTGAATAATAACTTAAATTAACTGAGTGCTGTCACTGTTGTAGGGTGAACAGTGTATGTGGTGAGGAGTGAGGATTCTATGGGGACTGGGCGGCATGGTATCATTATTTGTTTGTGGTTTTTTTTTTCTCTTACTGTTTTTTCTTTATTTCAATATAGTTTTTCTTTTTCTTTTCATAAGTTCTCTTTTCATTTTTTTTTCAATCCGGTAAACATATACATTTATACAGCCGCACTGGAGAGAACTGTAACTAATGTTGTTATAACTTGTAGTTCAATCCATTTGCATATGTTATATATTTTGTTATCATTTAATGTTCATTTGTATATATTGATATTATGTAACATACGTAATAAAATATGTTTAATCTAATCTAACCTCTGTAGCACTGACTGATGACTTTGCAGCAGACAACTTTTTAAACCTAGTGAAAAATATTAAACATTTTGGATACACATAATTAATGTATATAAAAAAAGAAATCGCAGTATATAAATAACAACATTTATTTCGAAATAAAACAAAATTAACAAATGAAATTAGTAGATCAATGGCTATGTTCATCTTACAATGACTCTAATATAATGTCAAAACTCCATTATTTGCTCCAATCTTTCAATCAATCCATATTTACATTTTATTTTATATTTCTTTTGCGATTTTGCAATTTGAAGACTGTGTATGAATAAGAGTGAGAAGAAACCCATCAGAGTAAGAAGTGGAAAACAGCCAAAATTTAATCTTTACTCTATATATTTAACCTTTTCCTTCATATAGACGCTTTCTGACGCCTCTGCAGCAGACGACTTTTTGAAAACATAGTGACAAAAAAAGAAATTGCACAAAACGTGCAATTTCTCCTTTTGCCACAATGTTTTCCACTTTTTGTCATAGGTTATCCATTCAATTATAGAGATATTCTATGTTTTGACAAAATATGTTCAAAGTCGTCTGCTGCAGAATTGTCGTATAAGGGAAAGGGTTAAGCAAAATGAGCCACCATTTGCCAAATGAAGGAACACTGGAGGTTGCATTCAGAATAATTGTCTTGTTGAGTTTTGCATAACAGTACATTGTATAATTAAGGTGAGCGATCCAGGGCCATCATGGCCCTCTTGTTACTTACTTAAACACTCTGAGACGAATCTTTTAACCCTTTCCCTCATATAGATGCTTTCTGACGCCTCTGCAGCTGACAGCTTTTTGAAAACATTGTGACAAAAGAAGAAATTGCTCAAAACGAGCAATTTCTCCTTTTGACACAATGTTTTCCACTTTTAGTCATAGGCTATCCATTTAATTATAGAGGTTTTCTATGTTTTGACAAAATATGTTCAAAGTCGTCTGCTGCAGAATTGTCGTATAAGGGAAAGGGTTAAGCAAAATGAGCCACCACTCCTGGCATCCATGTTTATCAATCGATCGGAAAAATTTGAACAATCTTGCAACATTAGTGCCAAATCATTTTCAAATTGGGCCAGTAGTTTTGCATAAGAAAGATTTTTTAAGTGTGTCACTTTTCCCTATTTCTGAGCAATCAAAATGCTTAGGGGAGGTAATCATTAACAGTAGAGAATTTGTAATGAAAATCTTACTGTTAATTCTTTTCCTGATGCAGAAGACTGCAAAGTATATGTATATAAATCCCATCTGAAGATTAAACTTTACTTTTGAACCAAGGGTAAAATGTTTTAACTCATTCCAATATATAGGCGCATCTGCAGCAGAAAACATTTGAAAACATTGTGGCTAAAAGAGAAATTGGTCATGATGATCAATTTCTCTTTTTGGCACAATGTTTCAAACCCTTTCAATAGTTTAATTTTCCCTTTGAGATATTTTCCATACGTTTGCCTAATGTTTACAAAGTGGTCTGCTATAGATTTGTTGCAAGTGGCAAAGGTTTATAAACCCACTCAAAATTTCATGGGCATTGTCCTGATTATAAGAAATGACAGGGCGAGGCTTTTAACAGATCTCTGAATAATAGGGCTCCGAAACTTTGAAATCTCAATCAGTCCGGTGAAACCTGTCTAACAGGGCTCCGCAAAACCGATAAATTACCGGTTTAAACCTTTTTTGAACTCCGCGGACCAGTTTCAATCTTAAAACCAGGAATTTCTATAAAGCTAACTATATAACACCTCCGCTACAGGTCACTTTGTAAACAGAGTCGTCTGTACACCTTCGAGATAGTCACTTACTGTGACGTAAACAGGATTATCGATCCAATTAAGTTTGACATTTGAATCGTGTAAACTGATAGCTAATGCCAATCGGAATACCTCGGTCATGAATGGATGACGGAATTACCCAAGAAAATCCCATTGAATGCAAGACTTAATAATTTCATGCATCTGATTGATTGGCTGTTGGGGTTATTAGGGAATTTCCATAGGTCACGTGACCTTTATAACCTTTCAAGATGGCATGGATAAAGAGATATTTACGAAACATTTCGTAAAAATAAATTTGTCACTGTATATTTTATAAGGCAGAAGTTTTAACTTCATTTCATTTAATTTGTCCTCCGATACATTAGTAAAGGGCTCAACGAAATTTACTTGCGATGTTCAAAAAGTAAAATGACCTTAAAACAGGGACACAGATATCCTTATAAAGGCCTGCAGAGATGTGCTATAACAATGCACAACTGCATACCTTAGGGTTTGGTTGACAGTATTACAGAGCTCGAGGTAAAGGTAATTTTTCATATTCTAAAATCCTTATTTGACACCCACAACATAGGGTTTGGATGAGTCATAAGCAAAATACAGGTGGGAAAACAAAAGTTACTCCACTAGTCCTCGACAAAAAGGACATGTATTTATAAGCCTGCTCATTTTCCTTCAATTCCATCATATGCTTCTGGCAAATAAATTCAGAGACATTGCACTTAATGCTGTGGCAATTTGCAAATCAAAAAATTTAAAACACTACATTAGATTAGTTACAACATTTATACTTAGGTACATGTTCAATTTATCTTGATTAATAAGGTGAAAAAGAAATAGTTTAAAAAAATGGTAAAATGTATTGCACAAGCGAAAGAGTACAACAAAAGGGTCCTGGCTAACATGAGTATAACCCTTTCCAACATACAGATGCATTCTCATACTCTGTAGCAGACAACTTTTGATAACATTCTGAGAAAAGAAGAAATTGCCCAAAACGAGCAATTTCTCCTTTTATCACAATGTTTTCAACTCTATTTAATAAAACATTTATTGGCAGTGATTTATCATATGTTTGCTTAGATGTTTTCAAAACCATCTGCTGCATATTTTGTGTATGAGGGAAAGGGTTAAACTTGCCCATTTTCCTTCAATTAAACCAAATGCCTCTGGTAAATAAATTCTATGCATGTGTTATTTGAAATGTAGAAAAAGACTGATGCATAGACATTGCTCTCAATTCCCTTGCAATTTGCCAATCAAACCATTTCAAGTAGAATTTAACCCTTTCCCTCATACAGACGCTTTATGACGCCTCTGCAGCAGACAGCTTTTTGAAACATAGTGACAAAAGAAGAAATTGCTCAAAACAAGCAATTTCTCCTTTTGACACAATGTTTTCCACATTTAGTCATAGGTTATCCATTCAATTCTAGAGATTTTCTATTTGTTCAAAGTCGTCTGCTGCAGAATTTTCGTATGAGGGAAAGGGTTAAAACACTACATTTGATTAGTAACAACACATTTTATACTTAGGTACATTGATAATTTATCTTGGAAGAAATGGTTTTAAAAAACTGTATTGCACAAGCGAAATGGTACAACAAGAGGCCCCTGGATTGCTCACCTGAGTATAACCCTTATCAACATGCACATAATTTTTGGAAAAGTTACGACAAAAGAAATTAATTCTCATGAGCAATTTACCCTTTTGACACAATGTTTTCAATTGTATTCACTAATTATTCTCTAATTTTGGGAGTTTCTTTATTTTTGCCTATATATCATCTGCAGTAGATTTGTAGATTTTTTTTGTGTGGGATTGAAAGTATTTTTATGTTTCACTGAAGCCATCAAAGTCCAATCCAACAACAGTTTTTTCCTATGATTTCTTTTAAAAATCAGTTGAATAGGGCAAAAAGATGTTCTGATATTTCGTTGGTGTATGAATTTTCCGGATTTGAATGAATTCGCTAGAGGCTTTTAGCCTGGCTTAACAGGGTGCTTTTCTATGATATTTTATCACAATAGAAAAACTGATGGCATGACGGACACAGGGCAAGCACAATAACTCATTATCTGCACTTGCAGCCATGTTTTTTAACCAATCAATATGGCTTGTTCACTTTGTAGATGATTACATAAGACATGGATTCACATCCTCATTGGCCTTATGGCATCCGGAATTCTCGTCAGTCACTGGTACCGCGAAGACTTTACCATTGGTACCACATACACAGAGTTTGAACTGACCGTGGTCATCTTTGACCTGGACTCCTTTCCCCTGTATGGGTAAATCCGGGTGGAGACGAAGGCCTTCATCTCCCTGTAGTATGGCATTACCCTGTATTTTAAAGAAACAAATGTTTAAGATAAGTTGTAACTGCAATTACATTAGTTTAATATAAATGTATTGTTAACATTATTAATCGTTAACAAAACGCGATGTAGTTTAACATGTAAATTGATGTAGTTTATTTAACCTTTCCCTAGTACAGAATTTTTTTGAGTTGTCTATTGAAGATGTAAATTTTGCCTTTCCAACTTATTCAAGCATCTGCAGCAGATGACTTTTGAAATCATTGTTGCAAAATAAGACATTGCTCATAATAAATAAATAAAAAATCCATATTTACACATTCATTTATAGAGATTTTACACAGTTTTGCCATGATGTTTTCAAAGTTGTAAGCTGCAAATAAAATTGTATGTGGGAAAGGGAGATTAAAAAGAGGAAAGGAGAAATTTCTGAGCAATTTACATTTTTCGAATTTTCCCACAGTATTTTCAACTCTGTAATTAGAATGATACTTACAAGTCCAGATATTTTTTTCATAAATTTGGTCTTAAAATGTTAAAAGGGTTAACAATTCTTAAAACAATTATACTGATATATGGTTAACTCTTTCCCACCTGCAGACATGTTTGATCAGTGTGTGTATACCACGTGACTTTGACGTCACAAATGCTACGGCAGATAGAAATATTTTTCTTCGGCTTAAGAGAAATATTTTTCTTCAGCTTAGAAGTAAAAAAAAAGTTAACTTTTTTTATTTCTTCATCATTTTTAATGAAACATGGTGCAGTCTACGCCGCTTACAGAGCCCTATCTCCGGTTTTTCAGCGGAGTTTGATTAGTGATTTAGTTTCTTCAAACACTTCGATGAACCTGTTCTCAAAATGTATTAATATCGCCAACAGCCGGAGCATTATCAAAACTGGATTTTGAGAACAGGTCCGTCGAAGTGTTTAAAAACAAGAGGCCCATGAGGGCCTATGCTCTACTGGCATTGATCTGGCTTGTTTCAAAAGGAACCAATATGTCATCAATATTCAAATACCATCTAAGTTTGGTGAAGATCAGATAGTAAATGGAAGCTCTATTGTGTTCACAAGCTGTATTATAGCAATTTTGACAATTTCAAGGGCCATAATCCAGCCATGCATGGGTAGATCTGGCCGTTTTTTAGAAATGAACCAAACTCTCATGGATATCTAACTACTGTATAAGTTTGATTGAGATACAATCAAAAATAAGGACTGTATCATGTTAACAAGCCCTATTATAGCAATTTTGACAATTTCAAGGGCCATAATTCAGTCATGCATGAGGTGGATCTGGCTTGTTTTAGAAAGGAATCAAGCTCTCATGGATATCTAACTACTGTATAAGTTTGATTGAGATACAATAAAACAAAGAGACTGTATCGTGTTAACAAGCTCTATTATAGCAATTTTGACAATTCCAAGGGTTATAATCCAGTCATGCATGGGCGGATCCGGCTGGTTTTGGAAAGGAACTGAGCTCTCATAGATATCTAATTATTGTATAAGTTTGATTGAGATACAATAAAAAATAACGACTGTATCGTGTTAACAAGGTCTATTAGATCTCTCTGGTTTTTTAAAGAAATCAAGCTCTCATTGATATCTAACTACTGTATAAGTTTGATTGAGATAAGATCAAAAGTGAAGACTGTATCGTGTTAACAAGCTCTTTTATAGCAATTTTGACCATTTCAAGGGCCATAATCCAGTCATGCATGGGCGAATCTGTGGCTGGTTTTCGAAAGGAACCGAGCTCTCATGGATATCTAACTACTGTATAAGTTTGAAGACTGTATCGTGTTAACAAGAAATTGTTTACGGACGGCCGCACGGACGACTGACAAATCGCCACGACATAAGCCCTTCTGGCCTTTGGCCAGTAGAGCTAAAAACTAGACCACCAATCAAACTCCTGTAAAAACCGGAGACAGGACATTGTAAGCGGCGTAGACTGCGCCATGTTTCATTAAAAAGGGTGAAGAAATAAAAAAAAGTTACCATTGTTTTTACATTCTTATCGAGAGCAATTATTGCTGTCTGACCATGCAAATATGACGTCAAAGGTCACGTGGTATACACACACTGTTGATGCATTTGCATCTGACAACTTTTGAAAACATTGTGAAATCTAGGTGGCAAAAGAGCAATGTCTCATTTTGCCATTATGTTGTAAATAATTATTATCGAAATATTTCCATATTCTTGCCTTTTGACACTATTTTCAGAAGTTGTCTACTGCAGAGGCAACAGAAAGCATCTGTATTTGGGTTAGGGTCAAGTAAATATATTAACATAAGAAGGGTATGAACATTTAATTGATAAAAAAGCTAAATCAACTAGTTTCCAAATTAGCTGCAAACTTGGGGTACTACTTCTAGAAAAGAAAATAGAAAAGTTTAGCCCTTCTGGTTAACGCCTATTTCCCTACATATATAATGTCTAAATGGACATGCAACAAGAACCATTTCACTGAATGATAAGATAAATCAAGATAAACATCGTCAGACACCTGCGGTTATTGACTTCAGATTTTTTACTGCCGTTTAGCCTTTCAACAGATATCCATTTTTCTATGCGTCTCCAATTATGAGGGTATCGGAGATGTATATCGACTGGTGTATTCTATTCTGTTCTGTCAAAATGATGAAACGACGGTGAAAAATCCCACGGTTGATGTTGGAGGATAGAGGAGTCAACAATCTTGGTTGTCCAATGATAAACCCTTATTGAGATGAGTACCCACAACAATGGGTTTGGTCAAGTAATAAGCTCGCTATTGTAGGGAAAAGAGCTAACTGCCTCTTATTTAGTCATATGACTACCCTGTACAACTCACCTCCGAGTTAAGTGTGATATTTCCATCCTTGACCAGTACATCCACATTACCCTGGGATTCTATGTTAACACCCTCCATACCACTGACCTCCATCCGATTGCTGGATTCAATCACAAGGCTTGATACACCCTCACGGGACATTATCTGAAATGAAGAAATTGGGATAATGACTCCGGACTCTACATAAGAAGCATATTTCATATTCCTAAATCCGTATTTGATCTCTCAACCAGGGCCTTTTTTTAGCTCACCTGAGCTTTGCTCAAGGTGAGTTATTGTGATCGCCTTTTGTCCGGCGTCCGTCGTGCGTCGCGCGTCAACTTCTTCTCCTCAGTAACCAGTGGGTCAATTTGGATGAAACTTCACAGAAAGCATCCTCTCAATGACCTCACCAGAATTCCTTCAAATTTTTGGGATCCATGCAAAATTCTGGTTTCCATGGCAACGAAACTGAAAAAACTTCAAAATTCTTCTTCTCCCAAACTGGTTGGCAGATTTTCAAATAATTTTGTAGAAATGTTCCTTAGATGACCCTCTATCAGATTCCTTCAAGCCATGTTGATTGGTCGAAAAACATGGCCGCCAGGGGGGGCGGGGCTATTTTGCCTTATATGGCTATAGTGAAAACTTAAAAAATCTTCTCCTCCGAAAGTGTCAGGCCGATTTTCAAATAATTTTGTAGAAATGTTCCTTGGGTGACCCTCTATCAGATTCCTTCAAGCCATGTTGATTGGTCGAAAAACATGGCCGCCAGGGCGGGGCTATTTTGCCTTATATGGCTATAGTGCAAACTTAAAAAATCTTCTCCTCCAAAAGTGTCAGGCCGATTTTCAAATAATTTTTTAGAAATGTTCCTTGGGTGACTCTCTATCAGATTCCTTCAAGCCATGTTGATTGGTCAAAAAACATGGCCGCCAGGGGGCGGGGCTATTTTGCCTTTTATGGCTATAGTGAACACTTAAAAAATCTTCTCCTCCATAAGTGTCGGGCCGATTTTTAAATAATTTTGTAGAAATGTTCCTTGGGTGACCCTCTATCAGATTCCTGCAAGCCATGTTGATTGGTCGAAAAACTTGGCTGCCAGGGGGCGGGGCTATTTTGCCTTATATGGCCAAAGTGAAAACTTAAAACATCTTCTCCTCCGAAAGTGTGTGGCTGATTTTCAAATAATTTTGTAAAAACGTTCCTTGGATGACCCTCTATCAGATTCCTTCAAGCCATGTTGATTGGTCGAAAAACATGGCCGCCAGGGGGGCGGGGCTATTTTGCCTTATATGGCTATAGTGAAAACTTAAAAAATCTTCTTCTCCGAAAGTGTCAGACCGATTTTCAAATAATTTTGTAGAAATGTTCCTTGGATGACCCACTTTCAGATTCCTTCAAGCCATGTTGATTGGTAAAAAAACATGGCCGCCAGTGGGCAGTGCTATTTTGCCTTATATGGCTATAGTGAAAACTTAAAACATCTTCTCCTCCAAAAGTGTCTGGCCGATTTTCAAATAATTTTGTAGAAATGTTCCTAGGGTGACCCTCTATCAGATTCCTTCAATCCAAGTTGATTGGTCGGAAACTATGGCTGCCAGGGGGCGGGGCTTATATAGCTAAAGTGAAAAAAAAATATTAGGTGAGCGATTCCAGGGCCATCATGGCCCTCTTGTTAATGAAGTAGGTTCCGACGATCGACGTAGGGTTTTCATGATTTAATGTAAATTGAAGTTTGTCACTTTTGATTGGGAAAAATCTATTTACTTATGGGTGTCAGAGAACAAACAATTAGTGGACCCATTGATGAGATTGCATATAAATATTTGTTGGAAACTATGCTTGTTATTAATGACAAAAATGGCTTCGAAACATCCACTTGATTGTAAAATATTTATCAATAGTGGCGAAAATGAATGGCTCATAAAATTTAAAAGTGGCGAATTTTATTTCAATGTGGCAAAAGTGGTGGCGAAAGAAAAATTCAACCCAGAGCAGGCCCTGCTAAACCCTATGTTGTTGGTACTCAAAAGAATTGTATCATTCAGTAAAACAATGTACGAATGAATGTATATTGTTTTATGGCGCATCGACAGCTAAGGTCATTTAGCGCGCAATTATTTTAATTATTCATGATCCCTGGGTAAACAAACCAGTACTAGGCTAGAAAATGTGCCTTGCCCAAGGGCACTCCACCGTGACCGTAGTGTCGCGACTGGGGATCGAACCCGGGACACCCGGTTTCGAAATCCCCGACGCTAACCACTCAACCACAGCGGATTCCTAACAATGTATGAGACAGAACTCTAATATGCCAATGTTATATTCTTAAATTCTTATTTTACCTCTAAACCCCTTGTTGTTGGTGCTTAACCCTTTCCCACATACGACAATTCTGCAGCAGATGACTTTGAACATATTTTGTCAAAAATAGAAAATCTCTATAATTGAATGGATAACCTATGACTAAAAGTGGGAAACATTGTGGCAAAAGGAGAAATTGCTCGTTTTGAGCAATTTCTTCTTTTGTCACAATGTTTTCAAAAAGCTGTCAGCTGCAGAGGCGTCAGAAAGCATCTATATGAGGGAAAGGGTTAAAAGATTCGTCTCAGAGTAAGTAACAAGAGGGCCATGATGGCCCTGGATCGCTCACCTTAATTATACAATGTACTGTTATGCAAAACTCAACAAGACAATTATTCTGAATGCAACCTCCAGTGTTCCTTCATTTGGCCTAGTGCTCTATAAATTATTTTTCCTGATATGACCCATATTCCAACATGGACTAGATATCATCAAGACAACATTCTAACAAATTTTCAACTTGCTCAAAGTAAAACTGCGGCCTCTGGAGTTTGAACAATATTTTCCGTTATTGACCTTGTTTCTGACCCCATATGACCCATATTCGAACTTGACCTAGATATCATTTAGACAAACATTCTGACCAAATTTCAAGATGCTTAAGCAAAAAAGTGCGGCATCCAAAGTGTTAACAAGATTTTCCTTCCATTTGGCCTAGTGACCTAGTTTTTGACCCAGCATGACCCATATTCGAACTTGGCCTAGATATCATGCAGCTAAACATTCTGACCAAATTTCAAGCTGCTGTAGCAAAACATGCGGCTTCTACAGAGTTAACAAGATTTTCCCTCAATTTGGCCGAGTGACCTAGTTTCTGACCCAATATGACCCATATTTAAACTTGACCTACATATTATCAAGAAAAACATTCTGATAAAGTTTCAACATGCTCAAGTTGAAAATGTGGCCTCTATAGTGTTAATAAGATTACCCTTCAATTTGGCCTAGTGACCTAGTTTTTATGGATGTCATAAGTTGAAAATGTGGCCTCTATAGTGTTAATAAGATTACCCTTCAATTTGGCCTAGTGACCTAGTTTTTGACCCGGCATGACCCATATTCGAACTTGACCTAGATATCATTCAGCTTAACATTCTGACTATATTTCAAGCTGCTGAAGCAAAAAATACAGCTTCTACAGTATAAACAAGATTTCCCTTCAATTTGGCCTAGTGACCTAGTTTTTGACCCGGCATGACCCATATTCGAACTTGACCTAGATATTTTAAAGACAAACATTCTGACAAAATTTGCTGAAAATTAGCTCAACATTCTGACTAAATTTCAAGCTGCTGAAGCAAAAATTGCAGCCTCTGGAGTGTTAACAAGATTTTCCTTCAATTTGACCTAGTGACCTACTTTTTGACTTGACATGACCCATGTTCGAACTTGACCTACATATCATCAAGACAAACATTCTGATACAGTTTCAACATGCTCAAGTTGAAAATGTGGCCTCCAGAGTGTTAACAAGATTTCGCTTCAATTTGACCTAGTGACCTCGTTTTTGACCTCATATGGCCCAGTTTCGAACTTGTCCAAGATTTGATGGAGATGAATGTTCTGATACACTTCATGAAGATTGAATGCAAAATGTAGCCTGTAGAGTGTTAACAAGCTGAAATGTTGACGACGCACGACGCACGCCAGACAAAATGTAATCAAAATAACTCACCTTGCACTTCGTGCATAGGTGAGCTAATAATGGAGATACTGCCGGACAAACACTGTGTACTCCTCATTACCTACACCACTGGTGACTAAAAGGCATTGCGCAATCCATTGCTTGGTGTTTTAAGCTGCTTTCAACCATTTTTCAGTTATCCCTTTCCCTCATATAGATGCTTTCTGACGCCTCTGCAGCAGACAGCTTTTTGAAAACATAGTGACAAAAGAAGAAATTGCTCTAAACAAGCAATTTCTCCTTTTGACACAATGTTTTCCACTTTTAGTCATAGACTATCCATTCAATTATAGAGATTTTCCATTTTTTGACAAAATATGTTCAAAGTCTTCTGCTGCAGAATTGTCGTATGAGGGAAAGGGTTAAATCATGGAGATTCCTTGGTAAGTTACAAGTACATGTACTACTGGTCAATGCATACTGTCACCAGCCAGTCAGTTGTTATGCTAACCAAAGGAAGGGCAGCCATTACTACAACTTTTGAAGTATTTAGTATGACCCGCCAGGGATCGAACCCACAACCTTCCACATTTGAGGTGAAAGCCCTACCACTACACCACCAAGGCAGTCCTTTCTAAGACAAATGTTCAAACCTGATCTAAATTAGTGTCATTGTGCAATCTATTGATAAAATTGTTGAGTTCAAAATCCTGTCACATTGTTACATTCTCAGTGCTTGAATATATCGAGAGTTGTTAAACTTAAGTTAATTAACCAACTGTTAAAAATGAAAACAAGAGGGCCATGATGGCCCTTGAATCGCTCACCTGATTTTTTAATTTTTTTTTCACTTTAGCTATATAAGCTTTGCCCCCTGGCAGCCATAGTTTCCGACCAATCAACTTGGCTTGAAGGAATCTGAAAGTGGGTCATCCAAGGAACATTTCTACAAAATTATTTGAAAATCGGGCCGACACTTTTGGAGAAGAAGATTTTTTAAGTTTGCACTATAGCCATATAAGGCAAAATAGCCCCCCCCCCCCCCCCCCTGGCGGCCATGTTTTTCGACCAATCAACATTGCTTGAAGGAATCTGATAGAGGGTCACCCAAGGAACATTTCTACAAAATTATTTGAAAATCGGCCTGACACTTATGGAGGAGAAGATTTTTTAAGTTTTCATTATAGCCATAAAAGGCAAAATAGCCCCGCCCCCTGGCGGCCATGTTTTTTGACCAATCAACATGGCTTGAAGGAATCTGATAGAGGATCACCCAAGGAACATTTCTACAAAATTATTTGAAAATCGGCCTGACACTTTTGGAGGAGAAGATTTTTTAAGTTTGCACTATAGCCATATAAGGCAAAATAGCCCCGCCCACCCTGGCGGCCATGTTTTTCGACCAATCAACATGGCTTGAAGGAATCTGATAGAGGGTCACCCAAGGAACATTTCTACAAAATTATTTGAAAATCGGCCTTACACTTTCGGAGGAGAAGATTTTTTAAGTTTTCACTATAGCCATATAAGGCAAAATAGCCCCGCCCCCCTGGCGGCCATGTTTTTGCAACCAATCAACACGGCTTGAAGGAATCTGATAGAGGGTCATCCAAGGAACATTTCTACAAAATTATTTGAAAATCTGCCAACCAATTTGGGAGAAGAAGAATTTTGAAGTTTTTTCGGTTTCGTTGCCATGGAAACCAGAATTTTGCATGGATCCCAAAAATTTGAAGGAATTCTGGTGAGTTCATTGAGAGGATGCTTTCTGTGAAGTTTCATCCAAATTGACCCACTGGTTACTGAGGAGAAGAAGTTAACGCACGACGCACGCCGGACAAAAGGCGATCACAATAACTCACCTTGAGCAAAGCTCAGGTGAGCTAAAAACAAGCATTTATGAAATGAAGAAGTTGCTGCTGATCAATTTTCAATTAGTTTGAACTTATTGGCTTGATAATATTGTGAAAAGGGATGATTTTTCAGTTGTTTGTTATTTCCGCTCAAATTACTTAGCTCTTTTCTATAATTGATTGATTGATGGATTGGGGTTTAACGCCGTTTTAAACAATTTCTCAGTTATATCACGGCGGCCAGTTCACCTACTCATGCATTTCCTGGTTTTCTCACAACAGTACTCCACACAACAATCTTCCCAAGCAACTGGCTGCTTTTCCACATAGACTTAGCCCATTGGTGGAAGACGAATGACGCATATTGCATTGACTTTTGTCAATCCTCGGAAAAAAAGTTGGCCGAGCTGGGATTCAAACTCACAACCCCTGGATTGACAGCCCGCATCGCTACCGACTGAGCTGCCGGGGCTTGGCCTCTTTTCTATAAAGCCCATCTGGTATATTAATAACACTTTCCCACATGGAACAAATCTGCAGTGGATAACTTTGAAAGTAATGATGAAAGTATTGTTATTGAAAAGAGATGAAAACATTGTGGCAAAAGGATAAATTGATTGTTACAACTTTTTCAGAGAAGTCTACTTCAGATATGTACAAGTAGACAATACACAGCTAGGAATCGCTAGTACAATATAGTTTTCCTTTTAGTACCTAGTATGACTTTTAAAGCAATAAGGAAAGATTATACAAATCAAAATATTTTCAGTAACGAAATAATACAATTAACAATTTCCCTCATACAACAATTCTGCAGCAGGCAACTTTGAACATATTTTGTCAAAAAATTAAAAAATCTCTATAATTGAATGGATAACCCAAGACTAAAAGTAGAAAACATTGTGGCAAAAGGTGAGCAATTTTTTCTTTTGTCACTATGTTTTCATATGCACATATGTCCGCTGCAGATGCGTCAGAAAGCGTCTACATGAGGGAAAGGGTTAAAAACATAAAAGAAAATTTATGAATGTTGTGTAAATCAAACTGGATTTTAAATGACGCAAAATCAATTTTTTATGACGTCACATAACGTTTCAATGACCTTCTTTTACCGTATACCGTATTAGACCTAGTCCAAAACGGAATTTTTATCTGTCACGTTCTATTTGCGCCAGAAAACTTGCAGTTATAAAATAAGGGATGATATCTAGAATTCTAAAACTTACTGATCCAACATCCATTTGCGATGTGTGTAGGTTCGAGACTTGGTAGAGGTCAAAGTTCAAGGCTACATTGCTCGAAAACAGAGGCTGACCCTTAGAGGTTAAAAGGTCAAACTCATTTGTTGTCAAAACTGTTTCGTTTCCATCTATAAGCACTGAATAAAGATAACAAAAGAAAATGTGAATAAGTACCGTTGGCACAGTCAGGGTTTTCATTAAGAAATTGAGTAGCAGTCCAAACTGTGAAAGTAGTAGGCAGTGTTTAGACATAATGCTTAAAACAGTATCAAACAGTTTCTGCTCTATTTAAAATTGTTTCTGACAATTTTTTACTGGCAAATATTTTAACCTCAACAGATTTGAGCCAACCATAAAGTTGTTTGAGGCGGTCAATTTGGCCGCCTGCCACTTCTTAATGGAAATCCTGGAACTGCATATTTGTTTAACCCTTTCCAACCTGCAGACACATGAGTGCTTTCGCAACAATGTTTTCAACTTTATTCAATTATTTAACTTCCATTAAAACAGATTTTCCATATTTTTTTCTGAATGTTATTACACGAAAAGGAGAGTTCTAACCCTTTCCCTCATATAGACGCTTTCTGACGACTCTGCCGCAGACAGCTTTTTGAAAACATAGTGACAAAAGAAGAAATTTCTCATGCTGCTCTCACACTGTGGCGAATATGCTAGCGAATGTGCTTACGAATGGAAATATTTGACAATCGCTCAAACTTCGCAACATTCGTCGTGTCTTCGTAAGCGTTGGTAACAAATTCGGAATGTTCACAAGTCATTCTCCACCTCCTTACGAAGATCGGTCAATTAAGGAAGCGCTTCCTAAATTTCAGCGAATGTTGTGAAGACGGTCATTCGCCGTTGATTTTCGTAAGCATTGGTAAGCCATTGGTTATGTTGGTAAAGCGTGCGTAAGCATTGGTAACGTTCGTCAAGGCATTTGTAAGGCGTTTGTAACTTTCGCCGGGTCCCCTTCCTTACGAATGTCTTACCACTGTTGCCAATGTTACAAATGCTTTACCAATGCTTTGCCAACATTACGAATGTCTTACGAATGGCTTACTAATACTTTACCAATATTTTAGAGAATTTGTTGCGAACACTTGCCAATGTTTACGAACGCTTCCCAATGGATTGCCAATGCTTACGAACGGTTACCAATGCTTGAGAACACGTGTTATTTTCAAAGTGCCATTAAGAATGTATTTCAAATGTCTTGCCAATATTTAGACAAATATTGCGAATATAAATGGTATTCGCCCCAGGGAGGTGTCCAGAGAGTATAAAAGGCCAAATTTTCAATTCAATTTCATCATTTCACTATGGCACTCAGAGTGAGACAGGTGGCTGCTCTTGGACTTCTAGTTTCTGAATATACTGTAGCTGCACATGCTGCTCTTGTTGCCCTAGAGCAATACGTAGAAGAAGAGAAAGAAAAAAATTATTAACCCCGAAGAGAGGCTGCCTCCTAGGAGGCTTGATGTGTGGAATGAGCCAGGACATCTTCTCCCAGAGGCGTTTTTCATTGGTGGTCCCATTGGTGACAGGATTCCAATTTGAGCCAGACTTCCTTATGTTTACATTTGCTGACGACTGTTCTACAGCTTTTGAACCAAAGCATGAGTTTTGAACCATCCAATTCTGGGTCCTCCATCCTGCGTGCCTGCTCACCAAAGAGTTGTTGGCGTTTCTTGTAGTCCTCGTGACTCTTATCGTAGATGGCTGGGGTGTCTTCCAGCCACTCAAATATCTGGTCCTGCTGTTAATCCATGAGACGGGCACTTCTCCTGTCAACCTTCATAGCAGGGGGTGGTGTGGCAGACCTTGATGCATCATCCCCAGTGTCCCCAGGCTCATCTGCTGCAATATCTGCCAATACTACCGGTTCTGGGGGTGGTGTGGCTGGTGTGGCTCCCGGGATGGAATCTGTCTCAGGGGGCCTTGATCCCCGGCCACGGTCACGGCCTCCTCCTCTCACACATTTGGGTCTTCCCAATGTAGGCATAATAGTGAAATAATGAAAGTCTTGAAATTCTTGATGAAATGTGGTGTTGCTGGGTTTTTTCCAAAGTCAAACGAACAATGAGCCAGAGGCAGATTCGCTCCGCTATTTATACCAATCGCGGCCTCAAATATTCGTAACATTCGTAAGAAAATGGCAAGGCATTGGGAACATTGGTAAGACAATCGTAAGTGCATTCGTAACGTTTGTAAGCCCATTCGCAAGCATTCGCAAGGCATTCGCTACATTTATTTGAAATTTTTCGTAAGCTCATTGGCAACATTCGTTAGCTATTCGTATTGGTAAGGAGAGGTCGAGGGACGACCGACGGGTGACCGAGATGAAAATATTCACTATCCAATCGCAATATTTGGGCGAATTCACCGAGAAATTCAAATATTCATATTCGCCAGTGTGAGAGCAGCATCAAAACGAGGAATTTCTCCTTTTGCCACAATGTTTTCCACTTTATAGTCATTGGTTATCCATTCAATTATAGAGATTTTCTATTTTTTGACAAAATATGTTCAAAGTCGTCTGCTGCATAATTGTTGTATGAGGGAAAGGGTTAAATGTTGTGTACTTAAAAATCAAACATATATATTTTTTAAGTCATGTTCTTTGAATGCAAAGCTTAATCATAATTCAGATGATCCTGGGACTGTGTTTAAACTAGGGATGTCAGCGATTAATCGGTTACCCGGTTAACCGTATGTTTTTCGATTAATCGGTTAGTAATTCAAGTAACCGAGGACTCGAAAAATAGATAAAATATATACACAGTTGTATTTCACCTTTTGTTCTTTTCAATTTATCACATGTATCTGAACAGAGGTTAATTATTCACACCTCGATCGGGAAGATTTACATAACTGTGAAAACGGCCGCACTCGATTGTATTGATGTCCATTTGTTATCGAATAATTGTGGCTAATCAAACGATTAATTACAGGACAGTTTGTTTCTTTTGAAAAAATCTTTGATGTCCAATACAATGCTAGAAATATATGATAAGAACTTATATTTTTTTTTGGAATAAATTTGATAAATTTAAATTGTTGTATTTGTTAATTATTCAACAACAGGATTGGAAGATTTAAAGATTAGCTTTCTAACACATTTCCCCCCTGAACAACAAACAATAATAAAACTCGGATTTATTTTCTATGAATCTTTACGGTTAACCGAGTAACCGGTTACTAAATTATACGAGTTACCGGTTAGTAATATCCGTAACCGTTGCCATTCCTAGTTTAAACATAATACGAAGGCTTTTATAGCGACATTTATAGAGTGGTTGGCTATTTCACAGAGTTAAGCAACATACATTAAGTAAGGGCCTGGATTGGCTTAACTATGTGAAGGACCCTGTTTACATTACAAGAGCAATTTTCTATATTTTTGCTTCAATATTTTAATTTGTCTGCTGCAGATTGTTTTAATAGAAAAATATTTAAAAAAAAAAGGTTTTAACTATGAATGGCAAAATGGCAGCAAAAGATATTTCTTCTATTAGGCTCAATTATATTCAGTTATAACTTATAGAATTCCGTCATTCAGTAATTTACTCAAGAAGATGATGTTTGTAATAATTTGATACTTACAAGTAGACCCTTCAGATTCACCCAATAAAACCTGTAAAATATATTTTCACATACAACAGGTCTGCAGCAGACTATGAAAACATCATTGCAGAATATGGAATATAACCAAAGGGCAAAATATGCTCATAACCCTTTCCCTCATAAGACAATTCTGCAGCAGACGACTTTGAACATATTTTGTCAAAAAATGGGAAATCTCTATAATTGAATGGATAACCTATGACCAAAAGTGGAAAACATTCTAGCAAAAGGAGAAATTGCTCGTTTTGAGCAATTTCTTCTTTTGTCACTATTTTTTCAAGTAGCCGTCTGCTGCAGAGGCGTCAGAAAGCGTCTATATGAGGGAAAGGGGTAATGACTAATTTATCCTTTTGGAACAATATTTTTACCTCCTCTTATTAATGATACTTTTATTTTAAGAGATTTTCAATAATTTTGCCTAGATGTTTTCAAACTCGTCTTGTGCAGGTTTGAAAATGTGTGAAATAATAAGTGTTCTCTGATTTCATTACACAAATACTCAGAATTTCATAACTGTAGGTTGAAAGTTTTTGAAGACAAAAAAATAATTCAACAAGTGTCTGTCTTGCGTTTGATCCTCACTCACTGCTGTCATGTTTGAGTGCACAAGGCACATTTCCTGGCCTAGTACTGGTTTGTCACCCATGAATAAGTATTCTGTCATCATGCTATGACTGAAATACGGTTGAAAACCGCGTAAAATCTTATCAAACCAAATAAATCAAAAACAAACAGACGGATCCATGGCTAAATGAATTTTCTTGATACAAGTATGATTATTTCAAACAGCTTAGAAATATAAATTTTCAAGAAAATTGTCTTGTAGTATTGCAACAGGGTTGAACAAAATGGTAAAGGAGATCATATTGCTCCTTTTAAGCAATTTCTTATTTTACCCACAATGTTTTCAAAAATCATCTGATGCAGAGGTATCAAAAGTCCTCCTCGGCAACAGGGAAATGATTAACACTATCCCAAATACAACAAATATGCAGCAGATTTGTTGTATGTGGGAAAGGGCTCACTATAGATAAGGGGTGTTTTGCATCTTCTGAAACCCTTATTTGAACCGCAAAACCCTATGTTGTGGGTACTCAAAATAATTGCCTAAGCGAGACCAGTCTTTTAAGTACCCACAACAAAGGGTTTCGTCAAGGAATATAAAAGGGAAAATGTGTGTTTACTCCTCCTTATTTTGTCCTTGGAATATTTACCTGTGATCCAGTCAAACTACAGGTAAAACTTTCATTGTCCATGGCCATCCCGATTACAATACCATTGTGTACTTTCAGCCTCTCCATGTGCACGTCTGTCAGTACACGAAGAAACTTTCCCCCAGGAAAAAACTCCATTGATGCCATCCCTTCATGGGTGATTGATAGAAAATACACAAGGCCTGCCGTTATCTGAAATAATTCAATGTAGTATTGTCACTATATATATAAAACAAGGTGTTTTTACTCTTTCCCAAATACATGTATATCACATCTGCAGCAGACGACTTTTAAAACTCATAGACAAAAACTGGCTAAAAATCTCTAATTGACTACATATGTACATAAATGAAAGTATAATTATTGAATACACTTGAAATCATTGTGGCTAAAGGAGATATTAACCTTTGTGAGCAATTTCTCCTTTGCCTGCATTTTCTAAAAAAGTCCTCTGCTACAAACAAATCATGGCATCAAAATAAGTCTGCAACTGTGCAAGGTTTACACCAGATAATTCATGCTCGAGTCAGTTTGTTTGACTAGTGAGATATTGACGGGGAACAGACCAGTTTACTCAACACTTATCTAGTCCTCTGTGTCTTATAATGTTGCTTCTTCAATCACCATTAACCCTTTCCCTCATACGACAATTCTGCAGCAGACGACTTTGAACATATTTTGTCAAAACATAGAAAATCTCCATAATTGAATGAATAACCTACGACTAAAAGTGGAAAACATTGTGACAAAAGGACGTTTTGTGCAATTTCTCCTTTTGTCACTATGGTTTCAAAAAGCGGTCTGCTGCAGAGGCGTCAGAAAGCATCTTTATGAGGGAAAGGGTTAAATTAGTGGTATCTCAGAGGACTAGATAAGTGGGAGTGAACAGGTCTTTTCCCCGACAATATATTTCTCTTATTACTCAACCAAATCCTATGTTGTGGGTACTCAAAAGAATCGTCTAACTGAGACGATTCTTTTGAGTACCCACAACATAGGTTTTTGAGGTCAAATAAGGATTTTAGAACATGCAAAACGCTCCTTATCTAGAGCTCTGATATCTCTTCTTTTAGTGTGAACTTTTTGCAAAATGAAGTTCTTTAAAATATTGTATATAATTTATTGATTAAAATACAGAAGTCATGTTTTTAAGTAATAATGTTAGGAAAAAAGGAGTAATACGTACTGCAGCATTTAACAGAGCCACAACCAGCAGGACCACGAGCAGGAAACACAGACAACCTCCACGGCAGCCTCTCAGCCCACTATGTTGTAGGTACTCTTCATCGACAGCTGTGTAACTTCCCCGCCTAGAACCCTCAGTACCTGTCATACTTAAACAGCCAATATCACTGGCATCCTGCAATTAAACTTCCCAAGTCTTACAGCTTCCCATTATAGTCATGAGTGAAAATATTATTCCTTCAGTCTTACAGGTTCACATTATTGCAGGAAAATGGTCCTCTCAGAAATTACCCATGTTCCAAAAATGTTTTTTTCTCCTTTATCCTCTTATTTGTTTAATCCATTCCCACTTACAAGAAATCTGCAGCAGACAACTTTGTAAACATCTAGACAAAAATATGGAAAATTTAAAAAATGAAAATGATTATAAATTGGATAGACTGGTGGCAAAAAGAGAAATTGCTCTTTTATTAATATTAGTGGTGAGCTGCAGATAAGTAAAAAATGTGGCTTTAGCCTTTAATGGCTTTATGTGGGAAAGGGATAAGACTGAGATTTAGTAATGGATTGATACAAACCAATTTCTTTATCCTTACCGTAACACTTCACTAATTCATTAACCCCTATCCTAATACCTACATGTATACACAAATTAAATTTTATATTTTGATTGCTTGCATCTGATGGCATGATGCCAAATGTAACAGTTAACTGTTAACGTCGGAATATTGAGACGAGTTTTTTATCAGTCCTATAATAACAACTTTATTTATTTATTTATGATAACAACTAACTCAAACTTCGCACATGATGAACTACTCTGATCATTTTATCATTTTCCACAATATTTTCACAGACTACTTAAAAGTTAGAAGGGTTTAGTTTAAAACAAAAATACATCTATCATTATAATACATGTTACCATTAATTATCCCTTTCCGACATAAAGATGCTTTCTGACCCCACTGCAGAAGACGACTTTTGAAAAAAATTCTCATAATAAGATTTTTTGTATGTGGGACAAACAATAAATAAAGAAAGTGTGACATGAATATATGTTCTTTTGCTAATTTGCTTTGCTGTTTTCCCACGAAATGAAAAGCAGAGCCAGATTACAATTCAAACATTTAAGAGTAAAAAGTCAGTCAGGTGATACACTGATGTTAGTTATTTAAACATGGAGCCTGTTTTCCATAGTCTCAATAATTTGACATTTCATATTGCATTTGATGCAAAAAATTTAAAATATAAAATTGCACTCCCAAGTACAAAAACCTGAACGAGGCCCTACCTTTTTCAGACCTAATGATCCATGGGACCCATGTTTTCAAAATCTTAGCAACTACAGACGACCAAACTAAAACGTATACACACAAAATAAATGAGAGGAACATTACGCCTTAGTCACGAAACAATCTCGGACGAAACTTGATTCCTCGATTCTTGGAAAAGTTTAGAAACTTTTGTGTAAACTAAGATGGCTTTAGATCTGTGTGGCTTTTATTTTAACACTCTGTGAATATGTCTGAAAGCAATACACTGGTCATTAAAAAGCACAAAACTAACTGTTTAAGAAGTTGAAATCAGTAATTAATTCAATTAACTTACACAAACTTAAAATCTTCTTAGCACCTCTTGCAGAGTTTGGTACCCGAACTATATTGTTTTATAAGGGGCAAGTTACTCCAGACTAATTCGAAGGTTCCGAAAACACCCTTTGCGGACCTTTTTCATAATAACGAGCTTAATTAGTATATCCAAGATAACACTGGACTGGCAGATTGGTTTAACGTTTTCCCTCATACGACAATTTTGCAGCAGACATCTATTTTGTTTGTAAAAAAATAGAATACCTCTATAATTGAATGGATAACCTATATGACTAAAAGTGGAAAACATTGTGGCAAAAGGAGAACTTGCTCGTTTTGGGCAATTTCTTCTTTTGTCACTATGTTTTCAAAAAGCCGTCTGCTTAAAAAAGTGATGGTATATGGATGGAACCTTCAAGGTTACTTTAAATTGTTCAATTTCTACTATGTCAGGCTGTTTTATGCATTGAGAATAACAATGGGTTTTTTATGAAAGTGAAATGTTTAGGTAAATGTTGACCGGAACATAATTGCTAATTTATTAAAGTAAAAGGGTTTAAGTAAATGTTGATCGGAACACAATTAGATGTATTATTCAAGTCACATATTTCAATTAAACTTTATTTACAGTTAGTTGGCGAGCCCTTCAAAAGAAATGGACAACTGATCATATGTCTCTCTACGCATTTGTAGAGAGAGGCAGACAGACAAAGCAGTTTCCCCTTGGCCTTTGTCTGATCAGTAGGACAAAAGATAATTATATTATGGTAATGATTATTTCTATTTTGTTAATCATGTTTCAAAAGTTATGTAAATAGTAAAAAGAAACGTATAGTATTTACTAAATGTCAGCAAGTATTCATTTATTAGTTGATAGACAAAATAACAAATATCACCATAAAGGATAAAGCTAGTATAAAAACACAAACAATCGGATATTCTATGTTCTTTATAATCAAGTATTTTCCTCTTTTAGGTTCTACAACACATTAAACAGCGCCTTGTTGGTTTCAATTTGAACGGATTTGTCGTTGACTTTGGTCTGTGTTAATCATTTGCCCTTACATGATAAGCACTTGCTAAACAAATATATATTTGTCATATATGTTAAAACTGTATCGCACTCTACCTGAAAAACATATTTGTTTGATATCATGTACCAGACATAAAATCGGTTGGGAGATACCAAGAAATAGTATAGGTTGACCAGTGGTGTAACATTCCGTTTCTTATTCTAGCGGCGTGGTTGGCGATCAGAGAAGTCTTCCCTGGGAAGGAAGTGAAGGGCTGCGCATTCCACTGCTCGCAAGCAGTGTGGCGCCATGTTCAGCAGGTAATATAAACGGCGGTTGATTATCATGAAATTATTTTAATTTTGTTAACCATACATATATATATATACGATAACGATATGTACGCGATAACGTTATGTATGCGTGTCTGTGTATACGTATGTGTGTGTGTGTATGACGGAATATAAGGATATAAATGTTGAAGGCCATATGCTAGATAAGATAAAAAACAAATGTACATTAAAATACATCATAATATGTAACCTGCATTCAATAAAGATATTATTATTATTATAAGGTCGGGTTAGCGGAAACGTACCGTCGACGAGTCGACTCATTTATCAGGATGCTGTTGTTCCAGTTCTTGCCTGGTTCGCATATTGATAGAATAGTAGAAAGTTGTTCAACAAACGCCGTCACACCCGCCATCAGAGTATTATTAGAATACATGCGGCGTCAATGGTTGAACCACCCTGTGTTCAAGGTGGAGGACTGGACCGTCTACAGACAGAACATCAGAACAAACCACGACGTAAAAAGTTAGTTATTGTTAGGAGTAAGTACTAAGAATAACTGTTGGTACTGCTATTGCAAAGAAACATTATGTTTGATGGACATCGAATGTGTATAAATTACAGTGTAGAATTTCATCAAAATATTTATAAAGAACTAGGAGGTCATCACACCAGAATCTACCAATGTTGACGCTTTCCAACTAAATACATTGGAAAGCATCGTTGAATATAAATATTTCTCCAAGGTTTCATTTATAAGATTGTTGTGATAATATCTATTGATATATTGGCCGGATTGCTCTAGCAATTCCGGTCTATAGATTGGCGATGTCCGTCCGTCTGTCCGTCTGTCTGTCTGTCCGTCAACATTTTGGTTAAAGTTTCGGGTTGAGGCAAAATCTCAGCACTGGAAAGGGTTACAAACTTGAAACTTTGCCTGAAGGTAACCAGTAACAAGTTCTATTGATTTCTATGGTTACTTTGACCTTGACCTTGGTTTGTCGATTTTCAAGGTCAAATTGCCGACAATCCGGCCTTACCGTCTTCAGCGGTTTCTTGTTAATTTGCAGGATGGCATCACAGGATCAACTGTAAAGCTGGGGAATCCTCGCACGGATTTTACAGACTGGTACCTCTACTGAGACGGGAAGTAGATCTGGTAAAGTTGGCGGTTACCACAGGTGATTTAGGAAGGGCAAGCAGCACACTATCGATGAGGATGGACGTCTCTCTCTCTCTTCTCTCTCTCTCTCTCTCATCTCTCTCTCTCTCTCTCTCTCTCTCTCTCTCTCCTCTCTCTCTCTCTCTCTCTCTCTCTCTCTCTCTCTCTCTCTCTTCTCTCTCTCTCTCTTCTCTCTCTCTCTCTCTCTCTCTCTCTCTCTCTCTCTCTCTCTCTCTCTCTCTCTCTCTCTCTCTCTCTCTCTCTCTCTCTCTCTCTCTCTTCTCTCTCTCTCTCTCTCTCTCTCTCTCTCTCTCTCTCTCTCTCTCTCTCTCTCTCTCTCTCTCTCTCTCTCTCTCTCTCTCTCTCTCTCTCTCTCTCTCTCTCTCTCTCTCTCTCTCTCTCTCTCTCTCTCTTTTCCGGTGAATGGAAGACGGCATTCGAAATAGATTCGTTCAATACAGATACTTGAAAACACTGCGGAACAAGGAGAAATGGCTCATAATAAGCAATTTCGCATTTTGCCACATTTTTTTTCCTCTTATAGAGATTTTTCATAATTTTACCTAGATGTTATCAATATTGTCTGCTGAATTTGTTAGTTTTTCAGGCATGCTTAACTATCTTATTCTTTTATCTAGTACTTTCACATTTCCTTT